>CM031962.1:30709933-30819933 GCA_018749465.1 Paracanthobrama guichenoti | reverse complement strand
AGATGGATGGATGGATGGATGGATGGATGGATGGATGGACGGACAGATAGATAGAATGACAGACAGACAGACAGACAGACAGACAGACAGACAGATAGATAGATAGATAGATAGACAGACAGACAGACGGACGGACGGACGGACGGACGGACGGACGGACGGACGGACGGACGGACGGATGGATGAATGAATGGACGGACAGACATAGATAGAATGACAGATAGATGGATAGACAGACAGACAGACAGACAGACAGACAGACAGACAGACAGACAGACAGACAGATAGATAGATAGATAGATAGATAGATAGATAGATAGATAGATAGATAGATAGATAGATAGATAGATAGATAGATAGATAGATAGATAGATAGATAGATAGATAGATAGATAGATAGATAGACACACAAATAAACTCAACTCCCCTTGCTCTCAGGCTCATATTTTGTTTCTTGTGTCTCTTTTTCAGCTGTCCTACTAAGGTTACAAGGCTGTTTATAACTTGGTGTCTGTCCGAGTGTGTGGAGGCCCCGCCACATGACCGTTGATTCATGGGGACGCCCATAGAGCTGTCAGTCCCGAGCCAGGTGTCGAGAAACTGGCAGAGCGCCTGAGTAAAGAAAAAGATTGTGACCTCATCCTGAAATATTGCAAGATGATGGCCCTGCTGGTCACAGGACCCAAGCCACTGACATAAAAGTGCTTTTCTAGGTTCTCAAATGAAACCTGATCGACTTAAAGCAAAAGTCACACGAAGACTTATGAGTGTACACATGACAGTGACGACAGACAGTTCTGAAGCCGGCTTCCCCGATAGATACTGTAGAAGTAAGTGGTTACGTGATAAATATTAGCATCAATAAACAAATAAAAAAACTTACGAAGGTTCTTAAATCTGTAATCTTTATTATGATTTGAAAAACAGTTTTTTCAACAAATATATTTTTAAATATATTTTAATATTTTAAAAATATATATTATGTAATATATTTAATATATTATCAGTGAACACTCCATTTTTTAAATAGGATTTTTTTTTTTTTCCTATTTTTTGGTTACTCTAAAAGAGTTAAAAAGTGGTATAATACATGATGCGTCACATTATTAACTTTTTTTAAATACAAAATTTTTGAAATATTGACTGATAAAAGACGTATGCCCATTCATAATGAAATCAAGAGACAAAAAGTATATTATACATTAAAATACATTATTTAAAAAATCTAAATAATATTGGCAATTTCAATAGTATTAATAATGATAATATAATTTATGCAGAAATTTGTTCTGCTTGTTTTTACATGAATGAGGCCTAATTTATCTGCATAGGTTGTCACGTCCGTGACTGACGTTTTGACACTCTTTATCGAGTAAGGCGATGCGTTTTAATACTGTACATTCGTGTTTATTTACTGTGTCTGTTTTTATTGAGATGCCACAAGAATCTTGCCATGCAGAACATGATCCATACATAAGTGCTACCAGTGTTTCTGAGCGTTTTACACTGGGGCAATGTTTCCCAGGGTGCCATGCTGTAAAAGTGTGCATTCTCCCGGTTCACGGCTCAATTTAACACCCACTATTCACACTATCACTGTGCATTGTCAGCCTTTTAGCTTCTATCAGTCAAGACCTATGTGGCCTAAGTTTAGGGTTTTAGTCGAGACCACACAATGGCGCCCAACTCGTTCAACTAAGACTCCAGCAAATCACTTTCCAGCTGTCCGTGACATAAACCTTTGTGCCCCAGATCCTGGAAAATCATTTTAATCGTGTGAGCGGGTGGTGATGATCCACGGTCACCCCCTCACCCCTGAGGTCCTGCTGAAGGCTCGAAGGCATGGTGGTTTAAGCTTCAGATTCTCAAGATTCCCCACAACATAGCAGCAATGCTTTAGAGAGTTTCTGCAGCTTGTTATAGGAGATGCCTGGGATGCTTCTCCCAGTGTATATTTTCATTTACTCTGAGTGCTTGGCACACTCTCTTCATAAACACAAGCCTAGGTACACATAGACAGAATTGTTGCTTTGCACTCCATGTGATGAAAGAAGCTATTCATTAACATATCTAATTTACATAGCTGAGAGGTGATATTTAGGGCCCCAAGGAGCAATGACCAGATAGATGATGGTTTCTTAAGAAACCAGAAACACTTTAGTTTAGGGTCCAATTCTCACTATTAACTAGTTGCTTATTAGCATGCATGTCATATTGACTTATAAAGCACATATTAATGTCTTATTCTGCATGACCATATCCCTAATTCTACCCAATACTGAAACTTAACATCTAGCTTATCTTAATTTAACTATTAATAAGTGGAAATTAAGAGTTTATTGAGGCAAAGGTCGTAGTCAATAGTTAATAGTGAGAATTGGACTAATCTAAAAAGTGTGACCAAGAAACCATAGCAAAAGTTAATTTAATAGCGTGTAAAAATGTAAAGAACATAGAATCTTATCAAACCTAAAAATAGAATTTCTTCTTAAATGTTTCTGATTTCATCACAATTATTTACTAACCCATGGAATGCAACCTGAAATCTGATATTTGCTCATAATCCAGTTCAACTGAATCAATAATTCTGGTATGATTTTTTTATTTTTATACTGAAACAAATAAAAACTACTACAGAAAAGGTGGACTGGAACTGAAAATATGTCACAAATTACCAGTATTAATATATATATATATATATTACGATGAAGGCTGTCCCAATTCGAAGGTTCCTTCAAATGCAGCCTTCGTTTCCCGTGAAATCAGGAGCCCTATTTTAACGATCTGAGCATGTGGTCTGAAACGCATGGCGCAGGTGCACTCAGGGCGTGTCCGAATCCATTTTTGCTAGTTTAACGACAGAAAAAAGGTCAGCGCACCAGGTGCATGGTCTTAACGGGTTGTACCTAGTCACTTAATGAGTCATGGGTGTGTTTTAGGCATAATGTGCAATAAACCAATCATCTCCCATTCCCTTTAAAAGACAGTTGCACCATGGGGGATTTGCTATTTACATGGCAGAATTTGTGAACGGAAAGACTTTTACATTTTAATATTTAAAATAGCTTGTGTGCTTCCGTGTGTCCCTGTGTGTGTAACAAGTGTATGTGTGCGCTGTGCACCTGCCTATAGGCACATATTATTAACGTGCCCTTTAAATAACACAAGTTTTTGTTGGTCAATGGCGCAGTCGTTTTCAGTTGCCTCAAAATCGAACAGATGGGCATAAGTGCATTTGCTATTTAAACAACCTGGCGCTGGATGTGAAAATGATAACTGTGTCGGGCTGAAACTAGCAAAAAACACTTGCCTCATATAAATGGACTGAAGAAAATATCCCTGATTATTTTGAGATTTTATAAACCACCGTTAAATCTATTTTTCAGGTAATTACCTTCCACATGTAAGTCTGAACAGTTGTTTTTGGTTGTTGACAACTAGTTAGACCAAAGTTAAACTACTAATAGCTATCGATAACGCTAGTTAGCTATGAAAACTGAGACTTTATAGACCTTATGTAGCCCTGCCCCTTTTCAGCGCTGCACTCGTTGTGTTCTGTCTTCCGGTTTGTTTTTCCACTGCATGAAGGTCAGATTTGTGGGATGCACATCCAGGGCACGAAGCTCCCGTTCCACCACATCCCAAAGATGCTCTATTGGGTTGAGATCTGGTGACTGTGGGGGCCATTTTAGTACAGTGAACTCATTGTCATGTTCAAGAAACCAATTTGAAATGATTCAAGCTTTGTGACATGGTGCATTATCCAGCTGGAAGTAGCCATCAGAGAATGGGCACATGGTGGTCATAAAGGGATGGACATGGTCAGAAACAATGCTCAGGTAGGCCGTGGCATTTAAACGATGCCCAATTGGCACTAAGGGGCATAAAGTGTGCCAAGAAAACATCCCCCACACCATTACACCACCACCACCAGCCTGCACAGTGGTAACAAGGCATGATGGATCCATGTTCTCATTCTGTTTACGCCAAATTCTGACTCTACCATTTGAATGTCTCAACAGAAATCGAGACTCATCAGACCAGGCAACATTTTTCCAGTCTTCAACTGTCCAATTTTGGTGAGCTCGTGCAAATTGTAGCCTATTTTTCCTATTTGTAGTGGAGAAGAGTGGTACCCGGTGGGGTCTTCTGCTGTTGTAGCCCATCCTCCTCAAGGTTGTGCGTGTTGTGGCTTCATAAATGCTTTGCTGCATACCTCGGTTGTAACGAGTGGTTATTTCAGTCAAAGTTGCTCTTCTATCATCTTGAATCAGTCGGCCCATTCTCCTCTGACCTCTAGCATCAACAAGGCATTTTCGCCCACATGACTGCTGCATACTGGATGTTTTTCCCTTTTCACACCATTCTTTGTAAACCCTAGAAATGGTTGTGCGTGAAAATCCCAGTACCTGAGCAGATTGTGAAATACTCAGACCGGCCCGTCTGGCACCAGCAACCATGCCACGCTCAAAATTGCTTAAATCACCTTTCTTTCCCATTCTGACATTCAGTTTGGAGTTCAGGAGATTGTCTTGACCAGGACCACACCCCTAAATGCATTGAAGAACTGCCATGTGATTGGTTGATTAGATAATTGCATTAATGAGAAATTGAACAGGTGTTCCTAATAATCCTTTAGGTGAGTGTATATATTTTTATATATATATATATATATATATATAAGTGTGAGGGGGTGTTCTTTTTCTTTTTTCCCTTTCCAGCTGACAATGGTCCCCTGCTGTCTAGTCCCACGGTGACTGTTTTTGTGCACCCAAATTGTGTATCCCATTCTCCCCATGTCTGTCATGCACCTTGTTTCCAAGTATGGCCACTATGAGGGAACTGTCACTGGGGGCCTTTGTGGGAAATTAATGGCGACAGAGAAGGGCAAAAAAGACAGGACAGCTGCCTCTGTCACCACCGGGGTCAGACTGCAGGCTCTGGGTGGCTTTAGGTGCTCCCACGGTATGTACCTTACACTTGTTTTTCTGCCAATATGAGTTTGCTGTCATCATCTGTCTCTCATTGATTCACATTATTCTTCTGCTTGGCCCCACACACACAGTTAAACATTTTTTCTAAAAGCGACTTTCAAGTAGTTACACTTGAGTTGTGAAAATGTTAAACTTTGAAGGAAATGAATACTTTTATTCACCAAGGACGCACTAAATTGATCAAAAGTCACAGTGAAGACATTTATAATGTTACAAAAGATTTCCATTTCAAATAAATGCTGTTCTGTTGCACATTCTATTCCTCAAAGAATCCTGAAGAAAGCAGTTTCCACAAAAATACTAAGCAGCACAACTGCACACATGAATTTCCGCACACCTTTTTATTTTGTCACTCTCAGCAAACATGATGCTCTCTAATGGTGTGTGCACACCAAAAACGAATCGAATATTCACATCACGGTACTCGCTCTAGATTACTCGTTTTTTGCATCACTTGTGCGAATAAAAATATTACGCGATGAGTAGTGTTTTCACGCACATCAACAACAAGATTTCTTTTTGCCATTTTTTCCATCATCAACCATGTTGGAGATAACTACCAGTGTTGGTGAAAGTTAATGCATCACAATATTACGTTAATCCCTTAAAAAGTAACTAAATTTTGTTAGAAAAGTAATGCACTGCATTATATTTGCGTTACTATTTCTCACCTGGGCTTGTTTTTTTTTTTTTAAACAAAAAAAGTTATATTTTTGGCCAAAATTAAATAATAAAATCAAATAATAATAAGCAAATAATAAGCTGAAGGAAATGCAAATTTAAACAAACCTTTCAGTTGTGCTACCATTCTAGATAATGGAAGAATATGATGCAGGACATTTTTTTTTACTTTACCTATAAAAACTAAAATTCTAAAGTACTTTATACTTATGGTTTAACTAAATCATTGAAGGTCAGCAGCAAGACATGGGTCAATAAAGTGAGATTAAATGCATAAAAATACTTGTCTTATTTAACATATTTAATTATTGGAGGTTTGCATAGTATTGTGATTTTGCATTTGACTGATTTTATTCATTTGAAGGAATACTGAATCTTTTTTTTTTTGTGCGAGTGCGCTTAGTAAATACATGTTAAAATTTAGTCTAGAACTACAATAACCATCATGTTTACATACAATGCCTCTGCACCTGCAAGCTGTCAGTCAATAAATGGGAAAACAAAGTAAATTGCGTTACTTATTTGAAAAAGTAACTCAGATATTTTGTTGTAAATTTTAAAAGTAATGCGTTACTTTACTAGTTGAAAAAGTAATCTGATTACGTAACTCAAATGACTTGTAATGCGTTACCCTCAACACTGATAACAACTATTGCTGCTCTGTACCTGTTGTGGAAGTCCCAAACACGCCGGCATGTCTGGGTTCACAGCACCATCCAGAGGGGCACACAACTCAGAGAATTTCACCGTTTTCTCCAGGAACTGTGCCTGGATGACAGCCGCTTCCAGTGTTACTTGAGGATGTTGGGTGCCCAGTTTGATAACGTGTCCATAAACTCTTCACTGATTGGCTGGCACGGCAGCTTGTCATGCGAAGATGCGTTTGAGGCGAATATCGCGCATTCGCGGCAATCACATTGCCCAATTTGCATCATTCGCTTTGCCCAGCATGGATTTGCATCTATTCATATCTTTGCATTGACTTTATATGTAATCTACTCATGCACATAATTAAATTAGCTTTTGGTGTGCACTTTTTTTTTCTTAAAAACAATTCTGACTTTATATCTCACAATTCTGACTTTACATCACACAATCTGACTTTATATCACTCAATTCAGACTTTATATCTCAAAATTCTAACTTTATATCACTCAATTCTGACTTTATATCACTCAATTCTGACTTTATATCACACAATTCTGACTTTATATCACTCAATTCTGACTTTATATCTCAAAATTCTGACTTTATATCACTCAATTCTGACTTTATATCACTAAATTCTGACTTTATATCTCTCAATTCTGACTTTATATCACTCAATTCTGACTTTATATCACTCAATTCTGACTTTATATCTCAAAATTCTGACTTTATATCATTCAATTCTGACTTTATATCTCAAAATTCTGACTTTATATCACTCAATTCTGACTTTATATCTCAAAATTCTGACTTTATATCACTCAATTCTGACTTTATATCTCTCAATTCTGACTTTATATCACTCAATTCTGACTTTATATCACTCAATTCTGACTTTATATCTCAAAATTCTGACTTTATATCACTCAATTCTGACTTTTGTCACTCAATTCTGACTGTCACTCAATTCTGACTTTATATCACTCAATTCTGACTTTATATCATTCAATTCTGACTTTATATCACTCAATTCAGACTTTATATCACTCAATTCTGACTTTATATCACTCAATTCAGACTTTATATCTCAAAATTCTGACTTTATATCACTCAATTCTGACTTTATATCTCTCAATTCTGACTTTATATCACTCAATTCTGACTTTATATCTCTCAATTCTGACTTTATATCATTCAATTCTGACTTTATATCACTCAATTCTGACTTTATATCACTCAATTCTGACTTTGTCACACAATTCTGACTTTATATCTCTCAATTCTGACTTTATGTCACTCAATTCTGACTTTATATCACAATTCTGACTTTATATCACTCAATTCTGACTTTATATCTCACAATTCTGACTTTATATCACTCAATTCTGACTTTATATCACTCAATTCTGACTTTATATCACTCAATTCTGACTTTATATCACTCAATTCTGACTTTACATCACTCAATTCTGACTTTATATCTCTCAATTCTGACTTTATATCACTCAATTCTGACTTTATATCTCTCAATTCTGACTTTATATCACTCAATTCTGACTTTATATCTCTCAATTCTGACTTTATATCACTCAGTTCTGACTTTATATCTCACAATTCTGACTTTATATCACTCAATTCTGACTTTATATCTCTCAATTCTGACTTTATATCACTCAGTTCTGACTTTATATCTCACAATTCTGACTTTATATCACTCAATTCTGACTTTATATCACTCAATTCTGACTTTATATCTCTCAATTCTGACTTTATATCACTCAGTTCTGACTTTATATCACTCAATTCTGACTTTATATCACACAATTCTGACTTTATATCACTCAATTCTGACTTTATATCACTCAATTCTGACTTTATATCTCAAAATTCTGACTTTATATCACTCAATTCTGACTTTATATCACTCAATTCTGACTTTATATCTCAAAATTCTGACTTTATATCACTCAATTCTGACTTTATATCACTCAATTCTGACTTTATATCACTCAATTCTGACTTTATATCATTCAATTCTGACTTTACATCACTCAATTCTGACTTTATATCACTCAATTCAGACTTTATATCTCAAAATTCTGACTTTATATCACTCAATTCTGACTTTATATCACTCAATTCTGACTTTGTCACACAATTCTGACTTTATATCACTCAATTCTGACTTTGTCACACAATTCTGACTTTATATCTCTCAATTCTGACTTTATGTCACTCAATTCTGACTTTATATCACTCAATTCTGACTTTATATCTCTCAATTCTGACTTTATATCTCTCAATTCTGACTTTATATCACTCAATTCTGACTTTATATCTCTCAATTCTGACTTTATATCACTCAATTCAGACTTTATATCTCTCAATTCTGACTTTATATCACTCAATTCAGACTTTATATCTCTCAATTCTGACTTTATATCTCAAAATTCTGACTTTATATCTCGCAATTCTGACTTTATATCTCTCAATTCTGACTTTATATCTCTCAATTCTGACTTTATATCATTCAATTCTGACTTTATATCACTCAATTCTGACTTTATATCTCTCAATTCTGACTTTATATCACTCAATTCAGACTTTATATCTCTCAATTCTGACTTTATATCACAATTCTGACTTTATATCACTCAATTCTGACTTTATATCTCTCAATTCTGACTTTATATCACTCAATTCAGACTTTATATCTCTCAATTCTGACTTTATATCACTCAATTCTGACTTTATATCACTCAATTCTGACTTTATATCATTCAATTCTGACTTTACATCACTCAATTCTGACTTTATATCACTCAATTCAGACTTTATATCTCAAAATTCTGACTTTATATCACTCAATTCTGACTTTATATCACTCAATTCTGACTTTGTCACACAATTCTGACTTTATATCACTCAATTCTGACTTTGTCACACAATTCTGACTTTATATCTCTCAATTCTGACTTTATGTCACTCAATTCTGACTTTATATCATTCAATTCTGACTTTATATCACTCAATTCTGACTTTATATCTCTCAATTCTGACTTTATATCACTCAATTCTGACTTTATATCACTCAATTCTGACTTTATATCACTCAATTCTGACTTTATATCACTCAATTCTGACTTTATATCTCTCAATTCTGACTTTATATCACTCAATTCTGACTTTATATCACTCAATTCTGACTTTATATCGCTCAATTCTGACTTTATATCTCTCAATTCTGACTTTATATCGCTCAATTCTGACTTTATTTCTCTCAATTCTGACTTTATATCTCTCAATTCTGACTTTATACTCAATTTTATATCACTCAATTCTGACTTTATATCTCTCAATTCTGACTTTATATCTCTCAATTCTGACTTTATATATCTCTCAACTGACTTTATATCTCTCAATTCTGACTTTTATATTCTCAAAATTCTGACTATCTCTCAATTCTGACTTTATATCTCTCAATTCTGACTTTATATCTCTCAATTTGACTTTATATCACTCAATTCAGACTTTATATCACTCAATTCTGACTTTATATCTCTCAATTCTGACTTTATATATATCTCTCAATTCTGACTTTATATCACTCAATTCTGACTTTATATCTCTCAATTCTGACTTTATATCACTCAATTCTGACTTTATATCACTCAATTCTGACTTTATATCACTCAATTCTGACTTTATATCACTCAATTCTGACTTTATATCACTCAATTCTGACTTTATATCACTCAATTCTGACTTTATATCACTCAATTCTGACTTTATATCACTCAATTCTGACTTTATATCTCTCAATTCTGACTTTATATCTCTGACTCAATTCTGACTTTATATCACTCAATTCTGACTTTATATCACTCAATTCTGACTTTATATCTCTCAATTCTGACTTTATATCTCAATTCTGACTTTATATCTCTCAATTCTGACTTTATATCTGACTATATCACAATTCTGACTTTATACTCAATTTGACTTTATATCTCTCAATTCTGACTTTATATCACTCAATTCTGACTTTATATCACACAATTCTGACTTTATATCACTCAATTCTGACTTTATAACTCAATTCTGACTTTATATCACTCAATTCTGACTTTATATCTCTCAATTCTGACTTTATATCACTCAATTCTGACTTTATATCACTCAATTCTGACTGACTTTATATCTCTCTGACTTTATATCTCAATTCTGACTTTATATCACTCAATTCTGACTTTATATCACTCAATTCTGACTTTATCTCTCAATGACACTCAATTCTGACTTTATATCACTCAAATTCTGACTTTATATCACTCAATTCTGACTTTACATCACTCAATTCTGACTTTATATCACTCAATTCTGACTTTATATCACTCAATTCTGACTTTATATCTCATTCTGACAATTCTGACTTTATATCACTCAATTCTGACTTTATATCACTCAATTCAATTCTGACTTTATATATCTCTCAATTCTGACTTTATATCACTCAATTCTGACTTTATATCATCACTCAATTCTGACTTTATATCTCTCAATTCTGACTTTATATCACAATTCTGACTTTATATCTCTCAATTCTGACTTTATATCACTGACTTTATATTCTGACTTTATATCACTCAATTCTGACTTTATATCACTCAATTCTGACTTTATATCTCTCAATTCTGACTTTATATCACAATTCTGACTTTATATCACTCAATTCTGACTTTTTATATCACTCAATTCTGACTTTATATCATCTCAATTCTGACTTTATATCACTCAATTCTGACTTTACATCACTCAATTCTGACTTTTATCACTCAATTCTGACTCAATTCTGACTTTACATCAATTCTGACATATCACTCTGACTTTATATCACTCAATTCTGACAATTCTGACTTTATATCTCTCAATTCTGACTTTATATCACTCAATTCTGACTTTATATCACTCAATTCTGACTTTATATCACTCAATTCTGACTTTATATCTCTCAATTCTGACTTTATATCTCTCAATTCAGACTTTACATCACTCAATTCTGACTTTATATCACTCAATTCTGACTTTATATCTCTCAATTCTGACTTTATATCACTCAATTCTGACTTTATATCTCTCAATTCTGACTTTATATCACTCAATTCTGACTTTATATCACTCAATTCTGACTTTATATCTCTCAATTCTGACTTTATATCACTCAATTCTGACTGACTTTATGACTTTATATCACTCAATTCTGACTTTATATCATTCAATTCTGACTTTATATCACTCAATTCTGACTTTATATCTCAATTCTGACTTTATATCTCTCAATTCTGACTTTATATCACTCAATTCTGACTTTATATCACTCAATTCTGACTTTATATCACTCAATTCTGACTTTATATCACTCAATTCTGACTTTAGATCTCTCAATTCTGACTTTATATCAATTCTGACTCAATTCTGACTTTATATCACTCAATTCTGACTTTATATCTCTCAATTCTGACTTTACATCACTCAATTCTGACTTTATATCACTCAATTCTGACTTTATATCACTCAATTCTGACTTTATATCACTCAATCACTCAATTCTGACTTTATATCACTCAATTCTGACTTTATATCTCTCAATTCTGACTTTACTTATCACTCAATTCTGACTTTACATCACTCAATTCTGACTTTATATCACTCAATTCTGACTTTATATCTCTCAATTCTGACTTTATATCTCTCAATTCTGACTTTATATCACTCAATTCTGACTTTATATCACTCAATTCTGACTTTATATATTCTCAATTCTGACTTTATATCACTCAATTCTGACTTTATATCACTCAATTCTGACTTTATATCACTCAATTCTGACTTTATATCACTCAATTCTGACTTTATATCACTCAATTCTGACTTTATATCACTCAATTCTGACTTTATATCACTCAATTCTGACTTTATATCACTCAATTCTGACTTTATATCTCTCAATTCTGACTTTTTCACTCAATTCTGACTTTATACTCAATTCTGACTTTATATCACTCAATTCTGACTTTGATATATCTCTCAATTCTGACTTTATATCACTCAATTCTGACTTTATATCACTCAATTCTGACTTTATATCTCTCAATTCTGACTTTACATCACTCAATTCTGACTTTATATCACTCAATTCTGACTTTATATCTCACAATTATGACTTTATATCTCTCAATTCTGACTTTATATCACTCAATTCTGACTTTATATCTGACTTTTCTTTTATTCAAAATGCATCTTGCACCATGAGCAGTGCATCAAAAAATTTAAAAGTATATTAGTATCGACAATGTGTGAATAGCACCTAAGTAGTAGGCAGCTTTAGGTCTGTTACCATTGAGACAAATGTGCATTACACATTCAGCTAGTGTTGTACAGTACAATCAGTCAAACAGAACAATCGATCAAGTGACGTACATTCGAAAAATCTCACGTTCATAAATCTTGGAACAGTAAAACAACAATTGTTTCAGTTCTTTTATAAATTACTTCCCAAAAATTATGCTTTTCTAAAGGCAGAATCTTTAGGTTGTAAAATCTAATTGGTTAAAAGATAACCATTAGATTTAATGTATAATGATGATTTTGTATGTGTGAAAGAAATGTGTTTTATTTTCTTGCAGACATGTGCTGTCCCACTTATGGCCCCTTATAAATAAGGCGTAGAAACAAAAACTTCAATAGAGGGTTCAGAGACCAAGGACACATCTGCCCATGTGGTGTGCAGAGGCACAATCAAATCATGTTATATTGTGTTGCATTGTCCACCGGGTGCCCTAATCGCCCCACTGGAGCTGAAAAACACAAAGATAGTGCTTCATTTGTCAGCTAACCCTTTTGATTCCAAACGCACATGTGCACGTGCTAGTTGTCTTTCCTGTGAGTTTCAATCAACCAACACTGATAATGTTTTAGGACCCCATTCATGACTTCACAAAAAGCTTTGGCCTGATGGTGTCCTCCACTACCCAGAACCCCACTCCCCTCGCTCTCAGCTGTCTCCCGAATCACAGGATCCAATGATGATGGACGGCACATGACCATGACACCGCACCCTAGTGCTCTGCTATCCTCACCATCGCACGCCTTTGTTGGAAGAGAGTGTGTGTTGTTACAAGCGGACCACCCTAATTTTAACCGCTAATGGGCCGGCCCTGCCTGGATCCAAGTCCCTGCCAGAAATAGCCCACCGACTGACAGTCATGGGTTTGACAAGGAGCCAGGATTGCAGCCAAAACATATTCGAGTCGGGTGGAATTTCTTGCCCTTGTGAAAATGATTCCTCCTCGATTTTTGCCCCTTCACGTTGGTCACAGTTGCCGCCCTCATGACCTGTCTGGCTTCATCCCAACCCCTAAATGCATCTTCAATTGGAAAAGTTAACGGTGCCAGCATTTCTGTAATATCAGTAGTACAGAGTACTGGGTATATTCGGTACCCACTGATAGATGCTGCTTTCAAACACTCTCGTTCGTGTTTCTTTAAATGCTCTCTGAGCATCAAATGTCTCTATTTACAGTGTGTTTTTAATCTGTTGAGTGCGTGAACGCAATGGCCTATCAGAGGGGTTAAAGGTTGAACAACTTCAGATTTTTAGATATTTAAATCGACATCGACATCGACTGGTTGCAGATGACTTCATAAATGAACAAATAAGCCTGAACCTCGAGCCGAGACTCGAATGTGAGTTGCACAGCTATGGTATATGATACGGTGCTGCACACAAGACTATTTCTCCTATATAACAGCTTAATTTGATCTGTTCTTTTGTCTTTCGGTCGATATATTTCTCACAGATTTCTGCTCGTTCTAAATCAGATACAGATAAAGTAGCACAGTAAAGATTACACACTCTCAGAAAAAAAGGTACAGTGCTGTCACTGGGGCAGTACCCTAAGGTACAAAAGAGAAAAGGTACATCTTTGTACCTTACTCACCCCTAAATGGTACATATCAGTATTTTAAGAAAGCGTATTAGTACCTTAAAGGTACATATTAGTACCTTTTCAGTTTTGTACCTTAGGGTACTGCCCCAGTGACAGCAATATACCTTTTTTTCTGACAGTGCATTTATATTAATGCATTAGTGAGAGAATGATTGCGTGTGAATTAATTCTACCTGGCAGTGTCTCTCTACTAATAGTGAAGCTGTGGGTTTTAGTTACGAAGAAATATATGCTAGAACTTTTCAGTTTTTAAGCTATTTTATTGATAAATCACAGCACAGTGTTGACAATACATTTCTGCACTACTGAGTGATTCGATCTGTGCCTGGTGTGCGAGCTGCTGTGTTTGTACCTGGAGTGGTTAACTTACGTGTACAATAAGCTGTTTAAAACGTGCATTCACCCAATCCTATTATATTCTATAGGCCATGATCATTGCAACCCTAGTCTCAAGCCCAATTTATACTTCTGCGTCGAGTGTATGCCATAGCTACGTCGTAGGCTGTGTGTAGCATGCGTAGCCTACAGCGTAGCCTGACATGCACCTCTCCAAAAATGTAACAATGCGTTAATTCGATGTGGAACGCAAGCGCTGTGATTGGTCTGCCAGTACCCCTTCCTCATGCTCCCTCTGCATGTGTAATTTCATGTCGACGTGGACAACGATGCAAAAGTATAAATGAAAATCCACGCGTAGCCCACGGTGTAGAGGTTACGGTGCGGATCCAACACCGACATATATATCAGCCTTAAGCCTCAGACGTCACACTCACGGACCACTGGCTGAACGTCTGATGCATATGGCACACTTTTCTGGAAACACTTCAGGAGTTTCGAAGTTGTCATCTGATTGGTTGAATTCTACAGGATGTCCATGAGACGTACACTCACCTAAAGGATTATTAGGAACACCATACTAGTACTGTGTTTGACCCCCTTTCGCCTTCAGAACTGCCTTAATTCTATGTGGCATTGATGCAACAAGGTGCTGAAAGCATTCTTTAGAAATGTTGGCCCATATTGCAGTTGATGGAGATTTGTGGGATGCACATCCAGGGCACGAAGCTCCCGTTCCACCACATCCCAAAGATGCTCTATTGGGTTGAGATCTGGTGACTGTGGGGGCCATTTTAGTACAGTGAATTCATTGTCATGTTCAAGAAACCAATTAAAAATGATTCAAGCTTTGTGACATGGTGCATTATCCTGCTGGAAGTAGCCATCAGAGAATGGGTACATGGTGGTCATAAAGGGATGGACATGGTCAGAAACAATGCTCAGGTAGGCCGTGGCATTTAAACGATGCCCAATTGGCACTAAGGGGCCTAAAGTGTGCCAAGAAAACATCCCCCACACCATTACACCACCACCATCAGCCTGCACAGTGGTAACAAGGCATGATGGATCCATGTTCTCATTCTGTTTACGCCAAATTCTGACTCTATCATCTGAATGTCTCAACAGAAATCGAGACTCATCAGACCAGGCAACATTTTTCCAGTCTTCAACTGTCCAATTTTGGTGAGCTTGTGCAAATTGTAGCCTCTTTTTCCTATTTGTAGTGGAGATGGTACCCGGTGGGGTCTTCTGCTGTTGTAGCCCATCCGCCTCAAGGTTGTGCGTGTTGTGGCTTCACAAATGCTTTGCTGCATACCTCGGTTGTAACGAGTGGTTATTTCAGTCAAAGTTGCTTTTCTATCAGCTTGAATCAGTCGGTCCATTCTCCTCTGACCTCTAGCTTCAACAAGGCATTTTCGCCCACAGGACTGCTGCACACTGGATGTTTTTCCCTTTTCACACCATTCTTTGTAAACCCTAGAAATGGTTGTGCGTGAAAATCCCAGTTACTGAGCAGATTGTGAAATACTCAGACCGGCCCGTCTGGCACCAATAGTTCAGGAGTTCAGAAGATTGTCTTGACCAGGACCACACCCCTAAATGCATTGAAGCAACTCCCATGTGATTGGTTGATTAGATAATTGCATTAATGAGAAATTGAACAGGTGTTCCTAATAATCCTTTAGGTGAGTGTGTATATATACGTTCTGCATTTCTGTTTATTAGCCATTCACAATCTGAATACAAGTTTAGTGTTTCATGCTGCAGTTTCTGGATTGACAAGCATATTTAAAGGTGTCATGAACTGGCTTTTAAAAAAAATTATGCTGTCAACATGACGTTTGCGTGGTTTTTACATTAAAAATCATAATGAATAAGTAATAGGCTATTTTCTACCCTGGTTTTGAGGCTCTCTCCTGAACGCTCGGTTTTTATGGGCATGCCGCACTGAAGACTTGGAAGTAAATTGGTGGATATAAGCACAAACTGTGCATCACACACACACATACACACACACACACTCCAAGTATGTTACAGACAGCATGATCAAAACTTCTGCGATTGTATTTTTCCTTCAAATATCAAGTCAAGAGAGTGAACAACACACATCAAGAAAGGAATGTTATTTCACTATTTAAGATAGCCCATCGGCAGGCCGGGCTTATGTTTTGGTAGCCAGACTGGAAAACACATAGCTCTGGGACGTTAGACTTTGAGAGCCCTGGCCTATACATGTCCGAGTCTGATCCCGAATAACAATGAACCAACAACACCACAAATAAAGGATTCTTCAGCTTTTGACAGCGTGCTAAGCTATGTTCTGTTTGACACGTACACACAGTAGATGTCAAACAATATGTAACAATGCAATACTGTCACATATAAAAAAACATTTTTACTCACATTAGTGTGTTGCTTCATTCATTCATGTAATCTCATCCTGTCTGCAAATCCAGTCTCTTGTTTACAAATGAATCCGTGGTAAAATGAAGGAACAAATGTGCAATGTCTTCCCCACGTGAGCTGGATATTCATTAAAAATAAAGTTCATCCATGCATTCATAATATTGGAATCTGAATGAAGCTTATGCGGTATGTTTATTGCTTAGAAGTTCAATCCAGTTTAGCTCTATGTAGGCCTGTGTCATGTCAGGCACAAGTCGGTGGGCGGTCTTATGTTGAGGCGGCGTTGACACTCTGATGTCACAGCCTGGCATATTATGAGAACGATCGTTTGCTGGGCCTGGTGTCAATAAAAGTTTTTCTTTGACTAACAAGGAAGTTTTCAGCTCTGAAACTTACAGGATATTCTTATATCACGATGAACTTTTATATAGGCTATCAAAGGCTGAATAGCAAATTTAATTTTTAATTTAGTGTGCATCAAGCCTTTATGAGATGTTGAAACACTGTATCATAAGCTGCATGTGGTCAAAATAAGTGTCACGCTTCGTTCCGAAACCTTCAGAGCATATATTTATTGACTGGCACTATGGCAAAATAAAAGTTTCATGGTTTAATGTTGGGAAAAAAAAAAAAAAAAAAAAGAAAGAAAAAAAAGAAAGAAAGAAACACGTATAGATGAATCATTCATAATAAGATTAATACAATGCATTTAGAAAACTTTAACAACACTTTCGCATGTTCGGTTCTCTAATGTTGGTTCATGGTCACAAATGAAATATTTAATATTTTTAATTGTTTTCTTTTCAGTTTTTTTATTTTTATTAAATGAATTAATTTAATTAAATCAGTTCTCTCACGAACACTAGTTTGGTTGATTTCTTGTTACTTGGATTTTCATGTTACAATAGCAGCATCTCTTTGTAAACTTTACGAGACAAGACTCGAGAGTTCTTCCAAATAGATAACTAGATAAGAACGCACTTTTCTTCCATGTAATGGTCTATTTTGGGTCTAAACAAGCATCTCAGACATATGCTCTCTTTAAAAACTAATTGGATGTTGGTGCTCATATAGGAGAAATTTTCAGTACACTGTTCAGAAGAATAACATCGTTTTTTTTTTTTTTTGCAATAACAAAAAACACTTGAAGATAAAAATGCATCTTCCTGAGCATCAGTCCAAGTACCCTAAAAACATTATCCTGCATGATGAATCCCAAGTAAATGTAACCAGACTGGTCAGTACAGATCCATCATTGTAACCGGACGTTGCCTTTATTTCTTGAAAGGGGTCATGAACTGGTTTTTTACTTTTTTATACTGTTGTCTGAGGTCAACTTATGACGTTTGCATGGTTTTTACATTAAAAAACATCCTAATGAATAAATAATAGGCTATTTTCTTCCCTGGTTTTGAGCATCTCTCATAGAACGCTCAGCTTTTATGGGCGTGCTGCACTGAAGACTTGGAAGTAAATGCTCATGGCTAGGATTGGACAAGCTTTGCATATTACAATGAGCTTCAGCTCCCTGGTCAGTACAAGTGAGGAATTGTTTTGAAGCGTGTGGGAAAACATACGGAATGATTCGCCCACAGGGCTCGCAAAATGTCTTTATCAAACAAACACAATGATTTATCTCTCATCCACCCGCAATTAATTAGAATGTTATTTTTTATTACTTGGCCCACCCGATTGGTGGATATATCCGCGAACCGTAAATCACTAAAACACACACGCACACGCACACACGCACAAGCCTCAATACAGAGTCAGACAAATCAGCAATTGTATTTTTCCTTCAAATATCAATTCAAGAGAGTGAACAGCGCACATCAAGAAAGATGTTGCATTCATTTCGTTATACTGTACTTGTACATGTGTAATGACAAATAAACTTGAAACTTGAAATGTTATTCCACTATTTAAGATGGTGACACATTTGGTAGCCTGCCTGGAAAACACATAGCCCCGGGACGTTGGGGCTTTGAGAGCCCTGGCCCATTCATGTTCTAGTCTGATCCCAAATCACAGCACAATGAACCAACAACACCTCAAATAAAGGATTCTCCAGTACTGTGACAGCGTGCTAAGTTCTAATCAATAGATATCAAACAATCTGTAACAATGCAATACTATCACACATAAAAAAACATTTTTACTCACATTAGTGTGTTGCTTCATTCATTTATGTAATCTCATCCTCTCTGCAAATCCTTGCTTACAAACAAATCCGTGGTCAAATGAAGGAACAAACGTGTAATGTCTTCCCCACGTGAGCTGGATATTCATTAAAAATAAAGTTCATCCATGCATTCATAATATTGGAATCCGAATGAAGTTAATGCAGCATGTTTATTGCTTGGAAGTTCGATCTGGTTTAGCTCCACGTAGGTCTATGTTATTTATCTATAACATACCATGCACAAATTAGTGGGCGGGGCTACAAAATCAGGCGTTCGTCTTCTTCCGTTAAGGCGGTGTTTCACCACACTCTGACGTCACAGCCTGGCACATTCTGAAATCTCCCGTTTGCTGGGCCTGGTGTCAATAAAAGACTAACAAGGAAGTTTTCAGCTCTGAAACTTACAGGATATTCTTATATCACAATGAACTTTTATATAGGCTATCAAAGGCTGAATGAAAAGTTGATTTCTCAATTCATGACTCCTTTATAAGTGATTTCTGTTCCTTGCCAGTTCTCTTTTCTAAAATCACAAATAAACAAAGGAAGCATGCTGACTGACTGCATGTGTAGTTTAATGGAGCAAACGGGAGATTTCAAAGTGATCCGTGCAGTAATTCTTCAACAGAAGCACATTAACACTTCATAAATCCCTGAACTTTCAAGGTCTTCACTGCAGAAACTCTATTAGTCCTTTCTGAACCAGTTTGGATAGCCAAATAGCTCCACCGAACCATTGGGTTATTCAAACATCAATTTAAATAGCTGGCCTTGCGATTCTCAGCAGTAAGAATAACTTTAAAAATTAATGGAAATTGCATTTAACAAAACATAATGACACTTGTATGGGCTATTGAGTTTGATATTTGAATGTCTGGGCAGTGGCTTATTTTCAACAATGAGGCAGGAGAAAGTGTTTTCTAAAAGGATGTTTTAACACTGCCCAAAAGGAATAATAGAAGAACTTGGCAAGGTTTCTGTAATTGACCGTGAATGAAAAAAAAGTAATTAAAATTCATCCATGCTGAATTTTGGCACATATCTGTTTCAAGTTAACATGCGGAGTTCATGTAGTTATTTCCATTTAATATCTGAAAAGAGAGAATTTTGTCTAGTCTCATGCACAGATTACTGCATTGACACTGTCACTTAAAAGAAATCAAAAACTCAAAATGTAAAAGTCCAAAGTCCTGCCAAATTTAAAGATAAAACACTTTTAAGGATTGTGTGTAGTCTGTGTGCATTAATATACACACACACACAAAAATACAAACAAATTTCAGCATAATGTACATCACATTTAGAATTCAATATAGCAAAAATATAATTTCCTGGCCCAGGGCTTGTTTAACAATGAGACCTGTGAGAGTCATGAAGAGCGTGTCTAAAGCAAGGCTTTATGGAAGGGATGACTGAATGGAGACACTGTGTGTGGATCTGTATCTACTGACACTCGAATGGCACTGGGAGTCAAATTCACAGCTGACACTGTGGTGTGAAGAGTTGATCCAGTGAGCATGGATTTCCACATTTCCTCCTCAGTCTGGGTCACCACTTCATCACTGGCCAAAAGCAGCAACAGGTGTGTCATGCGCTTCTACTTGGGTGACTGCAGTTCATCCTAAAAACATCAGTTTTGTCCCTGGATATTTCGGGTTCGTAGTCATTGAGTACTCTGGGCAACAGTGAACGGTACATTTGAAATTCATGTTCATGTAATTCTATTATACATGAATACTGTTCGCTGTGGCTGGTCCATGCATTGAAAATACACAATGATTTTTCTGGCTATATATATCTGCCTATATAGACCAGCCATACAATGCTCTGGTGTGATGAATCTGACCTTCAAGCAAAAGGAACTGGATGAAATATCTGAATGCTACTAATCCACAGTCTGATTCTGACTTGTGATGCAGCCTGAATCATAATCACACCGTGTTCGTTCGATGGCTCCCCAACTGAGTCTGGTTTCTTAAAAGGTTTTTTAAACCATTCTGTCACCTGATGGAGATTGGGTTCCTTGCCACTGTCACCTCTGGCTTGCTTAGTTGGGGACACTTAAAGGGATAGTTCATCCAAATATCTTCCAGCCGCCATATTGTAGCTAGAGCAGAAAAACCAACCAATGCATTCATTACGTTTTTATTTTTTTCCTGCTGATGTGTGTGTGGACAGAGCAAAGGAACCAGTGTGGACATCATTAAAACTCAAATATAGCTGTAAACACAGTGGATACCATCTTAAACCTGCCAGATCTGACAAAAAAAAACATGTTCAAGATGCACTGAATCCAGTAAAACACATTTATTGTTTGCATAGACTAATATAGGAAAATAAACTATTCACTACTTAAGGAAATTTATTTTAATATAAAATGTGATTTTTACCTACTAGCTTGTTATTCAGGCTATTATATTTAGTAGACTGAATAGGTCCCGTTAAGTAAATTACATTGTAGGGTACAACGGGGCTAACGGCTCCACGGGGTAAAAGGCTCCTTTGATTTTATTTTCCTCTAAACCATTAGATGGCACAAAAACTTGCCTCAGCACTTTCCAAAACATCCGCTTTTCAAGATGCACGTGGAAATGTGTCTGATCTTTGACACGATCACGGGCAGCAGCGCAAAGTGGATTCTGCGCTCATTTGATCTAATATTTGATGTTTTTAAAAATGTTGTAGATTTAAGTAGCAAATAAGAATTGCTAAAATTATTGAACATATTCTGAAACAAAAGGTCTTGTTAATGTTTGTCAGTTTTGCTCAAAGCAACAGTTTTTCAATATCGGAAAAATATGTAAAAATATGGTATTTGGGGTAAAATGCACCCCTGCCGTTGGAGTAAAAGGCGTCATATTTAACATGATAAACAGCGGCTGACTAACATTTGTTGACATGACTAGATTCAGATTGTAAGTATCATATATTAAGTTGTGTGTCCACTTTAGAGATAATCATCATATTTATAATGAAACCATCATATTTAAAAATGTGATAATCATCATTTAATAAAATATAATTTATTGTTATTACTGTATGTCTGTATTCAATTATTATGTGATCTCCTTCAATACAGACATATATTTTTCTGTATATCATACATTATAGGAGTAGTGGAAAAGCAAATTTTTCTTATGGTGTGCCTTTAGCCCCGTTGTACCCTATCACTTGAACCTGGGCAATGAGTGCCAGTCACAGAGCTGGTCACAATTAACAAAGCTCACTGACGATTTAAAATGCTATCACCCAACGTGACGGCAAATTGGCTTTCCAAATAGGCTAATGTAAATCAATACTTACATAGTACATAGGCTATATCCCCACAAGTTTTCTGCATTGTGAAATGTTGACCGTTCCAAGATGGCAGACGTGTCGATGTATGGATGCATTTATGCCAAAAACAACATTAAATCTGCGAATTCGATTCAACTCTCCATTTAAATTAATCAATTCAAAACTCTGATTTAAAGATTCAATTACAATCACCACTCAAAATGGCAATATTTAAAATGAAAACATCTCTGGACGCCGGTCCGTGGCCGGAGCCATCTCTGGACGCCGGTCCGTGGCCGAAACCATCTCTGGACGTTGGTCCGTGGCCGGAGCCATCTCTGGCATGGCGGCAGCCATCTTGGTAGAGGGACCTGGCGAGGCGACTGTCATCTTGGCAGAGAGAGTGCTGTGTTCCTCATCTGCGAAACCCACAAAAAAAGCAGAGCCGCTCAGTTGCAATGCAATGTCAACGCAATTTTTCAGAGACCAAGTAGGATCGTGCAAAGGCATCTTCAAACTGAGCTCAGATAGTCCTCCCCAGAAAAATATCATTAAGCATACCTCGTATATTAAAAGTCAAATGTTCCAACTCAAAGTCCTCTACATACTGCTCTGAGACACAAAGGCTGAGAATCCAAACGCAGCTTTATTAAAGGATAATCCACATCCGTAGTCAAAAAAAATAGCAAAAGATCATACACGTGCTAGCAGTACAAACAAGACAGGAGAGACAGGCAAAAGGTTAATTTTACAGAACAGGCAAGTAATCAGAAACAAGAAACAAGAAACAAGAAACAAGAAACAAGAAACAAGAAACAAGAAACAAGAAACAAGAAACAAGAAACAAGAAACAAGAAACAAGAAACAAGAAATGCAGTTAACAAACAAGACTTCACAATGAATGATTAAGATGACCAGGCTTATATAGGGTGAGGTAAACAGGGTAATGAGACACAGGTGGATGTAATCAGGGATGATGAGTCCGGGCAAAGGATTATGGGAGATGTAGTCTGAGATAGTATGGCAATTGTCCGGGGTGAGTGCCCTCTGGAGGTAAAAAGGGGCACTCTCACTGGTGAATCGTGACATGCACTATATTTGAAAGTTTTTAATTAATAACCATAAAAATAAAGTATATATAATTTATACCTTTTTATTGTTAATAAATATAGTTGACTTTTATTCCAAATGTAATTTGTAGTTTATAAAGAAAATGTAGAAAGGTCCTAATAGCCAAGTCAAGTCACTTTTATTTATATAGTGCTTTTTACAATATGGATTGTTTCAGCTTTACAGTGATAACAGGAAAATAATGCAGCAAAGTTTGTTTTGGCTGTACAGCAGCTCTAGAAGAAAACAGTGTCATTGTCCAGCTTAAGTAAGTTCATTTCCATAGTAAAAATCTTTAGTTATTAATAGTTAATGTATCTATCCTCTGGAGAAAACAGTGACGTCATCTTCCAGATCAGTTCAGTTCTCATCCAATGGTGTCAATGCAGGCAGATCAGTAATATTGCTGAATATTAAGTGTTCCATTTCTAAATCTGACCTTTGACCCCACAACAACCATTAAACGGTAAAACAACAAGTTCTGGTGGTCTCCATGAGGGATCTAAAGACCCTCAGTGGACTGAAACGGTTTGTCCATACGTTGTGCTCTCTCTGCGACTGGGACAGGTGCCACTGCAGCTCTCCAAAAACAGACACTCTCTGTTTCGTGTTCCACAGCAGAACCCCCTCTTCCCTCAACAGTTGCCGTGGTCACATTGAGTGCAGTGGTTCACTTCCATGTCACAAACCCACAATTCACCAGGGCTTCAGTTGCCTCATCAGCAACACATGGAGCTCAACTGTTCCCCTGACTACAGTCCAGCTAAAATCACTTCTGTCTTGTTTGTTTTGCAAAGTCCAAAATGAATATTCTGTCATCATTTACTCACCCTCATGTCATTCCAAATTTCCTTTAACAAGTTTGCATCAAGCATGAACAAGACATTCACTGAATCAATAAATGTGCTTATGGAGTGCTTATGTGGGCTCACCATAAAATCACTATGTGTCACTATTTTGTAGAAACATTTCTACATCCTTTACTCAAGTACATGTTTACATTCCATTCTCTCTTCAACTTGCCTTGACAATGTCTTTGCTCTCTCTTTCTCTCATCTCCTACCCCCCTTCTCCCTCGTTGTGAACGTACCCAGGCAGATTACCTGCAAATGGATGACTGGGGGCCAAGGGTCCCCTCTGTCAGCAGAGGCACAAAGCCAGGAGGCTCCTTTATTCTCACATATTAGAGAAAAGAGCCCATGTTGAAAACTGTGGGCCGGTTAAAGCTGTAAGTGATGGTCCCTGATCTTCCCTGATTCATTAGATGTGTTGAATGCACTGCTGTTTCAGCAGGTTATGTTCTATTAGCTGGGTGTTAGCACTCAACATTTCCTTGTCCTTAAGCTATTTGGGTAGAAATAGAAACCTTGTCAGGTTACACAGTCTAAAACCCCCATTGTTTGAGAGCTGTCACATCAGAAATGGAGAGTTATTGCACGCTGTAACTCTATCTGTGAACAGGTGTGAAAGCGCTAAACTTGAAGCAGGAACAATGAATTTGAGTTGAAGAAGCAATTTGTATATTTTTATTGCCATATTTATTATTGCCATATTCACCCTGCAACACAATTTATAGAAAAAAAGAAAAGTTTTTGAACAAAATAATTATTAACTTTTTTTTAAATATATATATATTAAAGTATCTTTTAAAAATAATTTTAAAAATCAATCAATTTCACTTGATTTTCTGTATGCAAAAAAAAATGTTTTAGCTAAAGATTTTAGCTGTGTTGTAGTTCTTACATTAAAAGTTTTACATAGCCTATCATTTAATATCACAAATAATTAGTTGCTATATTTTAATGGATTTCTGGGAAATATGGAATTATATTTTGATTAAATATAAAAGATTTTGCATTTTGTGATAAATTTAATATATATTTAATTAATTTCTTTAATTAATAACAATAAAAAAAAAAAATTATGTATATATCGACAAATCAGGCATAACATTATGACCACTATGGGCACCCTGACTGGTCTGCGGCTGTGCAGCCCCAAATGGAACAAACTGTGATGCTGACACCTTTCTATTAGAACCAGCATTAATTTCTTGAGCAATTTGAGCTACAGTACCTTGTCTGTTTGATCGGACCACACGGGCCAGCCTTCACTCTCCACGTGCATCAATGAGCCTTTGGTCACCCATGACCCTGTCACCAGTTCACCACTGTTCCTTCCTTGGAGCACTTTTGATAGATACTGACCACTGCACTAGCCATCACAGTTTGGCCCTTGTCAAACTCACTCAAATCCTTACACTTTCACATTTTTCCTGCTTCTAACACATCAACTTTGAGGACAAAATGTTCACTTGGTGCCGTGATGAAGAGATAATCAGTGTTATTCACTTCACCTGTCAGTGGTAATATACACTCACCTAAAGGATTATTAGGAACACCATACTAATACTGTGTTTGCCCCCCTTTCGCCTTCAGAACTGCCTTAATTCTCCGTGGCATTGATTCAACAAGGTGCTGAAAGCATTCTTTAGAAATGTTGGCCCATATTGATAGGATAGCATCTTGCAGTTGATGGAGATTTGTGGGATGCACATCCAGGGCACGAAGCTCCCGTTCCACCACATCCCAAAGATGCTCTATTGGGTTGAGATCTGATGACTGTGGGGGCCATTTTAGTACAGTGAACTCATTGTCATGTTCAAGAAACCAATTTGAAATGATTCGAGCTTTGTGACATGGTGCATTATCCTGCTGGAAGTAGCCATCAGAGAATGGGCACATGGTGGTCATAAAGGGATGGACATGGTCAGAAATAATGCTCAGGTAGGCCGTGGCATTTAAACGATGCCCAATTGGCACTAAGGGGCCTAAAGTGTGCCAAGAAAACATCCCCCACACCATTACACCACCACCACCAGCCTGCACAGTGGTAACAAGGCATGATGGATCCATGTTCTCATTCTGTTTACGCCAAATTCTGACTCTACCATCTGAATGTCTCAACAGAAATCGAGACTCATCAGACCAGGCAACATTTTTCCAGTTTTCAACTGTCCAATTTTGGTGAGCTCGTGCAAATTGTAGCCTCTTTTTCCTATTTGTAGTGGAGATGAGTGGTACCCGGTGGGGTCTTCTGCTGTTGTAGCCCATCCGCCTCAAGGTTGTGCGTGTTGTGGCTTCACAAATGCTTTGCTGCATACCTCGGTTGTAACGAGTGGTTATTTCAGTCAAAGTTGCTCTTCTATCAGCTTGAATCAGTCGGCCCATTCTCCTCTGACCTCTAGCATCAACAAGGCATTTTCGCCCACAGGACTGCCGCATACTGGATGTTTTTCCTTTTCACACCATTCTTTGTAAACCCTAGAAATGGTTGTGCGTGAAAATCCCAGTAACTGAGCAGATTGTGAAATACTCAGACCGGCCCGTCTGGCACCAACAACCATGCCACACTCAAAATTGCTTAAATCACCTTTCTTTCCCATTCTGGCATTCAGTTTGGAGTTCAGGAGATTGTCTTGACCAGGACCACACCCCTAAATGCATTGAAGCAACTGCCATGTGATTGGTTGATTAGATAATTGCATTAATGAGAAATTGAACAGGTGTTCCTAATAATCCTTTAGGTGAGTGTATATATATAGTGTATATTAAATAGATAAATTAACAAAAAACATTTTTTGTTGGAAAAATGTTCTCTAATGATTAGGCTAAATTCATGTTATGCTTTGATGCCATTTCATTTTGGCATTTGTTGTACAATTTGTATTGTGGGCAAGGTATTCTTCCCTATATGCTCTAGCAAGAGTTGTTCTCCCAGCACAAAATTGTTTTTTCTCTATCAATGAATCAAGGATTTCCTTCTTGGTTATGTTTTAACAACAGCCAACATGACAAGTGTGGTACATAGATGATCTCTCTTGACAAGCCATTCATTTTACAGGCTCATGTGAGTGTTTTGTTGTTGAAAAGAAAACAATTTGTCTCATTGTTTGGACTCTATATGCGAATGTCTAGTAGAGGAATGTTCAAATCCTGGGAAAATCCATCTACAGTAAATACAGAAGTTAAAACTGTAAGGATCGTTTTACACCTCAGATACTGGTATCAGTGTTTGCTGAGAAATAACCAGAATATTTCACCTCCAGCACTCTGGACAGCGCTAGTTTAGCTTAATTTGTGAAAGACTCCATGAAGTGGAGTATATAGTGCTGGAATACCAAACATTCCTGTGAAATTCCCAGTAAAATAAGGATGAGCTTTAACCACCACTTCAGCTGCTGTTGTGAAGTGTATTGGTAACTACAGCAGCAGTGTAATTGTCTCAGACTGAGCAGTGTATCAGTGTTTTCTCAGTTGCAGCATATTGTTGATTTTAAGGGTCCTAATGACAGAAAAATGCCCCTTGACCCCAGACCAGTAAATTTAAAGAGCTCAGGGAAACTGGGCACAGAGAATCATAACATCTTAAATAGACTGATGGCAGCACACTTAGCCTATTTAGCAATAATGTATCTTTTTAGTTTGTGCAAGCAATCAGATTTACTCATTTTCTATTCAATAGCAAAACATGCAGGCCTATTCAAATTCAAATACTGTACATATGTATAAGCTACTTCTAGGGACGATTTATAGTGTGCTGTTGGTCTATGGTGTAGAGATACGTCAAAACGCTTCGTTTCATAGAAGTTCGAGGAGGAGTCGTTTATTTGAACCGATTCATGAATCGATTTGCAGCGTTTCTAATCACGTGAACTTCAGCTTTCATAAGTAAACACTATGATTTAAGAAACACTTTTTTCAAAATATATAACAAGACAGAATTGTTCAACAGAGGCTATGTTTACTGGCACGTTTAATATTTCAGTTAGGAAGACATCTAAAACGAGTAAACTGACTAAATGTACAACTTTATTTGTTGGAACATGCTAATGCTAATGACCAGCTAACTTGTTCCAAAACACACCTACCAGGTTATAATGTTGTGCAATGTTGAAAAAGATCCAACACGTGACACTTAAATAATTTTACTACAAGCAAGAACCTGCATGCAGTGCATAGCACAAGGAACACTTTGAGTGGTGATTCAAATGAATCGACTCATCATTCGAATGAACCAAATCTCTTAAATGAATCAGACTCGTGCGTAAAGACAGAGTGCAGAACATAAAAGGTGCTCAGTGCGCTTCAGCCGCAATCGACGCGGAGCTTCTTTTTCTGTCTGTAGACACTGAACCAGCGCTTTATTTCAAATGAAGCGTCCTCTCATTCCACTAATAAGTTTTTATACGTGATATAACAGCTGTCTTCGCCATGAGCTGCTTGGATGTCATGTATCAAGTTTATGGTCCACCTCAGCCTTATTTTGCCGCAGCATACACACCTTATCACCACCAGGTATGTTCAATATAACGTCAATTTATTGATATTCTATTGTGTTAGAATGCATTTTCATTTCATTTTAAAGCAGTTTGTGGTTTGTTTGGATGCTGTTAGATTTGTGCGTAAAACTTTCTCTCCTCGACTTGTAGCGCCTGGATTTGATGTTGACAAAATAGTTTTAGAGTCACGTAGTTAGATGTTTATAGAAAAAATGTAACTTGATTAATGTCAGTTTAAGTGTTATTAAAAATTATTAACGTGTGAACATATTATGTCACCATATACACACATATAAAGCTGTATCTATATTGCTGTGTATATATATATATATATATATATATATATATATATATATATATATATATATATATATATATATATATATACATACAATATAGATACAGCTTTTGTATGTGTGTATATGGTGACATATACAGTATATATAGTATATGTTCACATTGTAGGAACACAAATTGTGCAACACCAAACACACTGGTGCAATACACAACTAAATAGTTTCTCCCTAAATCTGTCTATGTATAAATAGAGTGCGCGCGAGTGTATTTCTGTATCATGTAAAGTGATTTAGCCTCTTTTTTCCCCCTCATGTGTTCAGAAATTGGCATTTTACTCGAAAATGCAAGAATCACCAGAAACAGTCAGTGGAAGCAGCTCTTCTTTTTCCAACCTCTCCGGGCCACCCATAAAAGAGAAGGACTGCGCCCGGGAGAAAGATCACCCGCCGGAGGCTGAGTACATCAGCTCCAGATGTGTGCTTTTCACGTATTTCCAAGGGGATATCAGTTCAGTGGTGGATGAACATTTCAGTCGAGCTTTGAGTCAGTCTAGTAGTTATGCGCCTGGATCCACCAACAGCAAGACCGTGAGAGGTACACCGTCCTGGAGAGGTGGGAATCTCATGCAACCTGCAGTTTGAATTGAATTGAATTGAACTTTATTGGCCAAGTATGCCTGAGCAAGGAATTTATCACCGGTATAAGGCGTCCCGCAGTGCACATTTACACATACATGCAATGCATTTTAGTATTTATAGATAACAAATACAGTGCTTGACAAAAGAAACATGTTAAAGTTAAACTAATAACAGGACACATTACCGTGCCTAACATATCCAATTTGGGTAACCCCACATTCAATACAATAACACACTGATCCACACAGAAATAGCAAAATAAAGCAATGATAATCCTGTTACTTAAAGGTAATATAAATAAGTATTGCACTTAAATATGATATTGCACAAAAAGAGAAAATAGGAAATAAATAGGAATACATTTGAATTTATACTATAATGTCTTTTCCTTGCATCCTTTATGATTGTACTGATATTAATCATGACAAGGGTTTAAACATTTTTTTAAGGTCGACTTTAAGCAAATTAATTAAATTTGTACATATAAATAATTAGGACATGATTTTTTTAATTAGTTTAATTAATACACAATTATTAATTATTAATATACATTTTCTTTGCATCTTCTATGATTGCACAGGAATTATTTTATTTTGTTTATGTTGCATTGTTTCAGAATCTGTATAGATTTTTGGTAACACTTTAGTTTAGGCTATTAACTAGTTGCATATTAGCATGCCTATTACTAATATATTGGCTGTGTATTAGTACTAATAAAGCACATATTAATGCCTTATTCTGCTTGAACATATTCTACATCCCTTAATCCTACCCAATACCTACTTAACTACCTTACTAACTATTAATCAGCAGTAATTAGGAGTTTAAGGAGGCAAATCTTGGACCCTAATCTAAAGTGTGACCAGATTATTATTATTTTTCTTAAAGCTAATGGAAAATAATTAAATTAGCATGTAGATGATATGTAGTTTGTTGCATTTGTTTTGTTAATCCAAATGTGTGAGCATTAATCTCAAACAGAATATTAAAGGTTCATTTTTAATTGTTGTATATTTGAATTATCACATGCTTTTATGCATATTAACATGCCAACCATTTAAATGTGTTCCTCCCCAGAAGGCTCATTCCCTATGAGCCAGAGAAGCTTCCCTCCATCGTTCTGGAACAGCGCGTATCAGCCGTCGGTCACAGCATCTCTCAGCAGCACCCTGGGTTCCTCCCACACAGATCTCCCCTTCTCAGCGGACCCTTATTCCACCGCGTCTCTACACAGCCACCTCCACCAAGGCACCCCAGAGCCCTGGCACCCCTCTCACCACCATCATCCTTACTCACTCAGCGGAGCCATCGGCACCCAGGGATCCGCTTACCCCCGGCCCTCCATGCACGACATGTACGGAACACACTTTGACCCCCGTTACAGCTCTCTGCTTGTGCCCTCGGTGCGGCCGCATAGACTTCCCCCATCCACAGTGCCCACACCTGGAGCCTCACCGTGCGATATCAGCAAGAGCGAGCCGGGCAGCTCGGCGTGGACCGGAGCTTTCACAGCGGCGAGCTCCGATATGAGTCTGAACATGGATACAGGTGTGAACAGCACAGCAGCCCCACAATGTATTTATGCACATAAGCTACACTTAAAATCATATGGATGTCATTGCATTTGAAAACAAAATATCCAAAGGAATATTTAAAGAAAAAAACACTTTTCGTTTGCACTTTATTTTACGTGTTCTTGCAGTGCACTGAAAGTACTGGGTAATATAAGGTAAATGCATGGGTTAGGTTTAGGTGTAGGGTCATGGTTTAGTACCTAGTTATTACCCAGTTATTGCAATTACTGTAATAAGTACATAGTATGTACATTGTAAAATAAAGTGCTACAAAAAATTAATTTAAAAGAGGTTTGGTTTTAAATGATAAAAAAGAGAGAAAAATGTTTTATGACACTTTCTAGTTGTTTCTGGTGATTTTTAAAATGTTTTTGAAATGTCTCACCAGGTCAAAAATACAGTAAAAACAGTAATATTGTGAAATATTATTAGAATTTAAAATAATTTCTATTTGAATATATTTTTAAATTCCTGTGATGGCAAAGCAGAATTTCCAGCATTTCATTACTTCAGTCTTCAGTGTCACATGATCCTTCAGAAATAATTTTATTATGCTAAATATTTTTTGTGATAACAGCGATGCATTTTGTCATAATTTTTTAATGAATAGAAAGTTCAAAGAACAGCATTTATTTGCAATAGAAATGTATAACATTATAAATGTCTTTACTGTCACTTTTGATCAATTTAATGCATCCTTGCTGAATAAAAATTTGTTCAAAAGAAAAAAAACTTACTGAACTCAGATTTAGTTCATGTGATAAACTACACCTGTGGTTACTCTGTCAGGGTGCGTATGTGTATTTCAGGATCATTTACATACATCCACAAAAAACAAAACAAAAAAAAACATCACCTTGACATCAGTTTATTAAGACTGAGAGCAGGTAAATTGTGCAGGAAATTGAAGTTAGTTCTGTGAAAAGCTCTAGAATGATTTGTCTGCAAATGCCACTTAATGTTTTGTTATCTAATGCAATGACATTTTTTAAAGTCTGACTCAAAGTGTACTTTTTAGGCTTAAAGCGTACTTACTTTTTATGGCCACCAAAGGTTAAACTCACAGCATTAAAGTCAGAGAGAAAAATTCAATCATATAATTTAAAAACAATACTGTCCAAGAGCTTCTTGAAGTACTGTACACGATCAATTTGTGAATTTATATAAGTTAAGATCTTTTTAGAATCTCTTCAAGGTTTTTGACTTTGACCATTGCCCTGCTTACATATTGGTTTTTCACTCTTCATCTTTTAAGGCTTTAATGCTTTCTTTACTTCAAGTCTTCTCACTTCTCACTCTGTATTTGCTGCATATTTTCCCTTTCTTCATGTCTTTATCCTTTTTCCCCTTTCCTTCTTCCTCTCAGGTCTACAGAGCCAGGATAAGAGCAAGGACTTGTACTGGTTTTAGTGCCCTGCGGCCACTTCTTTCTCCGCTGGCTTGTCTTTCTCTGGCTTTTCTGTAACAGATTCTCATCTCACTTGCAGCTCGGCGCTACACCTTTTGCAGCGGGACCATCCTAAGCTGAAAGTGGATAAGAACCCTTCGGATGAGTGCAAAACTCTCAGTAAAGAGGAGCAAACATACTGTAGTGGTGTGACGAGCAGCTGCTCTCGCCCCTTCCCTCCCCCGACCTTCAGTGCTCTCTGCAAAATGGACCCAAAATGAGATTTAAAAAAGGTCAAACATTACTTTAGGGGGACATTTGAGAGCCGAACTTGCAGAAAAGACGGACTGGTTATATGAAGACTTTTCTTTTGAGCAGAAATGAGAGTTTCTGACGAGAGAGCAGCATTCTCTATAATCGCTGAAGACAGAGAAGGGCTATTTGAAGCCACTTGACTCTATCTATATTGCTTTCAGCACCTGTCATCGACAACTGTTGTGGAACTTAGCAGACGCACAGACAACGGCGCTATGTGTCGTTTGACCGAGCAAGCCCCCTGGATTTCATAAAAGAGGCATTTTGTTGTATCTGGACACACGGCGAAAGGGAACAACTGGTTTGGCTTTTCATTTTTTGTGAGGCGTGGTGTGGGTTCGACTGGAAGTAGATACAAACACTATTAAGCCGTACTGTATATACTTTGTGTCTTAGTGTGTCCAGTGCTATATGTAAGATCAAACAGCATGATGATATGCATCAGAAACATTGATTCTTTCATTTGTACTTTTTTAAGAACCACTTTTAGTCGCCGTCAGCTTAGGTTGACGTCTCACCACGCTGTATGTGAATGTATCACGTAATATATTACCTTTGAAAGTATTTTTCCAGTGCATTGAGGAAAATGAGGCATTATTTGTTTTTATCAGTTGTGTGTCTTCATCCTATGAAAGAAAAATGGAAATAAAACCAGGCGATACACACTTTTTTGTTGCAGTCAAGTGCTTTAGAGGCAGCTTGTAAAATTACGAATATTGTCGAATCTCGCCCTCATGTTCCAAACCTGTATGAGTTTCTTTCTTCTGCTGAACACAAAAGAAGATATTTTAAAGACTGTTGGTAGTCAAAGAGTTGACAGCACCCAAAAAAGTCAATGGGTGCCGTCAACTGCTTAGTTACCGTTCAACAGAAGAAATATACACAAATAACTTGAGGGTGAGTAAATGATGACAAAATTTTCATTTTTGGGTGAACTATCCCTTTAAGAAGAAAACAAAAGACTATTATAAACATGCTGCAACCTTCGAAAACTCAATTTATGTTTTTATTTGTACTTTTTTAAGAACCACTTTTAGTCGCCGTCAGCTTGACATCTCACCACGCTGTATGTGAATATATCACATGTAATATATTAGCTTTGAAAGTATTTTTCCAGTGAGTTGAGAAAAATTAGGAGTTATCTGTTTTTATCAGTTGTGTATCTTCATCCTATGAAACAAAAATAGAAATAAAACCAGGCGATACACACTTTTTGTTGCCCTTAAGTGTTTTAGAGGCAGCTTGTAAAATTGCAATTGTGATTATATCTTTTTATACCGAACACATCTTGACATTTATTCATTAAATGTTATTCATTTAGTCATTACTTACTTACTTTTAAGTTGTTCTTAACCTGTATGAGTTTCCGTCTTCTGTTGAACACAAAAGAAGATATTTTGAATAATGTTAGTAACTAGACAGTTGATTTGGCACCCATTGACTTCCATAGTAGGGAAGTCAATGGGTGCCGTCAACTGTCTGGTTAATAACATAACATTCTTTAAAATATCTTCTTTTATGTTCAACAGAAGAAACTCATACAAGTTTGGAACAACATGAGGGTGAGTAAATGATGACAAAATGTAAATGCTTTCCATTTTTGGGTGAACCATCCCTTTGAGAAGAAAACAAAAGACTATTATAAACTAGCTGCAACCTTCAAAACCTCAACCTTATTGATTTATTTCAGCATTCAGCATGACATTATGCATCAAAAACATTGATTCTTTAATTTGTACTTTTTTAAGAACCACTTTCAGTCGCCGTCAGTCTCACCACGCTGTATGTGAATGTTTTATACTACCTTTGAAAGTATTTTTCCAGTGCGTTGAGGAAACTTAGTTTGTATCAGTTGTGTATATTCATCCTATGAAACAAAGATCGAAATAAATCCAGGCGATACACACTTTTTTTTGTTGCCCTTATGTGAATATAGTGACATCTTTTTATACAAAACACATATTGACATTTATTCAAGCTTGTTTTGGGCTCTTAAGAAGGAAACAAAAGACTATTATAAACTTGCTGCAACCTTTGAAACCTCAAAAGCGACACCATCAGAGATTCAATTATTGATTTATTTCAATATAGATGTTTTTTCTGTGTCAGTATGTTCGACATGTTAAAGAAGGATGGACACCTTTTAATCAGATGTTTTTGTCCACTCAGCCATAGATTCAGCCAATGAAAAGGAAATGTGAAGCGAGAAAGAAAGCGGGAGACTGAATGTTATCATGCTGACATTTGATCCTTTGCCTTTTGGTTGTGTTCGCAGTGAATACCAGACAGCTGTTGATTAATATTGGCTTATGACAGCAGCAATGATGGACAAGAGATGTGTGGCCAGGAGTTTCTCTTGCTTAAGTGGGTAAAACAAAGGACTCTTTTTTAAAAGTAGCACTGAATGCCGCCCTAAAGTGCTGGGGGGTGCATGAGAAACTAATGTAGTTCATGTGGCAGATTAAACAGTCACATTTCAAAATGCATAACTGGTGTAAGCAGTTACTACTAAGCCAACTTGTGGGTTTTTTTGTGACTACAGTGCTGCAAAGTATGGGTGTTTTATAAAAGACTATTGAAACTCTGGTTGTATTTGTCTCCCTTGAGTTTAAAGTTGAGTTAATTTTATTTGTCATATACAACAGCATATTTGCTGGCTGACATTGAAATGTGTCATTCAAGCTCACTATTTGAACTAAAATAGAAATATAGTTTTTTAAAACAAAGTAATACAAGTCTAGAAAAATGTTAAGGGCTTGCTGTCACATATCTCAGTTTATTTTTGAATGTCAGTTTCAATATAAACATTTCTGTATTGACACTAGTTTTTATATGTTGAGCAGCAGTTGTCACATACATACATACATACATATACATATATATATATATATATATATATATATATATATATATATATATATATATATATATATATATATATATATATATATATATATATATGCCAGTTATAGACTTTAACTGAAATTGCTTCACAAAGATATTTAAAAGTAAACCATTAGGAAAGGTACAACAATTAATTAAACAATATGTACAAAATTATTTCAAAGAACAAAAGGGTATAATTCACAAAACTAATTTAAAATAAAACTAGATGAAACCAATTAACATGAAAAAAAAAAAAAAAAAAGAAGAAAACATTGGGTACACTTTTTTGTAACCACATCCCAGTGTGACAAGAGTAGCCTACGTAAGTAGCATCGATTATTAGCGATAGGAAAAGAAAACAACAGGCCTACAATAAATTAGGTATATACAACGGCTAATGTGCTCATAAATCTATAAACATATGATTACGCAAAGTTGTCACATTATCCCTGCCCAGTAACTCTGCGCCAATATTAGCATGACTGGACTATTTAGAGCTGCGCCGCGCGCAATTACTCGCTGAACGACACTCGATATCCGCCGTTTCAGTGACTGGAGGATTTGTGATGTTGAGGCATAATCTCGTAGCAGTAGCTCATAAACTGCCGAGCACTAATTAGAGGCTAGAGGCCGAGCTGTCAGTCACATTATCCCAAAAATTCAAACGCACTCTCATGTAGCCTTTTTTTTTTTTTTTTTTTTTTTTTTTTTGGAGTGGCGTCGAGGAATCCGCAGCCAGTTGTCACTTTGCCCACCGTTTGCCGAAAGGACACACATCAACCATGTGAAAGGTCAGCGCCCCACACTTTAAAAAGCAGATCAACAGTCCGCTGGCATTTTAATCAGCTTGAGTCTAATGTTCTCTATCAATCAAGTGGTTAAGTTAAACGACCATGTGATAACTGTTATGCTTTGCCTGGTAAAATTATTACGTGCGCTGGGTTTTTAATACATTTACAATGGGCTACAAACGTGAATTGAGCTAAAAAATACTTTTAATTTAATACATTACTTAGCTATTACATTTATCTTTCTCAGTCACGCCCCAAAATATTTTATAAAATGTAATTTATAAAATATAAGTAGCCCTATTATATAAAACATTTGATATTATACAGTGGTGGCCAAAATTATTAGAACACCTGACAGATCTGAAAATACTGACCTTTTTTTGCCTCCAAAACATGATTTCATTTCATAATGTCCATGAAACATGCAGATGGTTGCTCTGACCATCAAATATCAGATGAAGTGAGTCGTACTGTTTTTATCCACTTTTAACTTTAATATTTGGTATGTCCACATTTTCCAGCAGTTACAGCAGCACATCTCAGTGTCAATATATTTCCTCTGAGAGGACTAATGTTATCCCATGCCTTCTGCAACTGAAGCCAAAGGCTTTCCTTTGAATGTACAATAGATCTGTCCAGTTTATTTTCTGACTCGACCCAAATGTGCTCGATGAGGTTGAGGTCCGAACTTTGAGGGGGCCAGTCCATCATGTCCCAGCAGGTTCCTTCCGTCGCAGGTAGTTCCGGCAGTAGTTAGAAAAATGTTCCAGGTCATTGTCCTCTTGGAAAATAAATCCAGGCCCAATAAGATGACTCCCAGATGCCAAGTGTTCTAATAATTTTGGCCTCCACTGTATATATATTCCTCAGAGATTTTGGTCCATATTGACATGACAGCATCACGCAGTTGCTGCAGATTTGTCGGCTGTGATCCATGATGCAAATCTCTAGTTACAGAACATCCCAAAGCTGCTCTACTGGATTGAGATCTGGTGACTGTAGAAACCATTTGAGTTTAGTGAACTCACTGTCATCTTCAAGAAACCAGTTTGAGATGATTTGAGCTTTGGGACATGGAGCGTTATCCTGCTGGAAGTAGCCATCAGAAGATGGGAACACTATGGTCATAAAGGGATGGACATGGTCAGCAACAATATTCAGGTAGGCTGTGGCGTTCAAGTGGGACTAAGGTGCCCAAAGTGTGTTAAGAAAAATCACACCATCACCACCAGCCTGGACCGTTGATATAAGGCAGGATGGATCCTAGCTTTCATGTTGTTTACACCAAATTCTGACCCAACCATCTGAATGCCACAGCAGAAATTGAGACTTTCCATTCTTCTATTGTCCAATTTTGGTGAGCCTGTGCGAATGTAGCCTCAGTTTCCTGTTCTTAGCTGACAGGAGTGTCACTGGTGTGTCTTCTGCTGTAGCCCGTCTGCTTCAAGGTTAGACGTGCTGTGTGTTCAGAGATGCTTTTCTGCAGACCTCGGTTGTAACAAGTGGTTATTTGAGTTACTGTTGCCTTTCTATCAGCTCGAACCAGTCTGGCCATTCTCTTCTGACCTCTGGCATCAACAAGGCATTTTTGGCCCAGATAACTTCTGGATATTTCCTCTTTTTCTGACCATTCTCTGTAAACCCTAGAGATGCTTGTGTGTGAACTTCAGATCATCTTGACCATACATGCCTTAATGCACTGAGGTGCTGCCATGTGATTGGATGATTAGATATTTCTGTACAAGCAGTTGAACAGGTGTACCTTATAAAATGGCCAGTGAGTGTATGTACACACACACAGACGCACACGCACGCACGCATGCACGCACACACACACACACACACACACACACACACACACACACACACAAAAGTAAATATGAGATTTCTGCCTCAATTCATTTTGAATAAATTTTTCTTTGGAAGTTGCATTTAAAATGCACTTGGCTCGAACATCTGAGGAGACACATGCAGTCTGAATGAGCATGAAACTTCTGGATGCTGCCGTGCTCTCCTTCATCTGTCCGAATGAATGCACTCAACTACAAAGCATTGCAGCTCCCAGCTATCATTTATTCTATTATAAGCGACCAGAGCCCTGTCATCAGAATTTTGCCAAACATAATCTCAGTGTATCGCCTGTGGTAATCCAACCTCAATAGTCAAGATGCAAATGTAAACACGTGTTGGCCAAATCACAGAGGGAACTGATTTTTATTTAGCCTCTGAATAAACTCTCACACTTTGAACTGCACAAACACAAACTGAAATGAATATCTACCAAGACTACAGACACTGCGCCACAACTGTTACTGTTAATAAAAGAACTTGCCTCTAATGGTAATTCATTCTTGAGAGATCAGTGAGTATATTAAAAGACATCTTGTAGTTCTGCTAACTGTGGCCACCTTTGGCTCCTACAGGCACACACACACACACACACACACACACACACACACACACACACACACACACACACACACACACCACGAAAACCATTAAAGGGTCATGAAATCCTAAACCAAATGTCCTGATATTTTACAAGAGTTATGTGCGTTGAACATCATAGAGGTCAATGTTACCATCCATTAGTTTTGAATGTAGAAAAAAACTAGCTCATTTTAAACCTTTTTGCACCATTTTCAACTTCCGGGTTTATATTCGCCTTCGTGTCATTGTCACAGGATCTGACGTTTTCTTGTACTATAGTATGGCGATGACTCATCTGTGTCTCATAATTATTCATGAGACTGCGTGTCTTTATCCTATGAGAAGACGACTTGCTTAATTATTCATGAGAGCAAGTGTTGATTTCCTATGACAGGTGTGTCAAACAGTGAGATTGCATACAGTAAGTGAGCGATGCATTAATGGATCAAAAATAAGTGTTTTTGCTTTGTAGGAGTTTCTGCATCGTATAAGTTATAAGTGTTATCGTTCTTCATGGCCCTTTAACCGGCTTATATACTATAAACGCCACAAAATAAGCCTGAAATGTTGCAACAGCGTGTTCATATACAGTTTCAATGCAGAGAGCAAATGTGAATGGCTGTGCATTTATTTGTGCATTAAACTGTAGCTGTCACATGTATGTATATGTGTAATTTACGGCGAGCTTATAAAATATATTGTGTTGCGTGTAAGTGCGTTTGTGGGAAGATTTGATGCTTTTAATGAGAGTGAAATAAACCTGTCTGAATCAGAAGCTGTTGCTGTGTTGTCAGTCTCTCGACATCTGCAGCTTAACCACGTCCACATTTTTCAAAACTGTGGTGAGACGGGGTTTCATGAATTTTTAAAAATGCTGTATTATGCATGCCAGGCCAGTAGTTGGCGATATCACTTAGTAAAGAAATGTGCATGACGTCACCGTTTTCAATGTAAACCCTAATGCGCAAAACAATTCATTGAGCCAACTCAAATTTAAAAAATTAGTTCAGTCAATTTAACTTTTATGAGTATTAAGAACTTTTTTTCAAAAGTGCTTAGTTCACAAAAGTAATCTGAATTGTTTCATTGTTTTGAATTTTATGAACTTTATTTGAATTTAGACAAACTTAAATTTAACTGAAACTGGGCTGGGAGTTATATGCATGCTTTGCCATGACACTCAAAAGGGTCAGTACATTTTAAAATTAAGTGTTATATAATGTTTTTCGTGCAAGATTAATTAAGTTGGAGATTTAGTAGTGTTTAATGTTTTACTAGTTTAGAAGAGTTTCTGTCATGTGAGGTTTTTTGGAGGGATCATGGTGAAGAGTGGAGCATGAGTTTGATTTGAGAACATTAAATGTTTAACTCATTCAGTGAGTGCTATGCTGAGGCTATCAAAGCATTGTGTTACCAATTAGCAAGGAAACATTGATTGAATTAGCTAGTTAAAGCTAGCCAAGTTTACTACTAAAAATATTTAAGTTGATCATTTTAAAGGGGGGTATCATGCACAGTTTCTGCCAATCTCATGTCAATATTGAGTATATATAGAGTAGTATTGTATCCTTCATATCTCTGAAAAGTCTTCAGTTTGATCATATTTATAAAAGACAGATACATTGTACAGAGTCTTTCCGAATAAAACCGAGTGGCTGGAGGCGTATCGTGTGGGCGGAGCTAAAGAGTCACGGACGCACGCAGCTATTGTGTTGAGATTGTCTGAAAGCTGTGACATCCTTAGAAAACGTGGGAAATTGTTTTTCAATCAGATTCAGCCATACATATATGATCCAGAATCAGATCCAGAGGCTGAAATTGAAGCGGAGCAGCAGCAACAACGACCACAGCAGGACATCTCTATGTGGTATGTACTGTAAATGTATATAGTATATATCGCGCGCAGACATTTGAAGCAGTTTTACTCACTGCCTGTGGTTCCAACGCATGACTGAGAACCTTTATCGTTGGGACCGTTCCATCTTCCATCAAACTCCATCCACTGTCCCCCTAACGCTGGGTTCTTTAAGAAGCTGAACAGGGTTGTCTTGCCCTGACAACCAAAAACACAATTCTTTGGTGACATTTTTGATTTTGTGAAGTCCTGTGACCTGTGCAGCACAGCCGGCGACTTCCTTAAGGCAGAGCACAGCGCGTTGCTGGGCATGCTTTTGCTCTCTCGCTCTGGTCGACGTGTACGCGCGTGCCCTTCCAGGAGAAGGGGCCCTTCTGGGAAATTCCACCCTTGTTGACGTCACATAGGCCTATACTCTAAAAAAAAAAAAAACTTTCCGAAACTTGTGAGAAACCGGAAGGAATATTTTTGGCTCAGAAATACTCCATCAAACGTCCAACTTATTTTTTGTTTAGTATGGGAATCCAAGTCTTTAACAGTGTAAAAAACTCAGAATGTTTATATAATTAGCTAATGATAATTCATTATAATTAGCTTACTCAAATATCTGAAGTTAAGAGCAATTAAAATGTATGAATCCAAAATGAAAAACTTAAACTTTAAATTACTTAACTTAATTTTTATGTAACCGATTGCCTAAATTTTGAGTGTTGCCAACTTATTCAGGTTTACAGTACGCCTTTGTCGTGTTAACGAAAGTCCAAAACGCATTTAACAAAAAAAAGTTTTTAGTTGAAAACAGTATTGTGTAAACGGCCCCTAAGATGAACTGTTCCTTTAAGATCTCATGTTGTACCCTCATGACAACCAATTGAGCATGTCACCTCTTTCTTGTGTGGTCTTTTTTGAAACGGTTACAAACACAAGTAAGTGATCATGGTTGTGGTTTTTGTCTCGGAGAGAACTTTCTCTTTGCAGGCGGAAGAGGCAGACGTGTGATAACATCTCGCCCTAGTGGAGGAGGAATGTGAACCTCGCTAATGCCGGAGCTGAAGGCCAAGCTCTATATGACATGACATTCAGAACATCCACAAGTGCCACATGGCTGTCAATTTTCACACCACTGCTGGTGGTATTTTTCACATTAGTCACCATAAGCAGTAAGTATTTGAATACAGACATCTGAAATGTACAGATCACAAAGACAGATTTGCATAGGAAACATTTAGCTGATTTTACTTATTTATTAGGCAAGCCAGACTCAAAACTGTGTTCCCAGGAACACTGTGGCCTTTCAATATCAAGGGCATTACCGCTGCACCACAACACCACTGTTAATCTAGCAAATAAATAGCATAAAACCATGTTGAAACCATTTTGAGCATGTCACAGGATTGATATTACAATTTTAATTACGAGGGTAATGACTTCTTTAAGGTTGAGGAGCTGCAGAGACGCTTTAATGGATGGAGAATGTTGCTGATCCCACATCTAAGAGCAGCAGGTTTGTGAAACCTTTATCTTTGGCCCATATCCCAAAGCCTGGAGCTGTCAGTCATCAGCAGAGGACGGACAACACAATGCTCCTGAACAAACATCACACCTTTGGCTTTAAACACAGGTCTTATGTAGGATTAAATGTTGCCTTGTTTAATGTTACATAAATGGTGAAGCAATCATTCTTTACTATGATTTCCTGGATTAAAAAAAAAAAAAAACTAAAATAAGTTAGTTTAGGGTCCAATTCTCACTATTAACTAGTTGCTTATTAGCATGCATATAGGATACTTGCTGTTTATTAGTAATTATAAAGCACATATTAATGCTTTATTCTGCATGACCATATTCTACATCCTTAATCCTACCCAATACCTAAATTTAACAACTACCTTACTAACTATTAGGTTTTTTAGGCAAAAGTCATAGTTAATAGTGAGAATTGGACCCTAAACTAAAGTGTGACCACAAGTTTACTATTATACTATAAATTATTTTATTCATATAATGAATATTATATACTAAATATCATCGATAGTCTATACCAAAAAAATAAATCAGAATAAATAAACATTTCAGAAATGTATTTGTGTGACCTTTTATACAAAGTGGTTTCAACAAAAGTAATTTATAATTTTACATATAAATCAATATGTTCAATAAATTCAAGTTTTATTAAAAATACAAAATGCTATTATACAACCAATAGTGTTGGGGAAGCGGCAACCTCCCCCAGTTTCTCTTGAAGCCAATACAGAAGTGACTTAAACTGCAGTTCATCGACTGGCCGCTAGAGAATCTCATTGAGCCCCATGTTAAAATGCCCAACTTTACAAAAGAAAAAAAACATATTTACAGCCTGGTACAAATTGTGATTTTGGTCTATACGGCTAATTTTGCCCTTCATGACAACTGTGAGGGGGTGAATTTTTTTATAACTCATTTGTTTACATTATATAAGACCTTAAAGTTCTGCATAATTAAGGGCGTGGCCACTTTGAGTGACAGGTGAATAGCCGTTTGTCTGCTGTCTGTTAGTCATCACGTCACCTTGGCTCCACCCACGTCCCACGTCCCGCCTCTTTGCCCATTGTCAGTTATCCGGGAGTGACGCGCAGTGACGCGCTGCCAAGATGGCAACGGCCAGCTCGATCCTACTTTACACTTCAGAACTGCTCTTCAGAATGGGTGACGTCACGGACACTACGTCCATATTTTGTTACAGTCTATGCATACAACACATTAAAGTATGGTATAACAACAAAAATAATTTAAATAAACTAATTTAGAATTTTAAGGCAATGTTACATGAAGTGGTTTCAACAAAATTAACTTATAAATTCAAGTTTTAAAGAAATAAACAATTTTCAGTGTTGTCATCTGATTGGTTGAATTCTACAGGATGTCCGGGAGACGTGTGTGTCACCTTCTTTAACAAAGGTCCTCCTGGAAACAAAGATGCCGTGATGCCAAACCCCCTCATGGAAGAAGAATGAGGATCAACTAAACGCTGTATTTTCAAAAGTATGTGAAGTACGTAAAGTTCGCAGCACGTCCATGAGTTTTACACGCTGGTCTGTTATTGTAGGGACTTCGATGTTAGATTTTCACGCCCATAAACAATGACGTGAAACAAAACGGACTGTGATTGGTTGCTTTACATGTCAGTCAGACGGCCTCTGGGCGGTCGTTGGCAATGAAAGCTGTATGGAGTCCAGACCTTCTGCCATCAGTCTGAAGGTCTGGCTACGAGAGACTACATTGTATATATCAAAATACTGTATCCGATTCCATGACTATACCAATCACTTTCGTAAGGTTTAGAATGATTTCTAAATGCTTTCAGAGATTTGTTTTCAATAAATGAATTAGTGGTTTAATATCAAATGCATTAATTCCAGCACTATGTTCAAACAATACCTATAGGCTTAGGGGTTTTACTAGTCAAATTCCACTCAACTGGACTTTAATGTGTGGAGATGAAGCGTCACTTTTACTTTTAAAGCATTGTGCAGATCTGGGAGATGATGTTGTGTCTGAAGTGTTAAGCCTAGATATCACATTTCACTCCAGTGCAGTGTTTGGCTTTTCACTGGAGCTGAACACACCTTACAGCAGCAAATTAATCCAAAGGTCTTGAGCTGGGAATTCCTCAAATAACTCTTGTGCTTTACTCCAGTTCTTCTGATGGAGGACACAAAGCAGGATTCAAACAAGGACTTTGTTCTGTTGATGGCAGGTGTTTGTTAAATGGCATATGAAATGATTTTAAAAGCAGGGTAAATGGGACAAATGATCAGAATCCGACTTGAAAAAGGGCCAGTCTGTGAATTCAATGGGTTTCTTCCACAACTGTGTTTAGGTTTGCTAACATTTCCTGCTCCATAAACTCACGTCATCCCCTGGCAGTTCGTGTGCCGTAATAGACTTTAAATGAATGTGAGAACACATGTAAACACAGGACATTTGGTCAGAGCCAAAGCTCACTGCTGAAATACAAGCATCAACAAATCCATTGCCAGCTTACATTAACTAATTTGAGAACGTGCGAGTGTTTTGTCACTTCTACAGCTACTGATTGGAAATATGGACCTTTTTAGCAAAACATTAAAGTTTCTGCTGCCAAAACCGTCTACCACCGCATGAAAGCAAAACATACAGTAGAGTGACTTTTACTGAGTTTTGTTTATGGCTCTCTGGGGCTAATTCAATGTCATGTCATTTACACAGTGAAAACAAAGCATAGAATAATATGCCTATTTAAAGTTAACGTTTTCACCATACCAGGATCAGACATATCAAATAACGTCAAGTTCGTAAATACCCGCTTTTAGCTGCAGATGATGACAGACAAATGGACAGAACATGTCTGTGTGCGAATGAAGAGTCAATCATTGAACAATTACTTCCCATCAGCGAGACATGTTCTCGTAAAATAAGCAAAATAGTTTGTAGTAATCACGTCATATGTTCGGTCGCGTTGCGCTAATCTAAGGCAGAGTGTAGTGTGTTGCACACAGATTAAAGGAACAGAACATAAAAAAATGGAAGCATAAACAGTGCTCATGTGGTTATTCCTATTTCAGGACAACCTCCTGTGTGTTCGTACACATGGGCCTTGGGTCTTTTTATGGATCAAGGCTGCTCAGATCATGGTTGGGTAGCTTCCATCTCACACTTCAGGTTCTCTGTGTTAATTGCAGTGACTTCACTGAGTAGCTCAACTTGGGGGAAGCGATGCTGTTAGCGACTCCCATGAAGTAGGCCGGACACATGGCTAGGAACATACTACTACACTTTTAGTGGTAGGCTATATATCAAGAGGTTGTTAATTGTGTAATATTAAATCATTGAAAAATATTAATTCATATCAATACTTCATTAATTTGTCTTTCAAAACATGCGTTGAGAATCATGTTGACATCAGGGTTGAAGGTCATTGAAAAAGTGGTTAGTAATAATCTTAAATGATTAGTTCACTTAAAAATGAAATTTTCCTGATATTTTACTCACCCTCATCTCATCCAAGTTCATGTTCATGTCTTTCAAGTTTTTTTTAAGGAAAATTTTTCTCCACATCATGGACTTTGATGGCAACCATCAGTTGAAGGTCCAAATCAATGCAGTTTCAAAGGGCTTTGAAGGGCTTTAGAGGCTCTGCGCGATCCCAGCCGAGGAATAGGGTCTTATCTAACGAAACCATCTGTCATTTTCTGATTTTGCACTGCTCTGCGGCTCGCAATGGATTAATTAATCACGTTGGAGAGGTCACGCTAGACGTAGGCGGAAGTACCGCCCGAAGCAAATGTGTGAAGACTAATACAAACACCCTTTACCAAAAAAAACTCCATCTCCAACTTCAAAATCGTCCGACATCGCTGCGTTTTACCTTTTTTTCTAAATGCCATTTGTATTAGTCTTGCATCTGCATCTGAAATTTTCATATTGAAGTGAACTAATCCTTTAAGTATGATATATCATTTAATCACAAATATGTCAACAAATCTCACAACTTCTGAGAATTTACATTTGATATACTGTATATCATCAACATATAAATTTAATTAAAATGCAAAAATATAAAATATTGATTACTATACATTTATCTTTTGTATATTTCACTATTTTCAACATTGATAATAATAATAATAATAATAATGTTTCTTGAGCAGCAAATCATCATATCTGAATGATTTCTGAAGGATCATGTGACACTGAAGACTGGAGGAATGACGCTGAAAATTCAGCTTTGATCACTGGACTAAATTACGTTTTAAAATATATTCAGATAGAAAACAGATATTTTAAATTGTAGTAATATTTGCAAATATTATTGTTTATACTGTATTTTGGATCAAATAAATGCACCCTTGCTAAACACGATACTCCTATAAAGAAAATCTTATAGGCCCCAAACTTTATTAGCAGGCGTATACAATATATATCACACTATTATATATTCATATTTTTGTTTTGTAAAATTGTTAGCAAAAGTCATATGAACTAAATATATCATGATCAGCTTGCCACCAATGTGACCTGATGATTAATGAAAAACAGTGAGTGTGTCTCTCAACATCTTCATGGTCTTCATTCACTTTTGTTCAGAGCATTATCACCTTTGGCTTGCTATCGCAGACATACATGTTTGTTAAGGTTGTAGAGAAGATCAGAGGATATAATATATATCTGCACAGCCCAAGCAGAACCACTGCCAGTCCAGATATATGACTGCTTTCGGGAATGTGTTTGCCTCAGTGTCCTAAACTCTGGATCTCAGGATTGAGTGTCAGTCTTTTCAACATCAACAAGCCTCCACCTTCTAACGCTTCAGCACTTCTTCATGTCCCATGACCTCCGGACTTGCAGTGATAAAAGTAAACAAACATTGTCTTACCTGGCCAGGTAACATGAGAGCCGGTGACTTCCTGCCGTGAATCTGTTAAGAGCTCACTTCCAACCACCCCTGCCATTAGGGCTGTGCCTTAAGGGTGCAGGGGCTTTACGGGATGGGGGGAGGTGAAGAGGTCTGGGGGGCTACTAATGGACCTCAGATACATTAAGTTGAAAGCAGCAACTGAAGGTATGGGGGAAAGAGACTTATGATGAGAGGTGATTTGTAGAGTGTGAAACTAAACTATGGTTTGCTCAGTTTAACTAGAAAAGGTTACTGGTACATCAACACAGATGTGTAAGAGCACTTGTGAACCGATAACTTTTGATTACATATCAAGTATAGGATTTTGATTATAAATTATTATTGAATTTAAGTCATTATATGATTTTGATTATAAATACGTAATTTGACCTGTTTAATGGTATGTATTACTCAGGGTTATTATCGTTACCTAAAACCATTAAAAACATTTCTGTTAACTGAAATAAAATAAAATATAAAATGATTAATTAAATCGATTAAATCACTAAAATGATTGACTGCATTATATAAAAACTTTGCGTTCGCCTGTAAAATGTTTTCATTCCTCCAAGAAACTTTATGTTCGCTCACAAAATGTTTGCTTTCCTCTGAGAAACTACATTCCCTTGCAAAATGTTCTTCCGAGAAACTTTCCGTTCGCATGTAAAATGTTACGTTCCTCCGAGAAACTTTTTCCGCTCACATGTTAAAATGTTTACGTTCCTCCAAGAAACATTTGTGTTCGCTCACAAAATGTTTGCGTTCCTCCAAGAAACGTTTGTGTTCGCTCACAAAATGTTTCCGTTCCTCCGAGAAACATTTGTGTTCGCTCACAAAATGTTTGCGTTCCTCCGAGAAACGTTAGTGTTCGCTCACAAAATGTTTCCGTTCCTCCGAGAAACGTTTGTGTTCGCTCACAAAATGTTTGCGTTCCTCCGAGAAACGTTTGTGTTCGCTCACAAAATGTTTGCGTTCCTCCGAGAAACGTTTGTGTTCGCTCACAAAATGTTTGCGTTCCTCCGAGAAACTTTCCGTTCGCATGTAAAATGTTACGTTCCTCCGAGAAACTTTCCGTTCGCATGTAAAATGTTACGTTCCTCCGAGAAACTTTCCGTTCCCATGTAAAATGTTACGTTCCTCCGAGAAACTTTCCGTTCGCATGTAAAATGTTACGTTCCTCCGAGAAACTTTCCGTTCGCATGTAAAATGTTACGTTCCTCCGAGAAACGTTTGTGTTCGCTCACAAAATGTTACGTTCCTCCAAGAAACATTTGTGTTCGCTCACAAAATGTTTGCGTTCCTCCAAGAAACGTTTGTGTTCGCTCACAAAATGTTTGCGTTCCTCCAAGAAACGTTTGTGTTCGCTCACAAAATGTTTGCGTTCCTCCGAGAAACTTTCCGTTCACTCACAAAATGTTTGCGTTCCTCCAAGAAACATTTGTGTTCGCTCACAAAATGTTTGCGTTCCTCCAAGAAACATTTGTGTTCGCTCACAAAATGTTTATGCTCCTCCAAGAAACGTTTGTGTTCGCTCACAAAATGTTTGCGTTCCTCGAGAAACGTTTGTGTTCGCTCACAAAATGTTTGCGTTCCTCCGAGAAACGTTTGTGTTCGCTCACAAAATGTTTGCGTTCCTCCGAGAAACGTTTGTGTTCGCTCACAAAATGTTTGCGTTCCTCCAAGAAACGTTTGTGTTCGCTCACAAAATGTTTGCGTTCCTCCGAGAAACGTTTGTGTTCGCTCACAAAATGTTTGCGTTCCTCCGAGAAACGTTTGTGTTCGCTCACAAAATGTTTGCGCGCCTCCAAGAAACGCTTGTGTTCGCTCACAAAATGTTTATGCGTTCCTCCGAGAAACATTTGTGTTCGCCACAAAATGTTTGCGTTCCTCGAGAAACGTTTGTGTTCGCTCACAAAATGTTTGCGTTCCTCCAAGAAACGTTTGTGTTCGCTCACAAAATGTTTGCGTTCCTCCGAGAAACGTTAGTGTTCGCTCACAAAATGTTTGCGTTCCTCCGAGAAACTTTCCGTTCGCACAAAATGTTTGCGTTCCTCCGAGAAACTTTCCGTTCCCATGTAAAATGTTACGTTCCTCCGAGAAACTTTCCGTTCGCATGTAAAATGTTACGTTCCTCCGAGAAACTTTCCGTTCACACACAAAATGTTTGCGTTCCTCCAAGAAACATTTGTGTTCGCTCACAAAATGTTTGTGTTCCTCCAAGAAACGTTTGTGTTCGCTCACAAAATGTTTATGTTCCTCCCAGAAACGCTTGTGTTCGCTCACAAAAATGTTTGCGTTCCTCCAAGAAACGCTTGTGTTCGCGCTCACAAAATGTTTGCGTTCCTCCGAGAAACTTTCCGTTCCCATGTAAAATGTTACGTTCCTCCGAGAAACTTTCCGTTCCCATGTAAAATGTTACGTTCCTCCGAGAAACTTTCCGTTCCCATGTAAAATGTTACGTTCCTCCGAGAAACTTTCCGTTCGCATGTAAAATGTTACGTTCCTCCGAGAAACTTTCCGTTCCCATGTAAAATGTTACGTTCCTCCGAGAAACTTTCCGTTCGCATGTAAAATGTTACGTTCCTCCGAGAAACTTTCCGTTCACACACAAAATGTTTGCGTTCCTCCAAGAAACATTTGTGTTCGCTCACAAAATGTTTGCGTTCCTCCGAGAAACGTTTGTGTTCGCTCACAAAATGTTTGCGTTCCTCCGAGAAACGTTTGTGTTCGCTCACAAAATGTTTGCGTTCCTCCGAGAAACTTTCCGTTCGCATGTAAAATGTTTTCTTTCGTCTGAGAAACTTTCCGTTCGCATGTAAAATGTTTTCTTTCGTCTGAGAAACTTTCCGTTCGCATGTAAAATGTTTTCTTTCGTCTGAGAAACTTTCCGTTCGCACACAAAATGTTACGTTCCTCCGAGAAACTTTCCGTTCGCATGTAAAATGTTACGTTCCTCCGAGAAACTTTCCGTTCACATGTAAAATGTTACATTCCTCCGAGAAACTTTCCATTCGCATGTAAAATGTTTTCTTTCGTCTGAGAAACTTTCCGTTCGCATGTAAAATGTTTTCTTTCGTCTGAGAAACTTTCCGTTCCCATGTAAAATGTTACGTTCCTCCGAGAAACTTTCCGTTCACATGTAAAATGTTACGTTCCTCCGAGAAACTTTCCATTCGCATGTAAAATGTTTTTTTCGTCTGAGAAACTTTCCGCTCACATGTAAAATGTTACGTTCCTCCGAGAAACTTTCCGCTCGCATGTAAAATGTTTTCTTTCGCCTGAGAAACTTTCCGTTCGCATGTAAAATGTTTTTTTTCGTCTGAGAAACTTTCCGTTCGCACACAAAATGTTACGTTCCTCCGAGAAACTTTCCGCTCGCATGTAAAATGTTACGTTCCTCCGAGAAACTTTCCGTTCGCATGTAAAATGTTTTCTTTCGTCTGAGAAACTTTCCGTTCGCACACAAAATGTTACGTTCCTCCGAGAAACTTTCCGTTCGCATGTAAAATGTTACGTTCCTCCGAGAAACTTTCCGTTCACATGTAAAATGTTACGTTCCTCCGAGAAACTTTCCATTCGCATGTAAAATGTTTTCTTTCGTCTGAGAAACTTTCCGTTCGCATGTAAAATGTTTTCTTTCGTCTGAGAAACTTTCTGTTCGCATGTAAAATGTTTTCTTTCGTCTGAGAAACTTTCCGTTCCCATGTAAAATGTTACGTTCCTCCGAGAAACTTTCCGTTCACATGTAAAATGTTACGTTCCTCCGAGAAACTTTCCATTCGCATGTAAAATGTTTTCTTTCGTCTGAGAAACTTTCCGTTCACATGTAAAATGTTACGTTCCTCCGAGAAACTTTCCGTTCGCATGTAAAATGTTTTCTTTCGTCTGAGAAACTTTCCGTTCGCATGTAAAATGTTTTCTTTCGTCTGAGAAACTTTCCGTTCGCACACAAAATGTTACGTTCCTCCGAGAAACTTTCCGTTCGCACACAAAATGTTACGTTCCTCCGAGAAACTTTCCGTTCGCATGTAAAATGTTACGTTCCTCCGAGAAACTTTCCGTTCACATGTAAAATGTTACGTTCCTCCGAGAAACTTTCCGTTCGCATGTAAAATGTTTTCTTTCGTCTGAGAAACTTTCCGTTCGCACACAAAATGTTACGTTCCTCCGAGAAACTTTCAGTTCGCACACAAAATGTTTGCGTTCCTCCAAGAAACGTTTGTGTTCGCTCACAAAATGTTTGCGTTCTTCCAAGAAACGTTTGTGTTCGCTCACAAAATGTTTGCGTTCCTCCGAGAAACTTTCCGTTCACATGTAAAATGTTACGTTCCTCCGAGAAACTTTCCGTTCGCACACAAAATGTTTGCGTTCCTCCAAGAAACGTTTGTGTTCACACACAAAATGTTTGCGTTCCTCCAAGAAACGTTTGTGTTCGCTCACAAAATGTTTGCGTTCCTCCAAGAAACTTTCCGTTCGCATGTAAAATGTTTTCTTTCGTCTGAGAAACTTTCCGTTCGCATGTAAAATGTTTTCTTTCGTCTGAGAAACTTTCCGTTCGCATGTAAAATGTTTTCTTTCGTCTGAGAAACTTTCCGTTCGCACACAAAATGTTACGTTCCTCCGAGAAACTTTCCGTTCGCATGTAAAATGTTACGTTCCTCCGAGAAACTTTCCGTTCGCATGTAAAATGTTTTCTTTCGTCTGAGAAACTTTCCGTTCCCATGTAAAATGTTACGTTCCTCCGAGAAACTTTCCGTTCACATGTAAAATGTTACGTTCCTCCGAGAAACTTTCCGTTCACATGTAAAATGTTACGTTCCTCCGAGAAACTTTCCGTTCGCACACAAAATGTTACGTTCCTCCGAGAAACTTTCAGTTCGCACACAAAATGTTACGTTCCTCCGAGAAACTTTCAGTTCGCACACAAAATGTTTGCGTTCCTCCAAGAAACATTTGTGTTCGCTCACAAAATGTTTGCGTTCCTCCAAGAAACGTTTGTGTTCGCCACAAAATGTTTTGCTCCTCCTCCTTGTGTTCGCTCACAAAACTTTCCGTTCACATGTAAAATGTTACGTTCCTCCGAGAAACTTTCCGTTCGCATGTAAAATGTTACGTTCCTCCGAGAAACTTTCCGTTCCCATGTAAAATGTTACGTTCCTCCGAGAAACTTTCCGTTCGCATGTAAAATGTTACGTTCCTCCGAGAAACTTTCCGCTCACATGTAAAATGTTACGTTCCTCCGAGAAACTTTCCGTTCGCATGTAAAATGTTTTCTTTCGCCTGAGAAACTTTCCGTTCGCACACAAAATGTTACGTTCCTCCGAGAAACTTTCCGTTCGCACACAAAATGTTTGCGTTCCTCCAAGAAACGTTTGTGTTCGCTCACAAAATGTTTGCGTTCCTCCAAGAAACGTTTGTGTTCGCTCACAAAATGTTTGCGCTCCTCCAAGAAACTTTCCGTTCGCATGTAAAATGTTTTCTTTTCGTCTGAGAAACTTTCCGTTCGCATGTAAAATGTTTTCTTTCGTCTGAGAAACTTTCCGTTCGCATGTAAAATGTTTTCTTTCGTCTGAGAAACTTTCCGTTCGCACACAAAATGTTACGTTCCTCCGAGAAACTTTCCATTCGCATGTAAAATGTTTTCTTTCGCCTGAGAAACTTTCCGTTCGCATGTAAAAATGTTTTTTTCGTCTGAGAAACTTTCCGTTCGCACACAAAATGTTACGTTCCTCCGAGAAACTTTCCGTTCGCATGTAAAATGTTACGTCTCCGAGAAACTTTCCGCTCACATGTAAATGTTACGTTCCTCCGAGAAACTTTCCGTTCGCATGTAAAATGTTTTCTTTCGTCTGAGAAACTTTCCGTTCGCATGTAAAATGTTTTCTTTCGTCTGAGAAACTTTCCGTTCGCATGTAAAATGTTTTCTTTTCGCCTGAGAAACTTTCCGTTCGCATGTAAAATGTTTTCTTTCGTCTGAGAAACTTTCCGTTCGCACACAAAATGTTACGTTCCTCCGAGAAACTTTCCATTCGCATGTAAAATGTTTTCTTTCGTCTGAGAAACTTTCCGTTCGCATGTAAAATGTTTTCTTTCGTCTGAGAAACTTTCCGTTCGCACACAAAATGTTACGTTCCTCCGAGAAACTTTCCGTTCGCATGTAAAATGTTACGTTCCTCCGAGAAACTTTCCGTTCACATGTAAAATGTTACGTTCCTCCGAGAAACTTTCCGTTCGCATGTAAAATGTTTTCTTTCGTCTGAGAAACTTTCCGTTCGCACACAAAATGTTACGTTCCTCCGAGAAACTTTCAGTTCGCACACAAAATGTTTGCGTTCCTCCAAGAAACATTTGTGTTCGCTCACAAAATGTTTGCGTTCCTCCAAGAAACGTTTGTGTTCGCTCACAAAATGTTTGCGTTCTTCCAAGAAACGTTTGTGTTCGCTCACAAAATGTTTGCGTTCCTCCGAGAAACGTTTGTGTTCGCTCACAAAATGTTTGCGTTCCTCCGAGAAACATTTGTGTTCGCTCACAAAATGTTTGCGTTCTTCCAAGAAACGTTTGTGTTCGCTCACAAAATGTTTGCGTTCTTCCAAGAAACGTTTGTGTTCGCTCACAAAATGTTTGTGTTCCTCCGAGAAACTTTCCGTTCGCATGTAAAATGTTTTCTTTCGTCTGAGAAACTTTCCGTTCGCACACAAAATGTTACGTTCCTCCGAGAAACTTTCCGTTCACACACAAAATGTTTGCGTTCCTCCAAGAAACGTTTGTGTTCGCTCACAAAATGTTTGCGTTCCTCCGAGAAACTTTCCGTTCACACACAAAATGTTTGCGTTCCTCCAAGAAACGTTTGTGTTCGCTCACAAAATGTTTGCGTTCCTCCAAGAAACTTTCCGTTCGCATGTAAAATGTTTTCTTTCGTCTGAGAAACTTTCCGTTCGCATGTAAAATGTTTGCGTCCTTCCAAGAAACATTTCTCGGAGGAACGCGAACATTTTGTAAAAAATTAACATACAACTAAAAATATTAAACGCTTATTCAAAATATTAAATATATAAACTACAGTACAACTAACTACTTTACAATATTTTCACTTCAGCAAACATGCATATAAAAATGAAGATAATGAAACGAGATAATGAAACTGGGGCATATTCTCACACTTTTTACTATAGTGAATATTTATTATGTTGGCTTTATTCTCAATGTCTGTATAGGCACATACCCTAAAGAATTTGATATAAAAAATAAAAATCAACTGAACATCTTCACCATTATTGGCAATGCAAATAGATACAGTTAATTTATCACGTTGAACTTTTGTGACAACATGTCACAACAGAAGGCAAGTTGTCACAAAACCTGCCATTAAATATCCTGTTAGAAGCTATTGAATGGTTTTACAAAGATGTAAACAGTTTTTAAACGCATGTAGAAGGCAACAGAAAAATCTGTTTTTGAAAAAAGTCTCTTATGTTCACCAAGGCTGCATTTATTTGGTAAAACATACAGTAAAAACAATATGATATTGTCAAATATTATTACAATTTAAAACAACTGTTTTAATATATTTTAAAATGTAATTTATTCCTGTGATGCAAAGCTGAATCTTCAGCAACATTAGTCTTCAGTGTCACATGATCCTTCAGTAATCATTCCATTCTGTATTCCAAGATTATATAATACTATGTATATGATGTTTATACCCTACCTTGCATCATGTAGAGCATAATGACAATAATCAAAATTTAATTGAGTATATAATTTTAACTAACTGTTTGACTGGGAATATATTGAAACAAGTCTGTATTGTTGATTGCATGTCAGCTTCATGCAGTTCATGATCAGGTCATGGTGACTAAGTGAATGCGATCTGTCAGACTGATCCCAGTCATGCAAATGGTCACACTTCCACAGCAGTTGCTTCATGTTATTTATACATCCAGTCTTGATGACTAATATTACTATATTAGCATAGAATTCGAAGATATTTCATCAGATCTGTTGCTGAATGCACACATTACATCTGATTTGTTGGGGTGATTATCTTGAGAAGAGATGATGCAAGTAAAAGATTTATCTTAATTCAAAAGATTTAGCTTAGAACCCACCAAAATGATCAAATCGGATTAAGTGCATACTAAGTGATGTAAGATCATTTCACATCTTGATAATGTGTACTTTGCATTCAGTGAGATAATAAAAGAGCTACATGTCAGAAAGTATGTCAGTCCCCCTGCAGGCAATGGTTTAATCAATTAAAACTCGGCTTGGATAATCAAAATTACATATTTAAAAAAAATTCCCTGTGAAAATAATTTCCTCATGCCTTAAAATAGCTTGAATGTAACTGTTAGAAACATGAATATGCAAATTAGCCCGCCTCCACTCACTCACACCAGCTCGGACTATGCCTGTTCTGCTTGGTCAACTGTAGTAAACGCTACACAATGGCAAGTGGAAATATTGGTTTAATCAGGTCTGCAAACTTTTGAGTTTAGCTAGATGTGAGAATAATGATTGGGATTGGGCGATGTGTGAGCCGCTGTACTGTGTGAATTGCCCAACAACGTGAATAGTGTAAGAGAGTGACAGGAAGGAGAAGACATTGTTGAATAAAGTCGCTATTTTTGAGTAAAGCAAGTCATATCACACTGCTGTTACTGCTTGAATGTCATGTCATTTGGATATTAAATACAAAAGATTGTGACATAAACAGTAGCCTATGTCATAAAAGTGTACATGTGTAATCTGAGGCTTGAAAAGCACAGGCAGCCAGACCCCTGACTGTCACACACGTAGCTGAAAGCTGTGGCCAGGAAAGCAGTGCCCATGAACAGGTGGGCATAGCGCCTGTCAAGCGGGCAGAGATTGATGTGACGGGTTACGGTGCTGCTGGGTATTCTCTTTCCGCACAGACAGCTGTGCTGCACTGAAGGGAAACGTGTTGTCTCTTACAGGGACGGGACACACTGGAGCTCTCTAAATTCTCTAGTCAATTTGAGTCCAAGAATGGTCCTTCTATGGGCCAGCATTTTCACCTTAACAGGAGTAAATTACTATTTAATGATCATGCCAATATATCTGCTGAATGTATTACAGTTTTTACAGTAATATTCCTCTCTCTCTCTCTGCCGATGCATCCGTGGTGGATGTACAAACCCGAAAAATTGCAAAGAGTTTGAAGTTATCATCATCTACAGTGCATAATATCATCCAAAGATTCAGAGAATCTGGAACAATCTCTGTGTGTAAGGGTCAAGGCCGGAAAACCATACTGGATGCCGGTGATCTTCGGGCCCTTAGACGGCACTGTATCACATACAGGAATGCTACTGTAATGGAAATCACAACATGGGCTCAGGAATACTTCCAGAAAACATTGTCGGTGAACACAATCCACCGTGCCATTCGCCATTGCGAAACTCTATAGGTCAAAAAAGAAGCCATATCTAAACATGATCCAGAAGCGCAGGCGTTTTCTCTGGGCCAAGGCTCATTTAAAATGGACTGTGGCAAAGTGGAAAATTGTTCTGTGGTCACACGAATCAAAATTTGAAGTTTGTTTTGGAAAACTGGGATGCCATGCCATCCGGACTAAAGAGGACAAGGACAACCCAAGTTGTTATCAGCGCTCAGTTCAGAAGCCTGCATCTCTGATGGTATGGGGTTGCATGAGTGCGTGTGGCATGGGCAGCTTACACATCTGGAAAGGCACCATCAATGCTGAAAGGTATATCCAAGTTCTAGAACAAACATATGCTCCCATACAGACATCGTCTCTTTCAGGGAAGACCTTGCATTTTTCAACATGACAATACCAGACCACATACTGCATCAATTACAACATCATGGCTGCGTAGAAGAAGGATCCGGGTACTGAAATGGCCAGCCTGCAGTCCAGATCTTTCACCCATAGAAAACATCTGGCGTATCATAAAGAGGAAGATGCAACAAAGAAGACCTAAGACAGTTGAGCAACTAGAAGCCTGTATTAGACAAGAATGGGACAACATTCCTATTCCTAAACTTGAGCAACTTGTCTCCTCAGTCCCCAGACGTTTGCAGACTGTTATAAAAAGAAGAGGGGATGCCACACAGTGGGAAACATGACCTTGTCCCAACTTTTTTGAGATGTGTTGATGCCATGAAATTTAAAATCAACTTATTCTTCCCTTAAAATGATAAATGTTCTCAGTTTAAACATTTGATATGTCATTTATGTTGTATTCTGAATAAAATATTGAAATTTGAAACTTCCACATCATTGCATTCTGTTTTTATTCACAATTTGTGAGTGTAATTCACAATTACAGTGTCCCAACTTTTTTGGAATCGTGTTTGTACTTAAAAAAAAAAAAAAGATTTGACATCATGCATAGTTTCAGCCTCGCGACTTAACACGGCCGTTGTAATCTTCTTGAAGGAGCAGAGTTTTGTTGGTTGCTTGATTAAGAGCAGAGTGTGTTTTATCGGTGAGAAATGTGTATTACTGTAGAATAACTGGAAATAAATAAGGATGTTTCGTCAGAATTAGGCTATACTGCCCACACTAACAGTTTGATTAAAAAGATCAGAGAATTTGAGAGAGACGTAGAACAACTTGAAATAAATGCAATTAATAGTAATTTAGCAAATGTAAGAGATTTGGAAAGAAAAAAGGAAGGCTTTAGGAACTCTTCTTCATGAACATGCAAAAGGACTGTGTTCTTTAATTAGAGCTTGTTTTTCTTTATAGAAAGACATGAATGCTCCCGTTCTTTCTTTTTTACTTTAGAAAGAAAAGAAACGGAAAGAAAACAGATGACATGAGCTAACGAAACTTTGACATCTGATCCAAAAGAAATGAGGATGCTTGCAACTTCTTACTCAAAGATATACCTAAACAGCAATACCTGAAGACCAAAAGGAGTAAAGGAGATAAAGATACAAAAACTATCAAAAGCAGTTCAGCTTTCTGGTCGGTCGGGCCCCTGGTATTGATGGACTTCCTGCAGAATTTTATAACATTTTTGGCATGTACTCAAAGAAGACATGTTGGAGGTCTTTAAAGATTCTTTTGAAAATAAGGAATTACCAACTAGTTGTAAAAGACCTGCACTTTCATTACTACCCAAGAAAGGCGACCTTGTTCTTTTACAAAACTGGAGACCAGTGGCACTATTATGTACAGACTATAAAATTCTTGAGAAGTGTTTTTCAAATAGACTAAAATACCTTGGGTTTATGATACAAAGAAACCAGACTTATTGTATACCAAATAGTACTATAATAGATAACCTTTTTCTTTTAAAAGATGTCATTGATTTGGCGTACATTGGATAATTAAGATTTAGGTATATTTTCTATTGATCAAGAAAATGCTTTTGATAGAGTTATCCATTGTTATTTGTTTAACACTCTCAAAGCTTTTGGAATTTAGATTTTTTTGATCAGGGATAAATCTTTTATACACTGAATTAGTCATGCTAAAGGTGGGAGGTGGGCTTAGTCAGCCAGTTTTAAGAAATAGGGGTATTTGACAGGGCGGTCTTTTACCAGGACAACTCTATTCTTCAGCAATTGAACCCCTACTCTGTCAATTATAAAACAATTTGCAATGCTTTCAAGTTAAAGGTTATGAAAACAGGCCTATTAAAGTATCTGCTTATGCACAGAACGTGCCGCGGTACTTTCATGGCTTACCGAACGCCCTCTGCCCCCTGCTGCCCTGGCCCAGCCCTGGCCGATTGTTGAGGTTGACCTTATGTCACAAAACTAAATTCTTCCTTGACATTTGATGTAACGGTACACGTATTCGTCCCGCGGATTTTCAGTTTGTGTACACAGCAAATACAGCGTTGTAGCCTAACCACCAATAATAGCAATAAGCTCCGCATGTCATCTTTCAAATTCTGTCCATTTCTGTCAAATTTCTGTCAAATTTCTGTCCAAATTATGTCCGGCCAAAAATGTTTTGACGCTCTTTAAAGTGGCGTGCCAGATCGCTGTATAGGCGTATAGATTTTGTGTACCGTTACACCCCTAATCTATGTATATATGTAGAAGCATTAAAAGAAAGCCTCAATATTTATGAAAAGGCCTCATCTGCAAAGGTCAACTGGAATAAAAGGTCAAGGGTTTATTATAGGGAATTGGCAAGAGAAGCCTCCTCCAGTACTCCCAGGTGGAGTAAAATAGGGAAAAGGAAGGGCTGAAATTTCAAGGGGTATATCAAGGGATGGAGTGATATCAGAACAAGAACTAGGTGGGTATGGTGTCTGGATAGAAGTGGGTTTTAGGAGGGTCATGGTCGCTAACAACTAAGTTGCCTCTATGATATGGCATAAAATGATTGTAATAAACCCACCAAATTATGTTGTTTGTGAGATTCAAAAGAGATGAATTGACTTTTTTGGTCTGGATACCACTGGACAAAGGCAGCTGTGTTTTTTTTTTTTTTTTTTTACTAGTTAATGAAGGTGGACAACGCCGAATTATGACCTTCAGACTATTCTATGGAATCCATGTTGACTGATACAGCTTATGCATTACTGCAAAAAGTGGACATTTTTAAATATGATAACCAGCTTTTTTTTTTAATAAGGCTGACAGATTTGGATTTGAGAGGTACTTCGTCTTTTTATCAGTCAGTTTTAAAAGCATGGAAATCTGTTTTTAAAGTGGACCGATTTTAGCAACCCTATAAGATCATAAAAATAAAAATATATATATATTTTTTTAAATCACACTGTACGACATGGATCTAATAAACTTGGGTATTACATGTATGTAGACTGTGATGACTCCTATTGAATCAGAGGCTATGACACAAGTTAGTATAGAAGAATAAATCATCATCAGCATGCGCTAGTGGTAAATAAATAGAGCAAGATGAAATCGTACTTTGGCAATTGTGGTTTTTATGTGAGCTGAAAAAATAAGAGGAAGCAAATGAGGAGAATATGGATGCAGTCATGGCTAGGGAAAAGAGGCCAACTTTGTATGCCAGTTTCACAAATGGAGCTTGAGGCAAGTAGTTTTAAGTTTTAGCGCCATGTCGTGTTAATTAATACACCTTTTCATGTTGCGTTTTTATTGGACAGTCAGTAGACGTAGGTCATAGAAGCAAACACACTGTGAGATGATCATGCTAAATTTCTGACACTGTCAGAAAATTATTACAGGCTATCTTTGTTTGCAAGACCGTGACGGATTGATTGAGGAAACGATTGATCTTCCAACAATCGGCTGCACCTTTCGACCCACCTCAGCCATTGTCGAAAGGCGCAGCCGAATGTTGGCAGATCAATCGTTTCCTCAATCTCCAGTATAATATGTATAATTAATAGTATAATTGAGCCACATGACATTAGCAATTGATATAGGAAACAGCAGAAAACTGTACATAATCAATAGCATGAATGTACGAAAGCATTTGCAAATTAAATTGTTTTTATGATGTGCACAAGTGACGATGATGTGGAGGCTGAACAAGTAGTTTTGAGAATTTCAGTTGTGATGTGAGAAATGTACCAAAGCAACTGAGAAAAACTGTAATAAAACAAATCCATCCATTGAAAAGAAAAAGTGCACAGATGTTTTACTGCTGTAATTGAACATCACCTTTGGCTTTACCTTCACAATGACAGGTCATATCAACATCGGAGCGGGTGAAACAGCAATATATCAAACATATCGATTCTGCATATTTGGAATTACACATATTTGTGGAGCATAAAGAAGGCACTGTAGATACAAATTAAAAACGCTTGATGTTTTGATGTTTTTTTAAACCCAATCATAGCACATTGAAAGCAACAAATAACCTACACATTGCTCAATCCACACACTCACTTTTATTCAGTGTATTTTTCTATTTATTTAGAGTTTTAACATTTATCACTTAGCTGAAATTAAATGAATTTCTGTAAACAACTATTTCCTTGATTTATCTATGTCAAAACTAAGGATTTAAGGATTTACTTTTATGCATTTGGCAGACGCTTTTATCCAAAGCGACTTACACTGCATTCAAGGTACACATTTTTACATTTTGTCAGTTCTTGCTTTCCCTGGGAATCAAACCCATGACCTTGGCGTTGCTAGCGCCACGCTCTTATTGTTTGAGCTACAGGAAATTATTTTAATAAAAATTACAAGGATATTAAGACACATCAGAACAGAAGTGTGAGCACAGTATCCTTGGACTTCCTTCTCACATTCATTCTTTCAGTCCAGTGTCGGAATAAGTGTCTGACATTGTCAACCTAAACCAGTTTCGGCTCAGACACGATTTATACGAACATGTACATTTCCTTTGTTGGCTTGGAATAGCTATTATCCCTCAGAAACCTTGAACCAGATGAAGGTATAGTGATTTTTACAAAGCGCCACAGCATGTGCTTGGTTTCACAAAATGGAGTCTATGGGTTTTAGAAAGCATGAAAGCGAGTTCCATCACCTCAAATTCTTTTTCCAAAAGTGTTTCTGATGTCTTTGAAACCTCATCTCGAAGTCCATTATGAAGCAACAACATTGAAAGACAATTAATAGAGTAAAGGGACCCTAAATTCTCGCTCTCCTATATTATTTGAAACAGTTTGGTCACGAATCTGTTATCCTCCTTGAACATCAGGTTACTTTGAAGATTTTTTTTCAATGAAGCATGCACAAAAAATACTTTGTATGAGGAGAAATGGAGGTTTTTAGGATTTTGCCTTGGTGCTTTGTGTTATTTTTTAATTAATGCTTAAAATACATTTTTGAAAATATCTTTATTTGCAGAGTCTGTACAGAGAACACAATGCAAGCATATTCAAAAAGCTGAGCTTTGTATGGCAAACAAACTTGGTATATTTGTTTAATATTCATTATGAAGTGACAAGAAGTTTCATAAAATCAATTCACACATTAGAGAAAGTGTAGCCTATGTATGTTAAAAATAGTCTATGCAAGCTTTAAAAAAATACATAAATGTGCATGTGAATAAACTAGAGGTATGAAGGATTTTATTTCATCCTGAAACATGGAAGTCAAATACAAGGTCACTTCAATTGATCAACCTATACCGTGGCTCACTTTGTCTAAACTTATGTTACACTTTAAAAAAATTGTCATCTCCAAATGACTGGAATGACACTCCATAAACAAAACAGCATGTGTTGAAAAGCATCTCTGTTGAAAAAGGAAATGTAACCTTGCCTTTCTTCAGTAAAATCTCCCTCATTCTTCTAAATTGCTCTTTTACAAAAAAGGAGGAGTGTTTTCTGGCCCATCGTCAAACACTTAACATCACTTCACGCTCCTATAAACTGAATCGCAATACGGCAACATGTTCTCAAAAGCAGAAAAGCCCGACATCGGTTTAAAAGTGTATTCAATAACCTATCCTTCATGTAAAAAGGGGCTACCAAGGTCTCACATCATTGTTTCTTTGTTATCTAGCGATGAAATCTCTCAGTTATTCCAGCAATCCTCTTATTAATTAAAGGAAAAATGCATATCAAATACTCCAGTGGCAAATAAACACATCCGATTTCCTTCACTTTTTACCTTTCTGCCTCTGTGTTTTGCATTTTTTGCTGCCTGCCTCACCACAGTTCTGACTTTATAAGACTTTTTCATGCATTGTCACTTTTAAAATGCAGTCTAGCCTATACAATTTAAAATCTATACAGGAAGAGGCCCACCCAGGTAATATTCCCTGTTTACACCTGGCATTAAGAAGCGTTTCCATCAATCCAATCACAAGATGATGACTGAAAATAGGCCTACGGGTGTAAACGGGGTCTAAAACATTTTGAGCTTTGAGTGTGGTCACACATGTGGTCGAATGCTCAAACAACCACAAAAGAGCCTACTCTCCACCTTCTGAGCTAACGTGTAAACATTATGGGAAGTGCGCTGGCCGGGATTTAAACTTTGACCTAAGTTTGGTTTTAAAGACAAAAAAAACATACCAAGCACAATCATTCCTGATTTCTGACACACACTCATAGCGTTCGGCATGGTCTCGTGGCTGTCAAAGCAGAAACGAAAGCTGCAGCTCTCTGTATGTTTTTCTATTGTCTCCTTCAACGTTCATTTGTAAATTGTCTGAGCTTATTTTGTCCATTAGATCTGAGAATGCCCACAGATTTGAGAAAGCCCATAGATTTCCCCACCCATAAACCCCTCCTCTCGAAGAATTCAGGACAGAAGCGGTTGAAAGTGGACAAAAGAGATGGATTAATGCTGCCTTCACATGCTATTGGAAATTTCCTACTTCCCACTTCTGAAGTTGTGATTACAAGCTTGTCGAATTCAAGTGCTTTGTTGTTGGAAAGAACAGGAATCGTGGGCTGCGTTTACACTTGCACAAAAAACAAAAAAAAAATCAGATTTTTTACTCCCATCAGAATTTCCTGCACATGTATAAACACAAAAATGTGTTTCCAGTCCAATTTTTTGGATCTAATGAGCTGTAGATAAAATAACAAACAGAAATTACTAATATTTTACTGTCTGCTCGGTCACATTTTGCACTGCAAAACATTCATGACAGCTGTTATTTTGTCCATGCTGGCAAATAATCATGGCTACCCGACATGAATTATATAAATAATTTGAATAGCACGGCCATTCAAAACCAGAGCGTGTACCATTTTGGGCGGGAATTAAAGTCAACACAGATATCACGATACCAGTCGTGTCTAAAGTGAATGTACAGACGGGCCAAAAAAAAATGTCTCTGCATTAAGACTTGCAGTGTAAATGCAGCCATGGAGGACACCAGGTTCATTCTTGCCTATTTATTGGGAAAATCTTATTAAAACCAAAATGATATTTAGCATCCCATTCATTGACAACCATATAAACTTTCACCGAATTATCTAAATAATCCGCTTGCAGACCACTCTGGAATTTCGGTCAAATACAGGCTATACTGTGTATAAAACATACAGTATGCTTCAAATTATTATTCATATATGTAAATATGCACAACTTTAATGACAAGTCAAGGTGATGTAGCTTTTGTGAAAAAAATGTATATACACAGTAATACACAGCAGCAAACGTTCTCCCCTCCACCATATTTAAAGTTTATAAGCCGCCCATCTCAGGAACCAAAATTACTACTTCCCAGTGATAAATACAACTTGAGAGGGCATTCATGTCCAATTTTTAACTAGGAAACTCGTATAATTCCGATAGTAAGTGAAGGCAGCATAAAACACCAGAGGTGCTTCTCAATACTCAAAATGATGCTTCCTTGTTTCCTCACTCCTCCGTCCTCCAGCCTGTGACCCGGAAACCAAAGTTAGCCATCTTGAAGGACATTTTAATTCTTTAATTGCACCTTGAGGAACGAGGAGTGGGGAAGCTTCCTGAAGTGTCAAGAGCAAGGATACGCAGGTGTATCCTTTCCTCGCAAAAAAAAATTAATTCTGTGGATTTGGCCATTCACATATTCCATAATGAAACATCTTCAGCAGCATTCAGCTCACAGGAACGCTAATATCAACAACGCTAACTTTAAATAACAAACTGTCTTCAGAAATATGAATGAGAAATTAGTCGGAGCATGTGCATGGCTGGGAAAGACTTACCTTCCTCTGGCCACAGACTTATAGTGTCGAATTTTCTCATTCAGTTACCTGATGCTGCTACTATGGAAGCTTGTTTCCACACTGAATAGTGAAGGTCATTTTTCTCAAGATTGCGTGATATAAACTCACAATTGCTAGTTATAAAGTCAGAACTGTGTAATATAGTTGCAAGTGTTATAAAGTCAGAACTGTAGAGATATTGTGAAAAAATTTCAGAATTGACAGGAATCTTTTCTTTTTTTTTTTTTTTTTTAATTCCATGGCGGAAACAAGTTTCCATATGCTTCTGATTGCTTTTAGAGGGTAAAGCTGTCCATAAATGATGGTCTAGGATCAGTTTAGCGAAACAATTATGTAAATAAGAGATTAATTGTGCATCAGCTTCACTGATTATAATGGAACTTTGTGAGATCATGATAAAGTTCTATCACCACTTTTTAATGATAATAAAACAAGCTTTCTGTCATGCCAAAACCAGCATTTAGTAGCTATGCTTGCTTTTCTGTTAAAATTAACAGTAGTTTGTGAATATAGGTCACTTTAATAGCAAAAAAAAATATTGTTTATTCTGGGATGTGTAGGTTGTGTGTTGACAAAAAACTAAAATGCTTCTAAAAAAATGAGAAGCATCCCAGGTGTAAACTGGAATATGTTTCCCTCGACCTCCCTCTCCTGATCGACCAAAACACATCTTAATTCCAGGTGTAAACAAGGCAGCTGATTTGTAAAGTATGTGAGGAATGTGGTGCCAATAAGTAGAAACCCCACACAAAGTTAATCTAAAATATCATCTTTGAAGTAGTACGTGAGCAATGAGGCGAAACACTAACCTGTGGTCTCAGAGACCCTCAGTGTGCTGTGATATTTCTGACATGATTTGCCGTCATTGACAAACAAATCTCATCTACAGCATTTGTTCATGATGTTATCCTCAAGAGCGGGGGTCCTGAACGTTTTCTCTGCAGAAATGAAAGAAGTCAGACAATGACTGAGCTGTTGAACTCTGCAGGAGCGTATTGAAATAAACAGGTAATAGCCAACAATGCATTGTATGGGTCAAAATTATCAATTTATCTTTTATGCCAAAAATCATTAGGATATTAAGTAAAGATGTTTCATGAAGATATTTAGTAAATTTCCTACCGTAAATTTACAAACCCGATTCCAAAAAAGTTGGGACACTGTACAAATTGTGAAAAAAAACCTCATAAACTTATATTTTATTCACAATAGAATATAGATAACATATCAAATGTTGAAAGTGAGACATTTTAAAATGTCATGCCAAATATTGGCTCATTTTGGATTTCATGAGAGCTACACATTCCAAAAAAGTTGGGACAGGTAGCATTAAGAGGCCGGAAAAGCTGGAGGACCAATTTGCAACTTATTAGGTCAATTGGCAACATGATTGGGTATAAAAAGAGCCTCTCAGAGTGGTAGTGTCACAGAAGTCAAGATGGGCAGAGGATCACCAATTCCCCCAATGCTGCGGCCAAAAATAGTGGAGCAATATCAGAAAGGAGTTTTTCAGAGAAAAATTGCAAAGAGTTTGAAGTTATCATCATCTACAGTGCATAATATCATCCAAAGATTCAGAGAATCTGGAACAATCTCTGTGTGTAAGGGTCAAGGCCGGAAAACCATACTGGATGCCGGTGATCTTCGGGCCCTTAGACGGCACTGCATCACATACAGGAATGCTACTGTAATGGAAATCACAACATGGGCTCAGGAATACTTCCAGAAAACATTGTCGGTGAACACAATCCACCGTGCCATTCGCCGTTGCCGGCTAAAACTCTATAGGTCAAAAAAGAAGCCATATCTAAACATGATCCAGAAGCGCAGGCGTTTTCTCTGGGCCAAGGCTCATTTAAAATGGACTGTGGCAAAGTGGAAAACTGTTCTGTGGTCAGACCAATCAAAATTTGAAGTTCTTTTTGGAAAACTGGGACGCCGTGTCATCCGGACTAAAGAGGACAAGGACAACCCAAGTTGTTCTCAGCGCTCAGTTCAGAAGCCTGCATCTCTGATGGGATGGGGTTCATGAGTGCATGTGGCATGGGCAGCTTACACATCTGGAAAGGCACCATCAATGCTGAAAGGTATATCCAAGTTCTAGAACAACATATGCTCCCATCCAGACATCGTCTCTTTCAGGGAAGACCTTGCATTTTCCAACATGACAATACCAGACCACATACTGCATCAATTACAACATCATGGCTGCGTAGAAGAAGGATCCGGGTACTGAAATAGCCAGCCTGCAGTCCAGATCTTTCACCCATAGAAAACATTTGGCGCATCATAAAGAGCAAGATGCGGCAAAGAAGACCTAAGACAGTTGAGCAACTAGAATTAGACAAGAATGGGACAACATTCCTATTCCTAAACTTGAGCAACTTATCTCCTCTGTCCCCAGACGTCCTCCAGCTGTTCCTTATATGTACATTTAACTTTTCCGGCCTCTTATTGCTACCTGTCCCAACTTTTTTGGAATGTGTAGCTCTCATGAAATCCAAAATGAGCCAATATTTGGCATGACATTTCAAAATGTCTCACTTTCAACATTTGATATGTTATCTATATTCTATTGTGAATAAAATATAAGTTTATGAGATTTGTAAATTATTGCATTTCTTTATTATTCACAATTTGGACAGTGTCCCAACTTTTTTGGAATCGGGTTTGTATCAAAAATGTATCTTTGTTAGTAATATGCATTGCTAAGGACTTAATTTGGACAACTTTAAAGGTGATTTTTTTTTTTTTTTTTTTTTTTTTGCATCTTCAGATTTACAAATAGTTGTATCTCAGCCAAATATGTCCTATCCTAACAAACCATACATCAACGGAAAGCTTATTTATGTAATATACTAAAAATAAATGAATTTATTAAAAATAAATTATGACTGGTCAGGGGACATATATATCATGATTGCATTATTATTGTTATTATATTTTAATTAATAAATTATTCATTTGTATTTTTAGGTTCAGGTCATTGTGCAGAAATAATCCCAAATGAGTCTCTGAATCACTATTTTCTGAGTGTTTGATTTGTGTAATATCGAGCATGGCCAAACTGTTTTTATTTAGCTCATTTTAAACCCAACTCAAGGATTTCACTTTTCCTTTGTGCTTATTGAAGGAAAGAAAGAAAGAAAGAAAGAAAGAAAGAAAGAAAAAGAAAGAAAGAAAGAAAGAAAGAAAGAAAGAAAGAAAGAAAGAAAGAAAGAAAGAAAGAAAAAATGTTTTTTTAAGACCATTTTAAAACAAAGAAATGTAATCATTCACAGTGTATGTATCTGCTCTGTTCAAACAGGTGTAGTAACCCAAGTGTGAATGAGACATAATGTTGGACAGCCTCTGTATTACATTACTGGTCTTCATTCAAACCATATGTCTCAGATGATTCAGTTATGAGCTGCACTTGTGCTGATGGCCATACAGGTGCCAAAATAATGTGAGCTATACTCAAATTTTTATTGCACAACATTTTTAATTGTAAGTATGTCTATCAGGTAGAATCGCAATTTACCTGTAGGCTAAATAACAACAACAACAACAAAAATAATAATATTTGACACAGTTATGTACATTTTTACTACAACAGACAGTCAAACCTCACTAGTGCATTGTTTTACGATTACTGTCGAGCATATAATACTCTTAACTGCTTTGACTGCCATCAGATGATTTCAGAAGATTGTTTAGTTGTCAAATAAATATAACCAACAGCACCATCTAGCGTTTTACAATAGATTTCAATGGGTGGGGGAAAATATATGCAAATTACGATCAGTGGTTCAGTAAACATCAGTAAAATCCATTATATAACAACACTTCTGGTCAGTTTAGAGATCAGAACTGATTTTTTATTTATTTTTTTAATTTTTTTTTTAGAAAACTCATTCTCTAAAAAACATGCTGTGATGACTGTGACTCTTTGTTATTAAAAACTTTACAAACACAAACAATAGAAATTCACAACATGATGTTTTTAATTAAAGGATGACCCTTATATATACACACATACACATGAAAATATTGCTGCATTGAAATATTAATGTTGTTGTTTTTTCAGAACGAAAATAAAATGTTTTGGAATTGTAAATGTGAAGAAAAAAGAAGAAGAAGAAGAACAACAACAACAACAACAACAACAACAACAACAACAGCTATACTGACCTGAAGACTGTGTGTAGACTGATTTCTCTCCAGCAGAGAGCGCAATAGCTTTAGTTATATAATATGTATGTCTCATTACAATCTATGTTTGTGGCATTTGCTGTGCAAAAGCAAATGCAAAAGAAATAACATGCAAAAATATGCCTTTTTACTGCATTATCATTAATCTGATCTTTGCACGGTGACTGTCTGCAGGGTTTTTCATGACGACAATAATAAAACTTTATGGCCCAGGAAGTTAAAGGCAGGCCTGTGCTCTAGCACAGATGATGCGTCATATGCCGTGCAGTCGAGAATGGCCATATGTTACTGGAAATCCACCGGTCACTGCCTGACATTACAGCAACATACAACAGTTTTATAACAGTCTTATTCAGATTAAGTTTCAGAAACAGTGTCTCATTAGTTTATTTGTTTATTTCCACTAATACTGTCAAGAAAGTGTACATACACTAATCACAAGAACTCTGTCATTGTGGGTAACGTTTTAATTCGTTTTTTTTTTTTGGAAAATCTTTAACCATATCTCGATCTTTCCTATATCTTAAATTATAAAATGGCGGTTTTATATTGCTGAGGCTAATTTTATAGCTGTCCAAAATGTATCTTTGTCCAAATTAAAGCACGATTTTGATGACGCACAGTAACAAAAAAACAAAAAAAAAAAAAAAAGATATTTACCTGGCCTTTTCTTTGTTTTCCCCACAAGATATCTATTATCTTCTTAGTACACTAACTTTTGAAAGACTTTATTAGGGGTTTGTGGCGGAAATGACGCCATACTAGGGGGGATATAAAACATTTTCACACAATAAATATTAAATGTACTATTTCTCTCTTTGTTTAAAACACAGTTTTGTAAAGGTAATGTTTTTAGCTATAATTTTCATATTTCACGATTAAAATTATATATATATAAATAAATAAAAATTATTATTATTATCCTATATCATTATTATGATATATTGTTATTCTTATATTATTATAATATGTAATTGTTATATCTTATGTTATTATTATTATTAAATAATATTATAAAACTTATTAAAAATAATAAAATAAATTGATTATTGCTAGGATTTCTCAAGATGAATCGCATGTTGTACCTTTGACTTAGATTTGTCGCGTCTGCTACAAATCAATAAATGACAAAAAATAAAGGCACTTTTAATGTGACAGGCTATAAAAAAAATATATAATAATAAAAAAAACTTTTAAATCTAATAGTTTAATAAAAGTCGAATCCTGGGAATCCTGAAAATTGCCCGAAAAAAAACAAAAACAAAAAAAACAGTTGTTTTATGCATATCTCTCTATTCAGTATCACTTTGTATCCATAGTATCACTCAGTATCTATACTGGGCTGCCATAGCCTACTAACAGCCTGACACAAGACAGACCCGTCAGACTGGTCTAGTAACCGCTTGGTGCCGCCTGGGGGAGAAACACGGAAGAGTTCATTCAAGGCGTTTGGGGATCCGCGCGGACACACACATACACACACGCGAGTTTCCCCCGGTAAACATGCTATCGTGAAGCTTCTCCAATGCGCCCTCGCGTTTTACTCTCATTCACAGCGGTTTCAAGTGGAGATGTCTGGACACAGAGCACTGCATGGACTGATACTCTTATATTCAATTCACCCGCTCGTGCTCGCAGAGAAACCGGGTAAGTGAGCAAAAACACGGCAGATGATCGGAAACAAAAGAGTCTGTTTGCCGAGGCGTCAGAGGTTACTGTGGAGGATTTTGAGTTGTTTGCATGCAACATGCTTTTATGGTTCTATGTATCATTGTAAGTAAACGTACAGCTCCTCATGGGGAGTTACAGTGTTTCAAACTTTGCTACATGAGCTTCAGATCCTGTAAACTCTGGAGCGCAGTGGGTTTCTGTCTGAGTTCAGATCATTAGATAGTCTGAGATTCAAATCTAAAACAGGATGTATTTTTTGATTACTTGGCTACATGCTGTTTTACAATTTATGAGTTCCATGTTGCATGAGTTTCTCCTAGAATAAAAGTTCTTAGCCTAAAAGTTAAAGTTGATATCCTTAAGGTGGATAAGATATTTGACGTCAAATATGTCTCATTAGAAAATGTGCTGACTATTGTAGCACAGCCCTGACACACAACGTGCTGGCCGTGTCTTTCCATGAGGACAACTTTCCCTGGAATCACAGCGGGATTGTGTGTGTGTTAGTGTCTCTGGATGGTCAAAGCAGCATCTGATCTACATTGTGTAAAATATCTTTTGTCTTGGACTTCATCTTTTTAATTCACCAGATCCAAAGTAGCATACAGTGCACACATTATAGAGACAACACTGGAGTGGAGAAACACTTGGTTATTAAAGAAACAACTCTGCCAAAAAATACCAGAACTTTTATTATTTTCACTGGTTGACTCGTACACTATAATTTACTCGTCTTTTAAGTCATACGATAGCTTTGTGTGATGAACAGATTGAAATTTAAATCGTTGTTCATTGAAAAACTTGACAACTGCACTAGCTCTCCTTTCCGGGTTTGTGAGAGAAGTACATTTGGGAATGTATCCTTCTGAGTCTGATCTTACATTTACATTTATGCTCTTTTTCCAAGGGAATGCATTTTATGAGGATCGATCCCATGACATGGCTATACTGTTTGAGCTACAGGAATGTAAATGATGACAGAATTAAAATGTTTGTGTTAAACCTTTAAAGATTTAGTTCCCAAAACTGCTTTAAGCAATTCACTCACTTTTATGTTACATTTTGAATTTTGTTTGAAAACTTCAGTCTCCACTCTCCACGAGGACTAATTGCATGGAAAAGAGCATAAAGTACAATTCTCTTTTTTTTTTTTTCCATGGAAGAAATAAAGTCACATTGGATTTGGAACAAAATCTGGGAATGACTGAATAATGACCAAATCTGTATTTTTGAGTGAACTCAAGGGTGAAATACTTCAATACTGCATGGTATCACTCCTCTTGATGGAGTCTTTCTTTTTGTATTATAGCCTAGTTATTTATCGAAGAGTTATTACTTTGTGGCAGTAGTCTTGCTAAGCATATTGTTTTTTGATTATCACAGGCTTAACCTAATAGCTATCCTCTACTATTGTGAACCCATATTTGGTGTATGTTAGGAGACAGTTGGATTGTCTGTACTTGCAGAACTCTCTCTGTTGTGAATATTTGTGCTCCACCCTGGGGCAGACTATGGCCAGGTGTTCCTCAGCATGCTGAAAGGGCTGGTTTAAGAAGCTCCATCATGTTTTTCCCCGTTGGAATGAATGCAAAAGCGAGCTACATGGTTTTGGTCATTTTGAATAAATATTATTTTTGACCTACTACTGTTGAAATTCTTAAAAAAATAACCTAAAATATTCTTGAACTGTGTAGTCGTTGTAGCTTAGTTTGTTTGCATGGCCTTGATTAACATGATGTCATTCCTCTACACCTGCCCTGAGGTTTCTGTCCATCAGTTTTTTTTTTTTCATGACCCAGCCCTACATCTGGATAGAGTTCAGACGCCACCACAAAGGCCACTGTGTGTCTGCGAGTATTTAGCACTGACGTAGTACCAGCTAAGGTCAAAGAAAGCATTTTTGGTTAGTGTGGGCGAATGTTCCCTTAGAAACACACTGGTGCTATTTATAGCATTAGTCCTGTTTCATTCCTTGTGTCATTTAAGAATTCCTTCAATGTCAGAAAACTGTGGGGTCTCTGAGTTTGTTATATGCATACATCAGCGCCAAGTTCCTGAGGGGCTGCTGGAGACTCAGCTGTCTGGAAGGAAAGCAGTAGTTTGTGGTGCCATCACAGGTGTGAGTGCCTTTACCATGGGAGACCGTGACATAACAGAGCCATAACATATCAGTGAACAGTAGTCTTGACAATACATGCACAAATGCGCATATACATGCGCTAGCCCCCCAGCGTGGGAGCTCTTCACCCTTGGATCATCCACAAGACTTGTGTCTGGCAGCTGACGGTTTCTAACTCCACCTTTGTCACTGATCTATGGAAGCATGTCTTCGACATGGAATAAACTTTTTTTCTCACAATTTTTAGTTTATATCTCACAGTTCAGACTTTTTTTATAAACTCAGAATTGCGAGATGTAAACTGAGAATTCTGAGGTAAAATGCCCTGATGTGAGATGTAAACTGAGAATTCTGAGATAAAATGTCCTGATGTGAGATCTAAACTGAGGTAAAATGCCCTGATGTGAGATGTAAACTGAGAATTCTGAGGTAAAATGTCCTGATGTGAGATCTAAACTGAGAATTCTGAGGTAAAATGTCCTGATGTGAGATCTAAACTGAGAATTCTGAGGTAAAATGTCCTGATGTGAGATCTAAACTGAGAATTCTGAGGTAAATATCAGAATTGTTAGATGTAAACTGAACTGAAGTAAAAAGAATATCATCTTTTGCTTCTAATTACAAAACTTATAGTAGTAGAGACTTCTTCTGGTGTTTTGACTTGTCTTAGGGGTTTGTACATGTTGAAACATTGAGTTAGTTAAACTTTTTTTTTTTTTTTTTTTTTTTTTTTTTTTTTATGATATAATATTATTTGGTTTATGTTAGGTTGACATGCATTGGCTTGTTTAGTTCATGCAGTCTGTTGTTGCAACAGAATCAGACATTTATGTGCACTTGGAGTCTTACTTGCCGTTGCATAACAGGTTGGATTGCTATTTTGATATCTCCCAGAGAAAACGGGTCTGAGGCTTGTATCAAATATAATATTGACTTCTAAAATTTAGGAATAAGCTTTAAAAACTTGCATGTGAGGTGATTTCTTTCCCATTACTGATACCAAACATAAGAGGCTTAAGTACTAAACATTTAAGTGTTAGTTTTGTTCTTCCTGGGTCTGAACTCACCATGCTTGATTACAACAAATTCTTATGTTACTTTTTTACAGAAGATGGCTGCGGTCATTATGTCCTGGGCCAAGAGAGTGGTGTCCTGTCCTCCAAGAACTACCCAGGAACTTACCCCAACAACTCCTGGTGTGAATGGCGGATCCGTGTACCCATCGGCCACACGATCATCCTCAAGTTTGGAGACCTGAACATGGAGAAGAAGGACTGCGAGTCAGACTATTTAAAGGTTCTAAAAGAATCATATGGGGCAGAAAATGGTGAGCTGCTTGCATATGTTGTTTTTGTAGTCATTATCTAGTGATTTCCCACTAGAACCTGTGTCTGGGTCGAACAATATATGAAAACCAGATATCTCAGTGGTGACTGATGGCACAGGTTCTTGTTTTAATGTCTTCATTTTTTGTCATAGTGTATCAGGGCATCCCTGTTTTATTAATGGAAAGTATGGTGGATTTCTTGAGAAAAGCAGAATTAGAATTATACCAGAATTAAGGACATTTTGACAGCTGTATTTGAACTTAAAGGTGAACATTGGCACAAATCGTAATGATTATTTTCTAACAGATTTCCCAAACCTCTATTGGTTGGATAAACAGATCTAGTCCTGCCCCAATCTGATCCCATTGGTTGAGACACTATTGCTGTGTTGGGCATAAATCCTGTTGGAAACATTTAGAAATCTAAGTTTAGTTGCAATCATATTGTGATCTAGTTGATCATATGCTCTTTAGTCAGTTTAAACTCCTCTAGTTCACATTACTGTGAGTAAACCTGAGTAAAGCACTTTATATCAGAGCATTACTATGAGTCAGCACCAGTCACACATTGATACATTTACTGTAAAGTAAGAGGAAACCACAGAGGCCAGTGTGTCATGTTTTAGAGATTATGGTGAAATGTTTCCTAAAGGATATTGTCAGTTATCTCCCATTTCTGATATCTTCCTTTTTGAATGAGCTTGCTGTTTTTGGCATAAGTGTAATTGCAGATGAAGATGCATTTCTTTTTTTAATAGGAACTTTGCACAGATTCTGCATTTATGCACACTTCCTATTCTTACTTCTAAAAATACTTCCTATTTTTGATCCATTTCAACATTCTGAATTCCTTTTTGAATATCTGAATCCCATTGAATACATTTTTAAAGCTCTTTACATTTAAGCATGCTTCCTTCTGTCATTGGCAGACCCTGGTAGAAGTGAGAAATTTTTCTAGAGCATCACTGCTCACTCCAGAATACTAATATGACCATCTCTACCACTATGTGAATGAAACTACCCACCTACTGTTTTGTAAATTCTGGATGGGGAGGGAAAAGGATATTGTAGTGCTTCACTCTAAGTGAATGGGCTGTTCTGTTTTAGGCTATCGTCTTTCAGCCCTGAACCTGAGGTCTTTCTTGGTCCTCCTGCCCAGAAAAGATTAATTGCCTTCCTTTTTGTGCACTTCGTTTTCCTACCTGCATTGAAATGTTGTTCTGATAAAACTGAGCAGTGGGTGTTTTTATTGAAGCCAGAATTAATTAACTGTGTATATAATTAACATCATCAGATAAAGAGCCTGGAGGACATGAATCTTCCCACACTATGTCTGGTTCCTCCCCTGCCAACCCTTAAACCACAAACGCTGTCGTGGTGTCAGAGTCGAGCCTCAGCCACATTCACTGATCAAAGCGTCCTGCAGCGGAACGCCTGGAATTCCTCTCAAATTCTTAAACAGTGGTTGAGAGACATGGGATGATTAAAGCTTTGTGTTGGTGCAAAGTTTGACACTTGTGTCACTCACACTTCTTAGTGTGTTGACCCTTTGGTGCGTTCGGTCATAATGTTTTATAGATTATAGTGTTCTGATTTTCATCAGAGCTTATGAGAAACTCATCGGTGTCGGACATGTCATCCTTCAGTCAGTGGATGTGTCATAAACTTTCCAAAAAAACACCATCTCTGCCTTCTTGGTTCTTAGTAATGACTTCAAAACTTTTTTTTTTTTTTTTTTTTTCCAGACTAGAGACTGTTGATTGAAAAGACATTCAGGGTTAGCTTAAGAACTGTGCCTGAAAATGTATTTACTATTATTTACATTTGACATGGGAATGCATTGATATGAAAATTTTAGCCAATACGATAATCGATGATTCTTTATATTTGAAAGCCGATAACATTATTTTTATATATATATATATGCATGTATGATAGACTTGCACTGCACGTTGTTTTTGAAGTGATTTAAATTATATTTCAAGCTATTCAAAACCATCATGGCAAACAGTGCGCATCTGAAGTGTCTCAGCTGAAGGAAATTATTAGTTATTTATCGTCTTTAATATATCAGCCAAATTTTCTTATCGGTCTGATAACAATAACTTTTAAAAATGAACGTATGTGACCCTGGACCACAAAACCAGTCATAAGGGTATTTTTTTCTTAAATTGAGCTGAATACGCTTTCCATTGATGTATGGTTTAAGATAGGACAATATTTGGCCGAGATGCAACTATTTGAAAATCTGAGGGTGCAAAAAAATCTAAATAGAGAAATCACCTTTTTAAAGTTGTCCAAATGAAGTCCTTAGCAACGCATATTACAACTACTAATAAATGTTTGTTATATTTACTGTACAAAATATCTTCATGAAACATGATCTTTACTTAATATCCTAATAATTTTTGCCATAAAAGAAAAATGTATAATTTTGACCCATACAGTGTATTGTTGGCTATTGCCACAAATATACCCGTGCGACTTATGACTGGTTTTGTGGTCCAGGGTCACATACACTCACCTAAAGGATTATTAGGAACACCTGTTCAATTTCTCATTAATGCAATTATCTAATCAACCAATCACATGGCAGTTGCTTCAATGCATTTAGGGGTGTGGTCCTGGTCAAGACAATCTCCTGAACTCCAAACTGAATGTCAGAATGGGAAAGAAAGGTGATTTAAGCAATTTTGAGCGTGGCATGGTTGTTGGTGCCAGACGGGCCAGTCTGAGTATTTCACAATCTGCTCAGTTACTGGGATTTTCACACACAACCATTTCTAGGGTTTACAAAGAATGGTGTGAAAAGGGAAAAACATCCAGTATGCAGCAGTCCTGTGGGAGAAAATGCCTTGTTGATGCTAGAGGTCAGAGGAGAATGGGCCGACTGATTCAAGCTGATAGAAGAGCAACTTTGACTGAAATAACCACTTGTTACAACCGAGGTATGCAGCAAAGCATTTGTGAAGCCACAACACGCACAACCTTGAGGCGGATGGGCTACAACAGCAGAAGACCCCACCGGGTACCACTCATCTCCACTACAAATAGGAAAAAGAGGCTTCAATTTGCACGAGCTCACCAAAATTGGACAGTTGAAGACTGGAAAAATGTTGCCTGGTCTGATGAGTCTCGATTTCTGTTGAGACATTCAGATGGTAGAGTCAGAATTTGGCGTAAACAGAATGAGAACATGGATCCATCATGCCTTGTTACCACTGTGCAGGCTGGTGGTGGTGGTGTAATGGTGTGGGGGATGTTTTCTTGGCACACTTTAGGCCCCTTAGTGCCAATTGGGCATCGTTTAAATGCCACGGCCTACCTGAGCATTGTTTCTGACCATGTCCATCCCTTTCTGACCACCATGTACCCATTCTCTGATGGCTACTTCCAACAGGATAATGCACCATGTCACAAAGCTCAAATCATTTCAAATTGGTTTCTTGAACATGAAAATGAGTTCACTATACTAAAATGGCCACCAGATCTCAACCCAACAGAGCATCTTTGGGATGTGGTGGAACGGGAGCTTCGTGCCTTGGATGTGCATCCCACAAATCTCCATCAACTGCAAGATGCTATCCTATCAATATGGGCCAACATTTCTAAAGAATGCTTTCAGCACCTTGTTGAATCAATGCCACGTAGAATTAAGGCAGTTCTGAAGGCGAAAGGGGGTCAAACACAGTATTAGTATGGTGTTCCTAATAATCCTTTAGGTGAGTGTATATCGGCCTTTACCGATATGGTGGCCGATATATATCGTGCATCCATCCCTAATTTGACATGGTTAAATGTATGCATGCATGTATTTATTTTTATTTTTATATTTATATATTTTTTTATATTCAGCTTGTAAAGTTATCGTCTAACTGGCTGCTTTTTTTTTTTTTTTTTTTTTTTTTGTTGACTGGTGTTCATTTTGGTCTAACTTGTATCTTACTGCTAATACCTCAATAGGATTCTAATTCCTTATCTTTCATTAATTAATACATTTCCTTCCATTTCACCTAGTGTTTTGGAAGTACTGCGGTGATCCGATGCCCATGCCTACGCAGATTCACATGGACTCCAGCGAACTGACTGTCCGCTTTCGCAGCAGCCTGCACATATCCGGAAGAGGATTCCTGCTGTCATACTCCACAGAAAACCACAAAGGTATCTTTACTTTAAAAGGAAAAGTGTGTATCTTCGTAACACAACTTTGTACATGTGTAGCTTCAGCTCTCAGGAATCTACTATTTTTCTTGTCTCTTGGCTGACCCCCATGTTAACCGCAGTACGATGGCCCCATGCCGTGGCTTGCTCTCTTCCCTTTTCTGGATGCTTACAGATCCTTTAGGGATGTTTCTTTAAACAACAAGTTTGAACAAGGCAATATTAAAAGGATGGTTGATCCAAAAATGGTTGTTGGTGCCAGACGGGCCGGTCTGAGTATTTCACAGTCTGCGCAGTTACACGCACAGTGCGGATTTTCACGCACAACCATTTCTAGGGTTTACAAAGAATGGTGTGAAAAGGGAAAAACATCCAGTATGCGGTAGTCATGTGGGCGAAAATGCCTTGTTGATGCTAGAGGTCAGAGGAGAATGGGCCGACTGATTCAAGCTGATAGAAGAGCAACTTTGACTGAAATAACCACTCGTTACAACCGAGGTATGCAGCGAAGTATTTGTGAAGCCACAACACGCACAACCTTGAGGCGGATGGGCTACAAGAGCAGAAGACCCCACCGGGTACCACTCATCTCCACTACAAATAGGAAAAAGGCTACAATTTGCACAAGCTCACCAAAATTGGACAGCTGAAGACTGGAAAAATGTTGCTTGGTCTGAGTCTCGATTTCTGTTGAGACATTCAGATGGTAGAGTCAGAATTTGGGTAAACAGAATGAGAACATGGATCCATCATGCCTTGTTACCACTGTGCAGGCTGGTGGTGGTGGTGTAATGGTGTGGGGGATGTTTTCTTGGCACACTTTAGGCCCCTTAGTGCCAATTGGGCATCGTTTAAATGCCACGGCCTACCTGAGCATTGTTTCTGACCATGTCCATCCCTTAATGACCACCATGTACCCATTCTCTGATGGCTATCTCCAGCAGGATAATGCACCATGTCACAAAGCTCGAATCATTTCAAATTGGTTTCTTGAACATGACAATGAGACTGTACTAAAATGGCCCCCACAGTCACCAGATCTCAACCCAATAGAGCATCTTTGGGATGTGGTGGAACGGGAGCTTCGTGCCCTGGATGTGCATCCCACAAATCTCCATCAACTGCAAGATGCTATCATATCAATATGGGCCAACATTTCTAAAGAATGCTTTCAGCACCTTGTTGAATCAATGCCACATAGAATTAAGGCAGTTCTGAAGGCGAAAGTGGGTCAAACACAGTATTAGTATGGTGTTCCTAAAAATCCTTTAGGTGAGTGTATTTATTATTATTTATTTTTTTTTAGACCAAAATTGTCATCTTTATTTACTAAAACGCTTACATTTGCACATTTGTCACACCTGCCAATGGCTGGTGACTTAAGAAAATTTACCAGGCATTAATATTTTTTTACCAGCCATGAAACATAGAATAAACCTTAAAGTTACAAAAGTTATTCAGTCAAGATCAATAAGTGATTGTTCTTTGTCTTTTGTTTTTGATTAACATTAAAAAGACAGACAGCAGCAGCAGGAATATTAGGCTGCTGTCACTTTAAGAGCTAATGAACAGGCCAAGGATTCAATATACTGTTATACATGCATTTTATTATTGTACTGTTTACATTCAGTTAAGGATACTTGCCAAGATGGGCATTATGTTATAATTTTGTTTGAATATGTCTGTTCAAACACAAGAAGACATGGAGAGCTCAATTAACTATTCACGCGCAGTCTGGGCTGCAGATTTCCTAGTGACTAATTTAGTTCCCTTTCGAGTCTTCTTGACCCTGAATATTTAAAATTGGCAAGGCTTAAACTTTTGTGACAATGCAACACTGTCCCGAGCGTCACTTACATTTGTGCATGTTCTCACAATTTTGCATTGTTAGAGTTCATAAAAATGTTACCAGCCAACTGGTGATTGACACTGTTTCATATACTCAACAACACCAATTTGTACTCGGAATATACACACACACACACACACACACACACACACACACACACACACACACACACACACACACACACACACACACACACACACACACACACACACACACACACACACACACACTAAATTCAGCCTTGGTATATATAATTTGTTCTTTTTTAGAACTTGACTGAGCTTGAATGAGCTCTGGGGTCACTTTCTGTGACTTTGTCATGTGAGCACGAGTGGGGTTTATGTCCAAGTATGTATGTATGTATTTCCATCCCAGACACGGAGGTGCAGGAAGTAGGTCTGTCATCCTGTTGTGATGCTTATGTCCTGTTGTTCTTGTTTTTGTTGAGTCGGAGGGCCTGTTTCCTTTGTGGAGACACTTATCATCTGCTCCATTTTTACCCTCATTGTGTGGCCTCCTCTGCTTTCCTCCTCAGAGCTGCTGACATGCTTGGACAGAGGCAGTCATTTCCCAGCATCAAAGTACAGGTGAGAGCGAGTGTGTGTTGGTCTTGGTTGGGATATAGATGCCTGAAAAAGTTAAACTTACACAAGCTGCCCGATATAGCTCTTTTTTTTTCAATCATTTGACAAATACTTATATAATATTATATATAAATTATATGCAGTATATAAAATTATTATTATTAATGTGCAAATGCAACTGATTCACAGAAATTAAGCAAATGACTCGTGAGGCAAAGAAGGAATGTGAAAGAAGTAAAATAACACCCTTTTGGTAAATAAAAATAAAAATTGCATTTTAAAAATATAGTCAGAATTATGGAAGCTTGTTTATGCGCATAATCAAACATTTTAAAAGATAATTGCGACTTTTTATCTAACAATTGTGAGTTTCGTCTTGCAATTCTGACTTTTTCAGAATTGCATGATATGAAGTGATATGAAAAAAAATTGTGACTTTATATCATGCAATTATGAGAAGTCAGAATTGTGAGGGGGAAAAAAAGTTTTTTTTGTTTTTTTTTATTATGTGGCGGAAACAAGCTTCCATACAGAATGGCATTGTGAATATTCTGTATCACCCAGACATATCTGAAACTATTCATTTGAAATATATCCAAGCCACAAGACATTACAGAATACTTGGGCAGTTGTCACAGTTTTCCAGACTGTATCTCATTGCATTGATGCTTATAATTTTAGTTCTTCACTCAGCTATTATCAACACATCATCCATTGCTTTATCTATAGCTGACGGCTATAATTAACTGACATGCTGTAAGCAGATATTTGTCTTTGTTCTCGCCCTGTGTAGGAAGTACTGTCCAGCCGGATGTGCAGCAGTGACGGGAGATGTGTCTGGGGACATTTCTCTGGGCTATAGACATGTGAGTAGCGTCTCATTGTTTTCCTCAGGTGTGGCTTGCATGCCGCGGCTCATTTTGCATCTGCGGAAGAACCTTAGCCAAGCTGTGAGGTTATTTACAAGGACGACTTGCATCCAAGCAGATGCTCGGCGGGGTGCTTCCCAAACAGGTTTCAGATGCAACAACTCAGCCAGAAAAGGCGGCTGCTCTAAGCAGATTTTCCCACAGGTGCTCAGGCCTCTAGGGCCTTCACGGGGAATGTTAAGCGGGTTGGCAGTCGGGGGTGGAATGCACTAATGGCTCGTCCCATTGTCTGTCATGCATTTGTTGTGACAGGGCTTGTGTGTATAAATGTGTGGATACCCCGAGGATACGCAGTGACAGATCATTTGTGCTGGCTCCATTGTTCTCCCTGGTCACTTAGTGGGCAGTGAACTCTGAATGAAAGGCGTTTATGTAATTGTGCATACCTCTCCAGCGAATCGGGGTCAGAGCTTTGGGTTACTTGAGGGATTGGCCGAGCAGCAATGGATGTGGAATGAATCATGTGCTTGGGCTTTGAGCTATAACTCAAGATGTTAAGGGTCTTTCTCAAGGATTTGCATTGTGGTAAAATCTCTTCCTGTTTGTGAAAGCTAAGCTGGCCGAGCTTTATGTGTGACTCAAAGTTCTGGTTGCGTTGATTTTGTGAGGGTAAAAAGTCCTTTTCATTCAAATCAGATGTTTGTTGCTTATGCATAGCTTAACCTCTTAAAAATCAAAAGTAGAGTAGAGCAAACCTTGCTGATCACTGTGAGAAGGGAAATTGTTGTGTTGCAGAAGCAAAAAAGTCTGCGCCCAAATACTTCTACTTTGCATTTTTCTAATTTAATGCAGGATTTTTCGTTACGAATAGGACTAGGTGGTTGGAGAATATTCCAAAGAGTATTTTGTGCTTCATGAAGGAAAATGTCACACGTTTAAAAACTACTTAATTTTGTTCATTTTGTTTACAGGTGGTCCCAGAGTTCTGGACCCCAATAATCATATAAAATATGAAATGATTTTTTTATGTATATTAATAAATATGATATATTGTAATAGTTAGTAGTAATTAAATACTTTTACTATATAGTACCATTCATAAAAGTTTTTTGAAAGAAATTCATACTTTTATTTAGCAAGGAAAAAATTGTTGCTTAATATTTTTATGGAACTGATGATTTTTTCAGGATTCTTTATTAAAAGTATTTACTTGACATATAATTTTTAAATTTCACTTTTGATCAATTTAAAATTATATGTCAAGTAAATACTTTTAAGTAAAGAATCCTGAAAAATGCATCAGTTTCCATAAAAATATTAAGCAACAATTTTTTTAACAATGATAATATTAAGAAATGTTTCTTGAGCATCAAATCTGCATATTAGAATGATTCCGCTTTGTCAATACTGGAATAATTTACATATAAAAATATTACGATAAAAATATCTTATAAAATATCATATTTCACTATTACAGTTTTTACTGTATTTATGATCAAATAAATGCAGCCTTGAAGAGAATAATAAACATCTGAACAGTAGTGTATATAACACTAGAAATATAGTGAGTGTTTTACATCTTTTAGTCTATACATTCTGTGTGTGTGTGTGTGTGTGTGTGTGTGTGTGTATGTATATATATATATATATATATATATATATATATATATATATATATATATATATATATATATATATATATATATATATATATATATATATATATATATATATAATATAGAGAGAGAGAGAGAGAGAAATAGACTAAAAGAAACCACAGAATGCACATTCTGGATGTGGGAAAAGTCCAGTGTATCAGAGTGTGACTATCTCTCTGTATTGTATTTTACTAATGATACATGTCCACAGACTAAAGTGATGGTAGGAGGAACGCTCTCTGCTTTAAGTTGTCCTAACCCCCATCACGGATCACAGAATTTCAAGAAAGACAACAGACACACGGCTGCAGGCTCAATACTCACACAACAGGGTCTTAACCGACAATGGAAGACAAGGGCGCGCATTTCCACCCTGCTGCCATCTGCTTTGATATGCGAGTATGGAGGGCTTTAGAAAGAACCAGAGCGATTGATTACTTCACATTGGCTTTTGTGTAGATCGGAGCAGTGGACTCTGGGATTACAGACAGATAATGCCACCACAGTTTGAGGGTGTGGATCTGCCCACCAAAACCATTCAACAGTCACTTCAACACACACACACATACACATTTATTCATTATTTTGCCAGCTCTTTTTGCTTTATTCTTATTTTGCCAGTTCTAGGTTCATTAATACTTTTAAAGACTGAATGAATCTGAATGAAATCTGTTTTCACAGATAGCGCCACCCTCCTCTACATGCAAATAAATGAAACTGACATCTCCTCCTGTTAGTGAAGAAACTGTAGTTTATAGTTATTTTAAAGTGTAATAATATTTCACAATATTACTGTTTTACTGTATTTTTGATCAAATAAATGCAGCCTTGCTGAGCATAAGAGACTTATTTCAGAATCATTAAAAATTTTGAATGGTACTGTGAGTTTGTTGTCAGCAGGAAGTTTCATTGATTCTTGTGTAAAAACTGGAAGGCTTCATGGCTTCATGCTGTGGCCCGTCCTGCAGAGAGGAGATTTAACTCAAGCTCATGTTCTCTCACTGAATCAGTCAGTATGCAAAGCTCTTTCAAAGGACGGTTAAGAATGAGGACTTTGTATTTGCATAAAGAAGCTACATATGAATGACAGCACCGTAGAGTCAGTTAATAAACAAATAAACATGCAAATAAACAAATCAACCAATCAAACATGTGCTTGCTCACTTGCTAAGACAAGCATCGCTACTATTGCACGTACTTAAGCCGCCTTTTCACTATCTCTGACTAATGACAAAAGTCGATCATTTTGAGAGCTGTGTGGAGTTTGGATCATATACGTATGACTATAAAGAATTTCCAGATCCAATTTGAGCTTTGGATGTTTAAATATTTGGACTTTTGTGGCTAGACCATATGCAACTACCCGACCGGATATTTAGTCTAATCAAAACTAACTGCTATGTGAAAATTACCATTATTTTTCCACTAAAACATGCTTTAAAACACTATTTCTGTAAATGGGTGGTTATGAATATTTTTGTATGAAATACATTTTACATTTGATTTAGCCCTAGAAAATCTTTTAGACATATTGGTGGTTGCTTGGTTTGTGTGGATATGTTCATATATTCATCATTAGAGTAAAGGCTTCTTCATGACATGCGACTGCCACTAGGTGAAAAAATGCAATAATCGCATGCAAATGTCGGAAATGGTGGAATGATGACTCGGTCACTTGGTCGGTCACTCTGTCACTCACTCACTCACTCACTCACTCACTAACGTCGTTTTCATGTCGCCCAAAATAGTCATCAGTGCTCCAATGGGTTGCGAGTCATTACTGTCCTTACCAGTGCCTGAATTTGCATGTGCAATATACTGATTCACGCTCCTAAGATGTTAGGGAGTTGATTGAGATGCATCCGTAGAGACTTGGGGTGGGGCTTTTTTTATTTTTTTATTTTCTAGGGTGTTTGTGTGGTTTCTTACTAGCCTATCACATAGCAACACATTAAAAACCACCCAGAGCACTGTAGCATTGCGGTAGTGAGTTTTGCATGGGACAGCACAACTTTTCTGTATCATAAATCAAAGATGGAGACTGCAGAGGTGAGATAGGACTGTATTTATGGCCCTGACTGGAGGAGACCTGTTCAGGTTAATGAAGCATCTTAGTCTGAATGCAGAGCAGCAGTTTCTGCTGATAACACAATACGTCTTCTGTTACCTCATCACGGTAATGATTTGCAAGTGGCTAACGGGCTCAGTGTAAGAACACTGGACCACCTTAGAGACTGTACACTCTTTTCTCAGTCTTCCTCCCATAGTATGTCGTTTTATTAAGTATTTTTGTAATTCATTTGATCTTCAGCTCCAGGTGAAATAATAGATTTAAGCAGTGGATTCAAAGCAAAACCATATTTGAATATTGGTAAAACTGTGTGCTTTATGTATTGTGTTTGTGTTATTAATGTTAAAAATGAATTGATCGTTATTTTGAATGACAATCAATGGTCATCTCTGGAAACAAATCTGAGCAGATGGACATATTCCCAACCATAAATGTTGCAAAAATCTGCTTAATGTTCTTAAATTGAGCACGGGATTTTTTTGTCATATATTGGAGGTAAGCAAGTGGAAAATTACCTATTTCAGAATAAGTATATCTGGAATGTCTGCATTGATTAGACATGCGTGTGCTCTCAGGGTCAAAGCTTAATGTTACTCATCAACCCACATTCAAGTTGTCATAACATGATTTAAATCAGAAAACCACAGTGTTGAAAGGTCTTTTATCCCATTATGGCTGTTACCTGACCTAGTCTGTTAAATAAAAGGGACCTTAGAAAGGTTATTCACGCATAGGCATTTACTGTGACAAAGTACTAACATTAACGGCAGTAGTTGAGGAATGCTGAGCATTTCCACTGGCTGCTACAATTACTGTAATTGAGCCTCAGAATGAAATTATAAAGCCCTTCTCAGTCAGAAATTTTAAATGAATCTATGTTGTGACTAAAAACATGCATGCTTAATGTTCAATGGCGGTCTGTCTTAATAATTATGAAATGCCAGAGCAAATTGAATTGAAATGCCTGTGCTTATAATGGTGTTTTATGGTAGCTGAGACTGCTCACAACATCAATGCAGTATTAACCTTGTCAATTAAATGTGTGCATACGTGCGTGCGTGTGTGTCTTTGTTTTATGGATGCACAACGACAACTAGAAGATATATATATGTATGTAATATATGTATGTAATATATGTATGTAATATATGTATGTAATATATGTATGTAATATATTACATGCATAATACATACATACATACATACATACATACATACATACATACATACATACATACATACATACATACATACATACATACATACATACAATAACAATACACAGAAAATATTTAGAAAAAATATTAACTTTAGATTTTTATATCAACCACTTCTCAAAATGGCAATATGCATGTTAAGTCTTGCAGGACAATCTCTGTCTATTCCTTCATTATTGTGTCTGAGTGCTGCCTGTTCTTTCCATTTCAGACATCAGTTTTGTGTAAAGCAGCGGTGCATGCTGGGGTCATCATGGACCAGTTTGGAGGACCAATCACAGTGGGGGAGCGCCGGGGGCTCAGTCACTACCCTGCGGTCAGAGCCAATGGCATCCAGTCAAAAGAGTGAGTTACTGCAGTGGTTTCTGTGTTCTTTCTTTATGACAGAAGCTTGAAGCCTCAGATTTTATCATGAATGCCTTTATATTCTTAGGTGGGTTAGACATCAGCATGTGGGCTTAACCCACATGAAAAGAACAGAAAAAAAATTGATAACAATTTTGACATTTATGCATTTACTATGGGAGTCTATAGGGCAAATACGCAACTGTTGCTTCATAGACATCCATCTTAAGTACATTTCTGTCAACATGTTAGCTTGTTGTAAATTTGCCATGGAAAATTGTTAGATTACAGTTAGGAAAAATTTAAATAGTCTTTCTTACAAATTCCTCTGACAAGTCACAACATGTCTTATTCTGGTGCCTCAACTAACAGCTGTGGCTGAATATGACCTTGGTATGTTCTCTAGCCGTACAGCAGTTATTATTAAGGTGTGATTCCTGCCTTCTTTAGTGTGATGGACTGTTTAGGTACTACCTAATGTCAGGGACACTCTGTCTGGACTGCTGGTCTTTCACAGATTTGTCACCTGGGAATTGGGGTGGTGGGGGGGCAGGTTGAGGAAGAAATCGAGATTGCCTCTCGTTATAGTCTCTGAGGACTGTTTGAAGTGTCCATTGAGGAGTGATTTATTAAGAGGACAACAGGCCGCTCTCTAGAGCCGGAGATACTTCCTATGATCCATTTGAAACTTGAACGGAACAAATCCTCGCTATCCAGATAGTTCTTTTTCTTTTCTTTTTCTGACTGGTTAGGCACTTTTATTAATAGGAAAAGTAGATGGTGAAAACAGGAAATTATGAGCAGAAGAGGAAGAAAGGGGGAATCAGGAAATTATGCAGGTCAGACTCAAACTGGTGTCAGCTAAATGACCAGTACGGTTTAATATGCCATTGGTCCCTAAAAGCAAGCTAAAAGGATCTCACAGCAGTCTTTGTAATAGTAAATTCACTCATGTGGCAATGTTTAGGACCTTTTTGATACTTCAAATTATTTTTGTAATGTTATGCGGTTACTGCTATGTGGTTTCTTGGGTGTTTTCTAAGGTGTTACTGGGTGTTTTTAATGGATTTTAGAGCATTGCTGTACTGTTGCTAGGGTGTTCTGGGTGTTACAATGCGGTTACTGGGTGTTCTGAATGGATTTTAGAGCATTGCTATATTGTTGCTAGGGTGTTCTGGGTGTTACAATATGGTTACTGGGTGTTCTGAATGGATTTTAGAGCATTGCTATATTGTTGCTAGGGTGTTCTGGGTGTTACAATATGGTTACTGGGTGTTCTGAATGGATTTTAGAGCATTGCTATATTGTTGCTAGGGTGTTCTGGGTGTTACAATATGGTTACTGGGTGTTTTTAATGGATTTTAGAGCATTGCTATATTGTTGCTAGGGTGTTCTGGGTGTTACAATGCAGTTACTGGGTGTTCTGAATGGATTTTAGAGCATTGTTATATTGTTGCTAGGGTGTTCTGGGTGTTACTATGCTGTTATTGGGTGTTCTGAATGGATTTTAGAGCATTGCTATATTGTTGCTAGGGTGTTCTGGGTGTTACAATATGGTTACTGGGTGTTCTGAATGGATTTTAGAGCATTGTTATATTGTTGCTAGGGTGTTCTGGGTGTTACTATGCTGTTATTGGGTGTTCTGAATGGATTTTAGAGCATTGCTATATTGTTGCTAGGGTGTTCTGGGTGTTACAATGCAGTTACTGGGTGTTCTGAATGGATTTTAGAGCATTGTTATATTGTTGCTAGGGTGTTCTGGGTGTTACTATGCTGTTATTGGGTGTTCTGAATGGATTTTAGAGCATTGCTATATTGTTGCTAGGGTGTTCTGGGTGTTACAATATGGTTACTGGGTGTTCTGAATGGATTTTAGAGCATTGCTATATTGTTGCTAGGGTGTTCTGGGTGTTACAATATGGTTACTGGGTGTTCTGAATGGATTTTAGAGCATTGTTATATTGTTGCTAGGGTGTTCTGGGTGTTACTATGCTGTTATTGGGTGTTCTGCATGGATTTTAGAGCATTGCTATATTGTTGCTAGGGTGTTTACTAAGATGTTACTATGCTGTTATTGGGTGTTCTGCATGGATTTTAGAGTATTCTTATACTGTTGCTAGGGTGTTCTGGGTGTTTACTAGGGTGTTATGGTGCGTTCACGGCACGTCGTAGTTTCCATAACGGTTCTGAACTGTAAAAAGCCTTCACATGCTTGTAGAACTTGTAATTACAAAGTGTAAACTCGTAAATTTCTGAAAGCTTGTACCATGTGGCCACTGTACCACCTGACCACTGCAAATTTAAGGTGTGTTCGACTTGAAGCGATGCTGTGCAGACCAATCAGTGTATGACATTTACCTGATTTTACCAAGCAAGACAGTACAACATTTTCCTGGATCAACATCTTTGGGATATGGTTAGGATTAAATCTTCTGACAGGAAAGTTGGTCCAGGATTAACAAAATATGGATTTGAAAGCATACAGTGCTTGATTTACGGTAATTACGACATGGTGTGAACGCAGTGCATTAACTTACTGTATGTTTACTGAGTGTTCTGAATGGATTAGTGCTATTGCTGTGCTGTTTCTAGGGTATTCTAGGTGTTTAGTAGGGAGTTGCTACGCAGTTATGGGGTGTTCGGAGTGGTTTTGGGTGTGTTGCTATTTATAGGGTGTTCTGGGTGTTTAGTAGGGAGTTGCTATGCAGTTACTAGGGTGTTCTGAGCATTTTTTCAGTGTGTTGCTATACTGTTTTTAGGGTGTTCTGGATGTTTTGAATGGATTTAGTGTGTTGCAGTGGTTGGTAGGGTGTTTTGGATGTAGGATTAGGACTTTTAATTATTATTATTTTTCATTTTATTTAACTAATCTGAACTATGAGAAATAGTAATAGTGTTGCTTTTATTAGTAAGCACTACAAAAAAATAACTCCTAAAGATGCATATGCAGCTGGTGAAGTTGCACAGGTAGATTCGCCATTCATTTGTCAAACTAAATCCATCTGCACTCTAAGGAGATTATGTTGATGATGTAACAGTTTTCAGGGTCCACTTTAACCTAACTGAATAACGACGATCAATAGCAGTTCCTGTAATTACATTGCTAGGGTTTTGATCTCAGGCTTTCTTTGTTTTATTGCGTGCGCTTCTTAAACGGTTATTTCAATCTGAAGACTCTGATCAGCACTTGATTCATTTTGCCGTTGATTTTATTAGATTATATTTCTGTCACCAGCAGTTTATTGCTTGTATTTCCAGGCTTCAGACTTTTTTGTTGTTGTTGGCACATCATCCACTATATATCCTATTTCAGTTCGTTCAAGCTGTCGTAAACCACTTTGTACCCTGAACTCTGAGACGGTTTGCTCAACTGCCATAAAAGTAATGAAAAAGTAATCACATCCAGGAAGCCTGTGAAAATGACAGGTTTTTAAGTAATGGTTGACAGAGATGCAATTTCCCAGCCTGTTCCCCTCTAATTACCACCACACTGCTCTTTTCACCATCCCAGCTGTACCCCATTCCTCCTGTCAGAGGGGGAGATGCGGGATGCACTGAGTGAGATCCTCTGAATTTGGCAGGGTTGACAATGGGAATCTCCCTCTTGGCCTCTCTAGGCGTTACTTTCACATGACAGGGCCTTAATTAATCACTGTAATAATGATCTTTTGTGTCTAAAACGCTCAGTGCTCACTGATATCTTTGTTTTTCCATGTCTTTCAGTGGCTCATTGTCTGAATCCCTCTTCACGTTTGTGACAAACGGTAAGCTGTTTTGTTTTATGGTTCAATGGTGATATGAACTGAGTCCACATACTGGTGTGGAATTAATCCTATTATTTCCTGAACCGTAGTGACATTGATTGGTTTTCGCCACCTGCTGTTATTCCTGCTGCCACTGTGTGTTACAGTTTTGTTTGACTGGTATATTTACACCTCTGCAAAAAAGGAAGTAGCTTAATCACCTTGTGGCAGCCTAACAGGTTTTTTGTTTTACCAGTTTGGATATAGGAAGCCCTGTTTGCACTGTCAGGGTGAATGGGCGTGGGAACATCTTATCACCTGAGTTTGTTTTTCTCTGGCTGTTTGAGTCCGTTACCTGTGTCCGGACGCGCTGTTGAATCAAATTCACACGCCAGATGCCAAACATGTGCATGTGCCAACACTTGCTCCAAATGTTCGTTTTCCATGATTGTGCAGAGTGTTGAATTCTGAATAGTATGCAAATTGCAAATTTGAGAAAATAAAATTTATTTAATTGATAACATTTTTGGCATTTATATTTATTTATATTTTTTTGTAATGGAAGAACACTTCATTTCCCAGAATGCACTGATTTAGTTAAAATAGTAATGATTTTATAGATTAAAATATAATTTTTTATGAAGTTATGCAATTTAGGCCCGTCACTATTCTTCGATTTAAATTCGAGTACTCTATTTAAAAAAAAAAAAAAAATCACATAAAAACACATAATTTACCACTTTATTTACAAATTATTAATCTCCAGCGTGTTCACGAGCACCACGACGCATTGGTGTCATGTTGACAAGCAGACGTTGTTGGGTGAACTAAATGTTTTTTCACAAAAAAAATGTGTTCTTCAGAATAAGTTAAAAATGACTCCTTGGACAAATGAAATTCCACTGTTGTGTGACTGTTGCATGTCTGCATTTCAGTCGATTCAAAATCATCTTCCTGTGGGGTGCAACTCTTAATTCTAAATTGTAATTAAAAGGGACCCTAAATTCTGTATTTTGTCCAACCCATTAAGCTTCTCTCATTTCTACTGTGGGTGTACAAGTACACTACACTATTTCGTACTGACAACCTGAATACATTGACTGGTTACTGTTTGCTTTAGTGATACACACACAAGCTTTAGTCAGTTGTTGTTATAGATTTATGGAAGTACCTTTTCTGATCGACGTGACCCTAATCTCTTCTGGTCAGAAGTGGACCTGTGTTCAGTGTGCATTGGTGATGTATTGCACGAGTTCCTGATGACAGGATTTGATAGATGTGTGGACATCAGTCGATGAATGTCAATTGATTCCCATTAATCCAATTAGCTTAAAGCACAGCCGTTAACCCAGCAATGACTACTACCATCAAACGAGCACCCTACCCTTACCAACCCCCTAGCTAGATGCTAACACTCACAAACAGTATTTTTACAAGGGAGCTGGGGTTTCAAGATACAATTTTATGACTCTATACATCTTACTAAATACTCAAACGTGTGTACAGTGAAGTCCAGATACTATGTTGAAATTCTGTTTAAAACCGGTTTAGAATTTCAAAATTCAAGCAAAGAAACATGATGCGAAATGAAGAAATATTAAAGTTTCCTCGCTATTTCTAGGTAATAAAAAAATTTAAACTTTTAAAAAAGAAAAACAAAGCTTTTCTCTAGTGCTCGTAGACTTTTGGACCCCACTGTACTTATAATGAGTATGCAGAAACTTCAATCGGAGGATCTTTTCCGACCTCCTGCTGGGATTCTCCTTGTCGTCTTCCTGAGTTTCCTCTGGCCACATATGCTGGATGTGTGGAATGTGATAGTGTTAGCTAAATCAGGGCTAAGCAACAGGATGTATTGGCCCTGTTTTTCTCTCTTTAAAGGAAGTGGGAGCTTTCCCCCCTCTTTTATTGTAATATTGTTGTGTTCATAGCACATACGTCTCCATTTAACTGTACACATGGTTGGTATTTTAAGAGCTCAGGGCTTCCTGTTGATGTACACGTAACTGAGTTTTTGCTCCATGTGTGTTTTATTATGTCAAAAGCAAGCACTAGACACGACTAGAACTAACATTACTCTTTTCATGTTCCTTTTTTTTTCTTTTTTTTTTTATTAAACGTTTTGGTTTGGAATTAATGTGTTACCATCACCAAGATATCTGACACTTACACTACCATTCAAAAGTTTGGGGTTGGTACAATATATATATATATTTTTTAATGTTTTTGAAAGGTCTCTTAGGCTCACTATTTATAATCAATTAATTATTTATATATTCCTGTGATGCAAAGCTGAGTTTTCAGCATCATTACTCCAGTCTTCAGTGTCACATGATTCTTCAGAAATCAAGAACCATTTATTAGTATTATTATCAATGCTGAAAACTGTTACTGGAACCCGTAATACATAATTTTTTCAAGATTCTTTGATCTATAATAGAATGTTCAAACAGCATTTATTTGTAACCCTTTATAATAAGGTTTCATTTGTTAACATTAGTTAATGTATTAACGAACATGTACTAACAATGAACAAAACATTTGTTACATTATATATTAATCTTTGTTAATGTTCATAAAAATACAGTCGTTCATTATGTCATGTTAGTTCACAGTGCATTAAATGTTAACAAATACAACCTTTGATTTTAATAATGCATTAGCAAATGTTGAAATTAACCTTACCATCGATTAATAAATGCTGTAGAAGTATTTGTGGCGAGGTAGACAAGCGAGAGACATGGGAGGAGCGAGCGAGACCGGTGCGTGATTTGAGAAAGAGCGTCAGCTGCGAGTCACACCGATCTCGAGTCCTTCACTGGTGTCGCTCGTCCTTATATGCCTCCGAGCTCCCTCATGAGAGGACTCGAGACCGGTGTGACTCGTAGGTGACGCTCGTTCTCAATCACGCACTGGTCTCACTCGCTCCTCCCATGTCTCTCGCTCGTCTATCTCGCCACAGTATTGTTAATTCCTAGTTCATGTTAAAGTAGTTAACTAATGAAACCTTATTGTAAAGTGTTACCCATTTACTTGAACGGCATTTGAAATGGAAAATGTTTGTAACATGATAAATGTCTTTACAGTCATCTTACAGACCCCAAACTTCTGAAAAATGCGTTCTTGACTACAGTGCCCTTTCTCCTACAGATTGCAGCCAACAGACTATTCTTCATCCAGTGGGCACAACTACAAGCTTGTCATCACACAATATCTCCTCTGATGGGTCTGAAGTCGACTGGTTCCCTAACAGCACCCAACAGGATATCTCTGAAGACCTCAGCCATAAGTGGCTACAGATTGATCTTGGAGAAAAGAGGAGGATCACAGGTAATACTTGTAGCATCTGATCTCATTTAAATTTTTTTCCCCTCAGATTTATCTATGGGTCATCTGACTGTGCCAGTTTCCTCTGACACCTCATTTGTGCAGATTTGGCTTTCTTGTATGATGTAAATCTCATTCCAATGAACATAATTGAATAGTTTTTTCTTTACTTCAGAGAGAAATATAATGCTATAATGCTTTGTTCATTCTCAAGGTCTAACAAATCATTAATATAAAAGCATTAATGGGAAATTGATGTTAACTTCAATTTATTGACATTGTATGAAATGGAAAAAATATTGTGAACACACCTGAATGAAGGTGCAAGAGTTCAATGAGGATGTGAGTGCATTTTACAAGTCGGAATCTCGTAATTTCCATAATTCCGTCATGTCGTGAACACACCTTTAGATCCCAACACACACACACAAACATGTCCGAAAGACCCAAGGTTTCCAGAGGGTGTTAAGTGGGGTAATTATCCACACAAAAGGTCTTTCTTGTGATCAGCTCTGGAGTGCCGAGGAGCATTACACACCCGGAGCACATGAGCTCCCCCCCCAACCCCGACAACTAACTGGTATCTGCATCTTTTGAGCAGTTCCTGGTATTGCATAAAAGCACAGAAAGGCCCTCTCTGTGTCCATTCATCACACATACAAACCCTCTTACAAAAGCACATTTAAATTTAGGAACACGGCGGATATGCGTTTATTTTGAGCATGACTGTTTGTAGACGGCACAACCGAGTTAATTTCATACAGCTCAAGGAGCGAGAGAATGCTCACTTTGTCTCCTGTAGGGAATCTGTACTTTTGGACATGATGATCCTGAGTGAAACCGGCCCGTCTCAAAGAGGAAGCACTGTTATCGTTGTGCGTTGTGGTGATGGCGTACATTTGTGGGGCTAAATAAAACTAGAGAAAAAGCATCTCTTTATCTGTGGGGTCACCGCTCTGGATTCACACGATGCTTTCTAAGAGAGCTTTTGTCAACGAGCATGAAAAATGCATGTTTATTTTTCCTCAACCCCCCCTGAACCCCACCCCATCACTGTAGAGAGTACGGTATAAAAGCAATGACCAACAAAAAGCCATTTTACCACAGATAAGAGGAGCTATTAGGACCACCCTTAAACATGGTAAAATCACTGTAATGTACAGTATAGTTCAAAAGTTTGGAGCTTTTGAAAAATGATTACTTTTATTCAGAAAGGATGAATTGATCAAAAGTGAATTCTGATAAAAAAATTCAGCTTTGTATCACCGGAATAAATTACTTTTAAAATATAATCAAATAGAAAACGGTTTGCAATAATATTTAAAGGTGCACTATGTAACTTTTCCATCCGCTAGAGGTCGCCTATTCAAAACAAAGGTGTAGTTTGATGATGCCATTTCCGCTTTTCCGGTCATGAGTATGAGGTAACGAAGCTCTGTTTATCATATTAGACACATCTGAGTGTGTTGAAAAGACTTTGAGACTTTTCAAAAACACAAAAAAATCTTAACGACACTAAATTTTGTGAGCATTTGGTGTGTATCGTGTAATGTGCAAGATGGATATACTGTACAAATAATAGTTGTCAGTTGGGTTAGTAATTCGTATTGCAGTGATATTGAGGATTACTAAATCTGTAGGATTTTGGTGGTAATACTGGCATTCGGAATTGGAATACTGAATTATCCCACTTCTGACCACAAAATGCTGCAGTCATTCTTGTTATTCTCCAAAACAACCAATGGAACTTTGCTTTAGTCGGTGCCATTTTAGAAATGACATCAAATGACACTTCTCACCAGCGTTGAATGTCTGATCTTGAGTGGTTATTTTTCACGTAGGTGGGAGAATTACAGGTTCCATCATCCAGTCAAAATTTTGAACTGCAATTATACATTTTATACTCCATTTTAACTGCTTGTTTAGTTTTCAGTATATTCATCTTTGACCACTTAAAAATGGTGCTTTGATTTTATTACTTTGATTCTTCAGCTTTGCTTCCTGACTTTCTTTATATAGTGGCATCTCTTTGAACTCTTTTTCTCTGATGAGTCACTTTCACAACTTTCAAGTCATCACACTTCAATCTCACAGCTTCACACTTTGAATTGCTCTTATGATCACGGTGGTGTCCTCACGTCTGTGATGTAGTTAATGTAGTTAGGAAGTAATAACAGACCTCAGGGTCTCCAGTTGGTGTTTCTGTGTCTGCTGGGAACATGCCACTTGAGTGTTTCCCTCAGGAATGTGTTTTGTAGCCGAAAGAGGCCGGCTGCAGGTTTCCACTTTGATGCAGATGACGGGCCGCACTCTGAAGTGAAGTCTTTAGCCTACATGTTGTCACATTCCTCAGCTGGCTGAGCACTTGCATCACTGTTCTCAGGAGAATGACCTCAGGAGCATTTGAGGCAAAATGTTGTGTGACTAGACAAGACTAAACTAAATGGTAGTTTTTTTTTGTGCTTTTCAAATGAAATAATTCTGAGTCATATTTTTGTTTCATAGGCATTCTGACCACAGGCTTGACTATCGCAAACTTTGAATATTTTGTGAAAAACTACAAGATCGAGTACAAGGAGAGGAACCGCTGGCGGACATTTGTCCAGTACAATAACTCTGATGATATGGTAAGACTTTTGTCTTTGTATCACTCCATCATCATATATTCAATACAACTATAAATGGCATTTTATCTTCTGCTTTAAGATGTTTTCCAGAGTAAAATAGAATAGAAATAATATAATAATAATAATAATAATATTATTATTATTATGGCAATAGTTTTGTGTGTGTGTGTGTGTGTGTGTATATATGTATATATATGTGTGTGTGTGTGTGTGTGTGTGTGTGTGTATATATATATATATATATATATAGATAGATAGATAGATAGATAGATAGATAGATAGATAGATAGATAGATAGATAGATAGATAGATAGATAGATAGATAGATAGATAGATATATGGATGGAATGACAGATATATAGATAGATAGATATGGATGGAATGACAGATATATAGATAGATGTGTGGATCGATAGATGGAACGATGGATGATGGATGAACAACGGATGGTTGGATGGAACGACGGATGGATGGATGGATGGAACGACGGATGGATGGATGGAACAACAGAGATGGGTGGGTGGATTGATGGAACGACGGATTGATGGAACAACAGAGATGGGTGGATCGATAGATGGAACGATGGATGATGGATGAACGACGGATGGATGGATGGAACGACGGATGGATGGATGGAACAACAGAGATGGGTGGACGGATTGATGGAACAACGGATGGATGGAACAATGGTTGGATGGATAGAATGGCGGATGGATAGAATGACAGCTGGATGGATAGACAGATAAATAGACGGATGGATGGGTGGATCGATAGATAGGATGGATGATCGAAAGAAGAAAGAAAAGAAAGAAAGAAAGAAATTATTGCGTAACATTTATCCCTGGCCAAATGGCATCAAAAATATTATTTTAGCTGCAAAACAATGATGAAAATTTTCTTTTGAATCAAAAGCACTAATGAATCACACACAATGACACCAGAGATATTTATTAAGAGTCATATCAATTAAGAGTTCTTGAGATTTTTCTTTTAACTGTCTGTGTCATTCACGTTTTTAATGTTGCAGTGTTGTATTTTACCTCAGATTTTTGAAGGAAATACTGACAGCCTCCACCAAACACGCAACACCTTCCATCCCTCCATTGTAGCGCGAAGCATCCGTGTCGTACCTCAACAATGGCACAGAATAATTGCCATGAGAGTGCAGCTACTGGGCTGTCCTTATGTTAAACCCATCCCAGGTGCGTGTCTGACACACAAAGGCTTTACGATTGAATTTTTCTCATTAAATGTTCACTAAACCTCATGTTTTTCCTCATGTAGTGAATTCATCGTCTCAGGTGACACAGGAGGCTCAGCCTACACAGCCCATTCACAATGACATGACGAAACCAGTGCCCTCTCAGGCTAATCTTGGTACGGTTTTGAGAACGCACACTAATCACTCATTAATTAATACAGATTGTTATACAAACAACTGTGATTGGGGTTGAAAAATTCCGGGAACTTTCCATTGGAATTAACAGGAATAAACTGGGAATTTGCAAAATTGCAGGTTAGCCTATACCAGGGAACTTCAATGTAGTTGAAAAGAAAAATCTTGCAGCGTAATCTTGGTTAAAACAACCAGATTGCAATTTCAGTTGAATTTCTACCCTACACATTCCTCAATCACATGCACACAACACACTATTTACTGCAGGGTTATTGAAGACACACCCCCTGCATGCACTGTGCATTCCTCCATAACGTGCACATTTGATCAAAAATACAAAAAACAGTAATATTGTGAAATATTACAATTTAAAAATAATGTATTCTATTTTAATATGCTTTAAAATAGAATTTATTCCTGTGATGCAAAGCTGAATTTTCAGCATCATTACTCCAGTCTTCATTGTCACATGATCCTTCAGAAATCATTCTAATATGAGGATTTTCAGGAATCTTTGATGAATAAGTTAAAAAGAACAGCATTTATTTAAAATAGAAATCTTTTGTAACAGTGTATATACTACTGTTCAAAAGTTTGGGGTCAGTCATTTTTTTTTCTTCTTTTTGAAAGAAATTAATACTTTTATTCAGCAAGGATGTTAAAGTGATAGAATATAATAAATATATATTTATTTTATATATTTATAGAATTAGAAGTAATTAAATGGAAAATGTATCAATATGCAAAAAAAACGTCATAAATTATGCTTTATATAAATTTCCCAAAATTTCCAATTCCCATAAATTCCTGTTAAGTTTCCAAATTGGAATATTTCCAAAATTCCCAGAATAAGTTGCCTTGGAAAGTTTCAGGAATTTACCGAAACGTTCCGCCCCTTTACAACCCTAACTGTGGTACATTTTAGATTATTTTATACAAAGGGTGTTTTATTTCTTCCTCATCTCTGACTCTTACATCTCGTATTTTCTTCTCTCTTTAGTTAATTTGGTCATAATAATTGTGCCCACCGTTCTTCTTGTGGTCCTGCTCCTGGTGGGAATCTGTGTGGTTAAAATGCTATACAAGTAAGTCATTTAGTTGCCATATTGGTTTATATTTTCCTTGATGTCTTTTTGTTACCATACATTTTAAGGCTTTCGAGATGCAAATGACCTCTGTTATGATTAACTGCATCAACAAGAGGTTTACAAAAAGCGTGTGCAGAATAAATGCATTAAGTAAATAGGCCAGTTTTGATTTCAGGTTGACTTTAAAGAACAAAGGATGAAAGTTCGGAATATTTTGTCTGTATTCTCCGTGTTGAGAGGGTGGTAGGGTCAGATATGTTAATATTCATTGGAGCACAGCGGGCTTATCTCAGTTCAGTTACTAGTCCTGTTATCAAACACAGCAGACAGTTTCAGCGTTGCGTATGTGCACACACCAGTGCTTCCCAGCCTGCCCTAATAGATACCACTGGTGTCAATAAAAGAGCGAGTGTAAGCTGATATGAGTGAGCATGTTGTGATTCAACAGCAACACATTGCAGCGACATTTAGATTTGTAAAGAATGGGGAGACTCTGAGCCGTGGGGGATAAAGTAGGGTTGAGAGTCAAAGGTCAGTGTCAGGAGATGTGCCAGCTGCATTAGTCCCCTGAGAGTGAGCTCAGGGACAGGGGGATTGTGGGGAAATGAGGATGAATGAATGGAAACCTCTTATGGACATGTTTCAAGGGAATAGTAAGGCATCTTCTCTTGTTTAAGAGTGATGAAGGTGGTGAGAGACCCTAGAATCTGCCACCTGTGTCTCTAACGCTGATGTTTTTCATTGTCCCACAGTAAGAAGACAAAGGAGAACACGTACGGCTCTGCGGAGACACATCACACAGGTAAAACAGTCCCTTTAACTGAATGGGCTGGAACACTTAAAGGAATATTTCATCCAAAAATGTGACCATTTTAAACTGCTGTTTTCCATGCACACAAACATTAAAATTAGCCCATGATTTACTCACCCTTAAGCCATCCTAGGTGTATAAGACATTCTTCTTTCAGACAAATACAATCAGAGCTATATTTAAAAAAATTCCAAGCTTTATAATGGCAATGAATGTGAGCCCAAAATTTGAAGCCCAAAAAAATGCATCCGCCCATTATAAAATCCACACAGCTCCAAGGGGTTAATAAAATATCCATATTTAACACTTTATAAAGTTAAATATCTAGTGGTTGGGAAACACTGGTTTATACCGATTGCAGAATAGGCCATTCCAGGATGACACACAAGTTTTTAATACTAGAAGACAATCCACCAACATGTTCTTTCAGTCAAAACTCTTTATCATTGATTTGTGCTGCTTTTAACCCTGTGAGAAACCTTTTTATTCAGTTATCACTTTTGAAGAAATGTTTAACAAAGTTAAACCAAAACCGTTTTTAGCAAAAATAATAAACCTGATATAGTTTTACCATACATTTTTTTTCGCCATGACAATGACAACAGAAGCTGGCATGAAGTTAAAAACAACCACACATCACAGCTTGAAAGTGAGTAAATATGTCAAAATATAATATCCTTTAACATTGGTTGCAGAACAACAACAAAAAAAAAGCATTAAACCATGCAAAGCACACATTTGCGTTAATAAAACATGACTGGGCCATATATATATATATAAAATACATATACATATACATTTTTACCTTTATCATCAAAAAAATGTTCTTCGACATCATGACATATCCCTTCCCAATATATATGTTGTGTTCTGCCCTTTCAGACATGTATAATTTAAGTTTGAGCTGCTTGACTCGCAGAGAGATAAAACCATCTTTCAGAGACTGGCTGACAGGTGAATGATTCTTGTCTACAGGCTGTTGGAGACAGATAAAACAGCCGTTTGCCAGACACCAGTCCACAGAGTTCACCATCAAATACAGCTCTGAGAAAGACCCCATCCAGAAGCTGGACCTGGTAACCAGCGCAATGGCAGGTAAAGATTGACCAAATTTGATTAGTTTCTTACACAGTGTCCCATTCATTTATCAATAGAATATTAATATAGAAAATATTAATATCAATATTAAATAGAAAACAGTTATTGTCATATTATTTATTCAGCTTTGCCATCACGGGAATACATTACTTTTTAAATGTATGATAAAATGTAAAGTTTAAAATAATTTTTTTTTCACAATATTACTGTTTTTACTGTATTTTGATCAAATAAATGCAGCCTTGGTTAGCATTAGAGACCTAGTGTTTAAAAAAATTATGACTTCGATACGATACCAGATTAAAATACCTCGATACTGATGCTAAATCGATACCACAGCAAAAACAGTAAAAGTAATTGAATAATATGACAGAACTTAATATTCATTGTTTTATATATATATTTTTGAAACCCTAAAAACTCACTTGTCCTTGCCCTGCTTTTTGACCATTCCTCCTCTTTATTCAAAAATAATATTAATAATAACTACATGCCAGTGTGAACATCCTTACAGAGATGTCTGCAACAATCACATTATTGTCAGTCATGTTAACATTCACTAACCTTTCACTATTCTGGTTGGGATGACCACAATCTCATGATGCTAATAATTAAATATTTTTTAAATGTAATTTTATGATTACAATTTAGATATTTTATTTTATATTTAAATCTTTAAAAATGTAAATTACAAACAATATGACAAAACAGCACTTTATTTTCAGCTACAGTAGGTCTATTTAACAGAAGCATTCAAGAAAGAAATTAAAGGTGCACTATGTAACTTTTCCGTCCGCTAGAGGTCGCCTATTCAAAACAAAGGCGTAGCTTGATGAAGGCAAGTTTGAGCACAGAATCTTGGGACATGTGGTCTTCACCTCATAGCCGGTGGAAAAGAATCAGGATAGGACTCGGGCAGAAATCATGTTCATGGATGCGATTATTAACGTTACTGTAGTATGAAGCAGAGCAGGACCGAGTGTTGAGGGAACTGAGCAAGGCCGCTGGAGCGATTGTTAATAAGATGAACACAACACAACACACAGACTTTTATTATGCCACAGTTGCCGGCGCCATTTGGTGTCATATGGCGTTACTCTGTGCGTTCGTTCCGCGGCTGCCGTGTAACGCAGATATAACGTCATTCACAGGCGACTCCCTCACACGTCCCGGTTCATTGGTTAAAATACCAATTTTCTTACGATTTACAAATAGTTGGATACATTTGGGATATTGTAAGAACTCAGTTGAACAAAATATATAAGTGGCCTAGTGGTTTTGGGATATTTTACTGCCAAAATGTTACGTAGTGCATCTTTTAAATAATCAATTGTATATAAAAAAAACTACATTAGTGCATCACTCTATAAATTAACTATACACTGATTCTCAAGTTATTCAGTCAAGCATGGGGTGTTTTCTATTTTCTTTTGTTGCTTGATTAACATTAATCACGCAGAATATTAGGATCCAATACACTGTAACGATTTCTCACTCAACTCTGTATACGTTCACTAAAGACATATCCGACTGTGTTTACCTTATTACTCGTCACAACGTGCATTTTTACATATTTTTGATCATTCAAACCCAATAATTTGTGAAACTGACATCGCGATTGCATGCTGTCTGAGTGAAAGGCCTGTGCTCGTGCCTCAGGTCAGAGTCCAGCAGCGCGATCATGTCCCGCGTTGCGCTTTATTTTCTCATGCATGCTTTTCTGTTGCTTTCTTTGAAATGCACTGCGTGTGTATGTTTAACTCCTCTGCTTCCAATGTTTAGTGAACGGTGAAAGCAGAGCTCTGCACACGTCCTGACTCCTGCTGTCACACATCGACTCAAATAAATACTGCTCTTATTAGAGTGCTGTCATTCTTAAAGTACCGGTACTAATAAAATTTCATATCGTACAGTTTTTAATAGCAGGGTATCGTGATACTTTTCTAGTACCGGTATATCGTGCAACACTGTTAGAGACTTCTTTCAAAAACATTAAAAAAGCTTACTGACCCCAAACTTTTAATATAATAATAATAATAATAATAATAATAATAATTTAATATGATAATCCAAAGCAACAAAACAGTTGAGCTGCTAGCATGCTACTGAAAATGTAGTTTATGTTAGTTTAATGTTAAATACTCCCCAAATCTGAAGCTACCATTTGAGACGGGACAGTAATGGAGCGCAAGTGACCAACAAAATGTCTCATAGCACGCTTTGCTTGTCATAGTCAGAGAAAAAACATTTAACATAGAAGAGATGTGATTTATTAATGTGTTTTATTGCTTGTCCTGCTCTGTTAGGACATTTGTGTTCAAGTAGAAATGTGGACTCAGAGCGTTTTAATTTTTCTGGCCGCAGCTGAAGTCTGAGAGGAGACGGCACACTTTCTTAAACTGAGTTTTTTATGGTCTGATTATAAAGGAGTTCAACTTGAGGCAATTTTTCATCCTCCAATGTGCCAAGGAAGTCAAAAAAACCTTATTGAAGTTGTAACAGCCTGAATGCTTGCCAGATGGAAACGCTTGCTGATATTTAATTGGCAGTTTTCCCCCTACTCTCCTCCAGGGCTGTAATTATTGATGATTCAAGGTTTGTGCAAGACGTCAGACAGATTACAGGCGCTCCGATTTCAAGCCTGGCGCTTAACTTGGAGTCCCTTTGAGCAAATACTGAAACATTTAATTGATTTCCTTTTTGCTAGTACATTTTCTTTCATGTTTGATGTTATTAGAGTTTATGGTCCCATGTTTATGATCATGGCTTATTGTTTAGCCATATGAACAGTCAAACCTGGTTTATGCTGGCATGGAGCAAGTTTAAAGGGATATTTAACTCAAAAATTAAAGTTCATTATTTCACGCTCATATCATTCCAAACCTGTACGACTTTCTTTCATCTGTGGAACACAAAAGAATATTATTTTAAAGAACTGTTTTCTTCTATAAAATGGGGTCCAAAGCAACATTGGACTCTATTGAGTTTCATTGTATGGAGTATGGAACAGTAAACGGTTATATTAAACTGAAACCAGACTGAAAAGTATCATTGTTACTATCAGTCGTTAAAAGTTACTTTAAGTGTCATTGATATACTGTTATAGTTTTGTTAATATTTTGGATTTTAATAGTTTCAACTTTAGTTTTTGTCATTATATAGTTTAAGTTTTAGTTTTACTTTTTTAGTTTTAGTTTAGTTTTTACTTTTTAGTTATTTTAATATTTAAATATTTTATTTCAGCTAGTGGCTAATGCAACTTTTCTCATTTTAATGTTTATTTCAAATATTATATATATATATATATATTTATATATATAAAACTAGTTATAGTTATAGTTTTATTTAGTTTTGATTTAGTTAACAATAATAACCCTAATACAAACTGTTTTCTGAATTTGAAATAAATCTGAAATAAAATCAAATAAAAAATATTAAATTAAAATTAGAAATGTTGCCTTGGAAACTAGCCGAAATAAATGTTTAAATTGAGGTACTAAAATTACAAATTATTGCTTGTCCGGATTTTTTTTTATTTTTTATTTTTTTGTGTGTGTGCTGTAAATATAATTTATTCTGAAGCAATATTCTCACCAGTGTTCGGTCAGCTTTGACATATTTAAATGTGCATATCTGTGTTTTTATATAAGATTATAAAAATAAGATTAATAAGATTTTTCCATTATCTTATTAAATATAGGCTATGATCTAGAAACTAAATTAGAATAAGGCACTCTAGGGCTGTTACCAATCAAATTAAAAAAATTACACACACAAAAATTAAAAAAATTTTTTACATGAGATTTACATGTTTGAATATACAAATAAGAAACGTTGGAAAGATGAATCTAAACCACCAGTAGGGGGCAGCAGGTGACCGTCTTAATGAGTGAATCATTGAGTCATTTAAACGATTCATTCAAACGGATGATTCATTCAAGAATGAGGCAGTCGAATAGGTAAGCGCTCACCTGGGAGAAATGCCCATACAAGGAATTCCGCCCCTTTATGACGTCATACAGGGCCATACTCTGAAAACATTTTCCAAAACTTGTTCGAATCCTGAAGGAGTGTATTTGGCACAGAGAAACTCTATCATACCTCCAACTTGTTTTTTGACATTTTGAGAATCCAACTCTAACAGTGCAAATAAGTCAGAATGCATGAAATGGTATTAGACCCTCCCCCCTTTAACATACTAAAATGGTATATTAATCATACTAAAATAACACTGCTAGTAAACACCTAAGGCATTTTTAGGAGAACCATTCCAGTACTAACTATTTCTCTCTTTTTCTTAAGCCGAATACCAGCAGCCGCTCATGCTTGGCACGGACACTGTGTCTCGAAAAGGCTCGACGTTCAGGCCCATGGACACCGAGGCCAAAGACAAGGACAGCGAGGCTACTTCTCACTACGACCAACTGCAGACAGGAATCCAGTACGCCTTGCCACTGACCAATCAGGAACCAGAGTACGCCACGCCCATTATCGAGCGCCACGCCTTCCGCAAAGATCCCTTCCTTCCTGATCCCAGCTACAGTGTCCCAGGGGTGGTACTAAACAAAAGCCCGTCATTTCGAGCAGTAGAGGGCAGTAATTGTAGGAAAGTGATCGGAGGACTGGCTGGGGGCTACCAGACTCCCCAAGTCAAACTGGACAGGGGGAATTACCATGAGGACATCTACGACAGCCCTAAAATCTCGAAGCCCGTCGTGAAGAACGGGAGTTGCTCGGCGTACCAAAGACCCCAGATTAAGTCCCCGGTGCAGGAGTGCTATTCCACTCCGAGAGACTGCGTCAGACTGCCCTTCTCTGGACCCAGACCGGACCCGGAGGGCAGTAGGTCCGACCCAGAGGGCAGCAGCTCAGAGGGAAGCTAAGAACCATACTGTGATGTTCCTGATTTACCTGACTCAACAAAATCACCTCCAGACTCTTCTTAACTTATTTGTGTATGAGGGACTTGTTTTTGTATTTCTGCAGTTGTAAAGGACAGTGGAGGCCGTGATCAGTTTGTGTAATTTAAAGTTGTTTTTTTTTGTATATACGAGATACTTTTTGACGAATTATGATTTTTTTTTAATTGTCCTGTTTGTTCCAGTTTTATTTTCAATCAAATGCTATATTCAGAGATTTGCAGGGATAACTGCGATGGTGCATTTGTTCCCTACTCGGACACAAACTGTGAATGTGAGCCAGATTTTTATGTATTTTCTTCTTAAACTCTTTTCTGAACATCCTTAAAGGACAACTTCACTGATTTTCTACCAGCTTTGTATTATGACAGTGTCGGTAATATATGCAAATGACCAATGTGTGCTCTTTCTCCATGTGTCCTGCACCATGATATTGTCAGCAAAACTTTTTTTTTTTTTTTTTTTTTGTCCGCAATTTTTTTTGACTTGACAGTTTTTACATTATCTGGTGGACTAACAGGTAACAAACGGGTGGGATCTGGTTGAAGGTAACGTGAAGAAAGAGTATACACTTAATTTACATACTGTACTAATGTTCAAAGCTGTTTGAAAATCTGCAGGCAGAAAATAAGATACTACAGCAAGCAGATCCGAAGCTCTCCTGGTACAAGTAGGAGATCTTTGGGAAGTTTCTGAGCAGTTACTGTGGTCCTTCTCACAGAGGGTGATCTAGAGGCTCTGTTCATGTCTGAACTGTCCCTACACCAATCAAAACACACGGAATAAGCCTTTAGAAAAGCCTAACACAATCTAAAATGGACGCAAACTGTGTCAATGCAACAAAATTGGCTTATTCCCATAATGCAAGAGAAATGATGATGATCTGAAAGTGATCTGATTTTAACATCCTGCTCATTTTTAATCTATATCGGGTGTGTGGGTTGTTCGATTCAGCCATTCTGGATCATTTTTGAGCTCTCATTCTGCTGCAATAACAGACTAAAATGTAGTATCTGTTCCTATTTTTATTCGGATTGTCTATAGGAGTATGCATATGTATGTACAGTTTGAAATGTATTTAGTTAAAAAGCAAAATGAGATGTTACTTTGTGCTGTCAATGATTTAGTTCACCCAAAAATGTATTCATTCTCATTTCATTCCAAACCCATATGAGGAGGAAATGATCAAGAATATATAATTTTTTCTCAATAAAATGAAAGTGAGAGGCTGTCAAGCTCTCATAAAAAGTGGAAGACATCGATTTTTAAGCTGTGTTCCACAAAAGAGATAACGTCTCTGGTTTGGAGTAAATGGTGACGGAATTTTCATTTTTGGGTGAACTTTCCTTTTAAGCATCCAGAAGATCTGGGAGTTGCTGCTGTTTAAAGGACAATCCTTGTTAAAGATTGCTGACAGGTCTTAATTTCTGTGAAATGTTTTGGGGAATGTCCTTGATGGTTAATGTTTGATATGTCCATGAGGATCTGGCCATGCTGGTAAATTGAAGTGCTTTGCCACTGAGAATCTCGGTGCTGTGTTTGTGCTCGTCTAAACCCTGAATAAAAGCACCAGCAGTTCAGTCTGTCCTGTGATGGTCTCTTGCTTTAAAATATGTGAATGTCTTTAAAAATGGGAACAATCAGCACAAAGTATTTGGTGAAAGCAAGATGTCACACGAGGTGTCCCAGTAGGAGGCTGATCAGGAATGTAACGGTGGGGTGTTAGTTATGGGGCAGCAGCTGATGGTGACCCTGCGGTTTAAATCTACCGTTCAGGCGCCTTGTATCACATTTCCCACCCAAAGTGTGTAACATTAGTGAATCGCTGGCCCGACCTACTGGCACACGTTAATATGAGTCTTCAGGTATTCGATTCTGGTATGAATGCACATGCAATCAAACGGGTAGAAAGAGCAGCACGTACCATAATTTTAATTGTGAAATAAAAAAATGACCCCATGATTTACTCAGCCTCAAGTCCTCCAGACCACCTTCCGTATAACGTCTCTTGCAGTTCAAAACGCTTTCGCTACGGTGCCGCTTTTTCCATAAGTTGAATACGGAAGGCAGTCTGGTGGAAGCAAGATATTTTACTGTACAAAGTTTTAAATATGGATATTTTTCTTACACAAACGCATCGCTTTGGAAGGCCTTTATGAACCCCCCCGGAGCCGTGTGGAGTACGTTTATGATGGATGGATGCGCTTTTTTGAGCTTCAAACTCAATGGGCCCCATCACTGCCATTATTAAGCTTAGTAGCGTCAGGATATTTAATATAACTCTGATTGTGTTCATCAGAAAGAAGAATGTCATACAGCTAGGATGGCTTGATGGTGAGTAAATCATGGGGTAATTTTAAAGTGAACTAATCCTTTAATACTAGCGAACATTATATTATAAAATGCTGTTCATCTGCATGATTATACTTGTTACCAAATAGAGTCATAAACTAAAACAGCTTTGTGTGTGGGAGGTCTTTGTGGGAACCCAAACTTTGTGTGGGCTGATGGTTCACGCCAGGGTGTGTGATCTGTTCCTGCTGAATCCTGCTAGGTTTTGAATATGAATAAGGCCAATATCAAGTTGCTTTCATTAGCTTGCCGAAGCGCCCAGTCGTATGCTATTATTAATGAGCCGAGCCTTCATTAAAAGCAGAGCCGCTGAAAGAGAGAGTTGCGACAACCTTTGATCTCATGGTCGCGTGGTTTAAACTTTGCATCAGACAGACCAGGGGTTTTCAAACTGGGGTCTGGGGACCCCCAGAGGACTCCAAGAAGGTTCTAAGGGGTTCCCAGAAAATTTCAGAGAATAAAAATACAAAGCAGAAATGGATAAAGTGTACTGAACATTCTGTTTCAGTTCTAAATGTTTATCTCCTTTCTTGCTATCTACATACGTTCCAGAATTGTATATGTTTGTTTTGTATTATAGTGAGGTTTTTTTTCACTATAGTCCCATTTATCTTCTCACTGGGGTTGTAAGGCGGTACACATGCTGCTTACATACATTTATTGTGAAAGTTGCTTATACAAATAACTTTTAATTGAAAATGTTCTTCTTGGGTTTATACATCCAACATTAAGGATAGCCAATTTAAGTTTGGAAACAATATGTCGTATTTATAATGTCACTTACTGTTGTTTAATGTTTTTTCATACATAAAAATATATAGATGTATTTTAGGAAGAGGGTCCTCATAAAGGTTCATCACATTTCGGGAGTCATAAAGTTTGAAAACCCCTGAACAGACAACAGTTTACTGTATGGTTTCATTATATTTACAGCAATTTCTGGTAAATATTAATGCATTATGTGCTTTGCTTACTATGTTGATGACATTCACAGTAGCATTTTATTCTGGGAAGTCATAGAGAGACAACATTAATTAAAGCTGCAAGCAGTGATGAAAGGGCCCTGCACCCAGCCACCATCATCCGGTGGCCTCAGTGAATATTGAATGGGGGAGAGCGGCGCACAACCTAACACTTCGACTTTCTCAGTTTGTGTAAATCCACTTGGGGATCAGAGTATTTCTTTTTTTCCCACATGTCTAGTGCAATTATGTAGTTTTGTTTCATTAATACGGTCTATACTTTTTACTTGATTTACCCTGAAAGAATGGAAGTGAAATGTGACAACATGCCCCATAGGTGGGGTTCATTGTAACATGAGCATATGACCACTTAAAATGTTACCTGATATAATCAAAAAAATTAAATAAAATAAAAATATCCAAGACAAACAAAAATATTTTGTCAATAAAA
>CM031962.1:30382433-30702433 GCA_018749465.1 Paracanthobrama guichenoti | reverse complement strand
ATAATAATTTGATATAATTTTCCCCTTTACAATAAACTAAAACTAATGCATTTTAATGTTTCAAGTTAAGTTTCTATAATAATAATAATAATAATAATAATTGATTCATTCATTCATTCAGAGTGATTCTGTATCAAAAGCAGGGACATGTTTGTGTATATTTTATTTTGTGATTTAACCGGAATGAATAGAGTCTCTACGATGCGATGATGTGTTGTGTGTGTGTGTGTGTGTGTGTGTGTGTTTACGCATAATTTCAGGTGGGGGGAAAAGCTTTTGGCTTGTTTCCTGAGGCCACAAGAGGGCGCAAGGAGCAAAATATTAATGCTCCGCAATAAATTGTTAATTTCAAAGCAATGAAATAACATAACAAAAGTGCAGTTTATAAATTACATATACATTTGTAAATTGCATAAACAAGTATTAAAACAGCATCAAGTCTTTATTCACAGCTGAAGCTCCGATCTCGGAGTACTTTTTTTGCGTTTACAACCTTGAGATGCACTGGGTTTTTTTTAACTTTACATGGCTTCTAAAAGTGGCTCTCTTGCGCGAGACACGAGTGTGACTGTCAAAGATGTCCGTCAAGCACTTCCATATGAAACAATGGAAAAGGAGCACAGAAAATGTGTTCTGTGTGAACGGCTTGGTTATGGTTTTGATTCTCCACATTAAGCAAAACACTAAAAACATTAAAACACAACGACTCTTACATCATCATCATCGCATCTCGTGCGCCACTGATAAGGCGCACACCTAAAATTTGAATTCACCGTTTTTGCATTCGAATGTGGATTTTTATTTTAAACTTTGACAAATATTCGAAATAAAAAAAAAATTGACAGCCCTAATTGACAATGAATAATAGTATATTTATACATTTACATGGATTAATAAATGCTGTAATTCCTGGGTCATTTGCCATGAAGAAAATCAATTATGGCGATAGTTCACCCAAAAATTAGCCATCAACTTCCATTGTATTTTTTTCCTACTATGGAAGTCAATGGCTACCATCAACTATCTGGTTACTGACATTATTTAAAGTATCTTCTTTTGTGTTCAACAGAAGAAAGAAAGTCTTCTAAAGGTTTAGAACAACGTAAGTGATGACAAATGGGGTGAACTATTCCTTTAATTCGATGGACTTGCCTTGTAGAGATGCAGGGTCAGCAGTGCCATTGTTGTGATTGGCTCCCGATCCCTCTTCCAGCTCGTCCAGGTACAGACGGTAGCGGTGTCCGCTGTCATCTTCATACTCCACATTCTCGTCATCAGAGTCCACTTCTGGAGCCACGTAAACCACTTCAAACTCGATTTCCCCCCTCTGCAGAGAACCCCCACCAACTGCGTTAGTGTCTGGAAGTGTGAGCATCTGTATGCATGTTTCTTGTGTGAGGTAAATATAACCTTTGGTTGCTCACACAAAGCTATTGTATGACTTCAGAAGACTTGAGTAATATAAATTTTAGAGCTTCACATTCCAAGTCCTCATTCCCTTTCATTGAATTGAAAAGAGAGGCCACCTTTTGTGTTCAACAGAAAGTCAAATGTGTCTGGAACATCATAAGGGTGACAAAATGACAGAATCTTCATTTTTTGGTGAACTATTCCTTTAAAGCAGCATGTTCTCTTCAAATCCTTCATAATTACACCTCACAAGCCCAATTAAAGACCATCTTAACCTTTGTGAGGTTCTCTGCAGGTGTGAGAATGGGATTGAAACATGGTTAATAATAAGTTATAGGTCACACGCTAAGCCTGATCTGACAGTCGAGCAGCAAACTGAACCAAAAGAGAGTCTGTGTGTGTATGCGTGTGTGTGTGTGTGTCACCTGCTGTGAGAGGATGGTGACGGCCTCTTTGTGCTTTGCATCTCTCAGGTTGATGTTGTTGACGGCTAAGATGGCATCTCCCACATGCAGTCCTCCGCAGCGCTCTGCAGGCTGGGTGGGGTGGATTTCGGAGATGAGGATGGGAACTCCGTGCTCTTTCCCACCCTGTATTAATATCAGGAATGCAAACATTAAATCAGGACTTGGATGTTGGAAGTAACATTAAATTGTTCTCGTTGTTCTCGTTGTTACTGTGTAACAACCTGTTATAAACCTGTTTGCACATTATACTCTTTATACATTTGTTAACCACATATTTATAAGTCTACAGTTTACTCACTGCAAAGTCTACTTCAATTATTTTATTCCACTTTATTCTTATTTTTTTTACTTTTTTTTCTCTTGACTTGATTATTTATAATTCTACAGATATATATATATATATATATTAGTACTTTTTACTCTATTTCTATTATAATTTCTTCCTTGTGTTTTTAACTGTGAATTTGCACTGTCCATGGAGCGGACCTGTTTACATTTCACTGCCGGTTGTATATTCTGTATATAACTGTGTATGTGACAAATAAAACTCTTGAATCTTGAATCTCTTGAATCTTAAATAAAATCATGCCTAGTTCACAATCATTAAAAAAAAAAATGGATGGAGCAGACTGCATATTAAAATCAAAGGTTGAACTCACAGTAATGGAGATGCCAAGTCCTTCATGATCTTCTTTGCTCAGAACCACTTTGCGTATAGGGCCGACTCCTTGAGTCTTTTTCAGAGAATCTGTGTCCTGGAGAGGTAAATATAGAGAGGACACACTCAAGGATGAATCACATGAAAATGGTAATAGTTCATCATAAAAAAAAAAACATATATACTGTACTTTTTTGCATTGTGACGTTATTAAAATGCATCAATGTAAATTTTCATATTCTTAGTAGCCAGCTGAACTATGGAAAATCCTATTCTCATTACTGGCAGTATATAGTATATTTAAAATTTAAAATCTATTTAATTTAAATAATTTTAATTTTAAATATACAATTAAGATTTTTCATATTTAAATATTAATATTGACTAATCTTAATTTAATATATTTTAAATATATTTTAAGTATATTAATACATATATAACATATTACCTTATATACTTTAAATGTATACTTTTAAAAAATACAGTCAATATTAATATTTATACAATATTAATATATTTTAAAAAATTATTATTCAAATAGCATATAAAGTATGTGAAGTAAAATTGTAAGCATGCAGGATGTTGGATGGCAGCATTATTGCCATTTCTTGAAATCAATGCCAAAAAAAACCTAAAAATAAAACAAAATCTTATATCTTATATATATATATATATATATATATATCTTATATATATATATATATATATATATATATATATATATATATATATATATATATATATAATATATATCTTATGTAACGATATTATATAATTGTCTTATTTAAAGAATATAAAAATTAAATTACAATATAAGAAATTACATTTTTATCTTCTGAATATTGGTTGAAATACACTAAAAGGCACATTATTCTCTTGACCATTCAAAGTTTACTCTGACATAACTAGTTTCCCTTCTGTATGCAATTTCGCCAACTTGTAAATGAACTGAATGTGCTCTTACATGCCCCACAGGTGATGGCAAGGGCTTCTTGGGATCATTGCGCCCCCTGCAGGCTCGGATCACCGTTTTGTGGCGGTGGAGGTGAATCTCTGCTTCAAGCTGGTTCCACAGTTTGTCATGAGCTGGTCCTTTCATGTCTCGCCCAAGCAACTGGATCTGCTGCACCCTAAATAAAAAAAGAGCATTCCTGTTACCTACCACTTTGGCTCTTTGTGTGCAAGAAATCGCCACATGAAACCCACCCACTGACCAGTGGTCAATCAGAACAGAAGAACAATGCTGTCCCTAACCTTCCAGCCAGCTCCTTGTCCAAGTACTTGGCCGCCAGTCTGGCTCCATACACCTCAGCCTGGAGTACCGCAATGTGCCTGCGGAGGGCCTCGTTCTCTTTCTTCAGCATCTTCACCTCAGCCTCCAACTTGGCCTCCTTCACTTTTTCTTTCTTACTTGCCTCCAGTTCCTTCTCCTGTGAAATGCAATCAAACAAAGACAAGAGGTGAGCAGTTGAGCGGCGAAAAGTCTGGAGTGCTTGAGGTCTGACCATGTATGTATACTGAGATAAGTCATCCCAGCAGAGTAACATCAAAACAGTCATTAACAGCTCTTCCAACGTGCTGCCCAAGAGGACAAGAAGCAGAAGACCTACGTCACCACAATGACCACAAAAACAACAACTTCACAACAGTACAAAATAGACACAGGTGAGGTGAGATCACCAGACAAAACACTCTAGTTAAAGGAATAGTTCACCCAAAAGTGAAAATTATCCCATCATTTGCTTACCGTCAAGCCATCCACACATCGGCTCAGAGGTCACCCTTCCATGGGAACTTGACTTTCTCATGAACGTGTGTACGGCCATTGCCGGAAGCCATTGATTATAGTATATAATGTTATACGTTGTTTTGTTTTTTTTACAAAAACTTACTGCTTCAGAAGGCATTTATTAACCCACTTGAGTCATATGGATTACTTTATGATGGATGCTTGGAGCTTCAAAAACTCGGGCACTATTCAATGCCATTACATAGCTAGGAAGACGATTGTGTTCGGCTGAAAGAAGAAAGTCATATATAGCATGACTTTCATACTATATATTCATACTACATTACAAAAATGTAATTTCTCGCCCTGGCTTGAGGGGCGAGTAAATTATGGGATAATTTTAATTTTTGGATGAACCATCCCTTAAACCATACCACTAAATTTGTGCACATACTATAGACTCAGAATTGTAACAAATGTAGATTTAACATCATAGTTACTACAAATTCGCCAGTCGTGTGACATGAATCCAGCCAATCAGGAAAGCTAATCGAACATGACTTGCATATGAATGGCACCTCTTCATTTGTTACAACCTCTAGCAGTTAATCTACAAGTACACAACGGCTGCATTCACATTACATGGTTCAAGTGACCCAATTCCAATTTTTTCCTCCCATGTGGCACAGATCAGATATGAATTTGTAAGCAGGGAAAAAAAAGTACATGATTTTGATAATCTCGGATTATCAAATAATCAGATTATCGCCAAATTTGGGCAACAAGCCTTGCAGTGTAAATGCGGCCAAAGAGAACATAGCTCTTCATTAGTGATGGTTGAAACAGACAGCAGAAGCATTAACAGGCAAAAAGAGTGGCGTTAGATGGGACACACACAGATTCAAAACAATGCAAAACTTACCTTGTCCTCCACTGAGGGAACAGGCTTAAGATTGAGAAGAAAAACAGAGGTTCAAAAGTTAGAGAGGCAGGGTTAAACAGGAAGGCCGCCGGTTATAGAAGCTTCATCATTCATCCTTACATCAGCAAGGTTAAGACACAGAGCAGAGTGCCAACCCAACCAGAGCCCGTTAGTGTTCATTACAGCTGCTCATACAAAAGATACTTCATTTACACCATCAAATGTCACAGCTACGCTACATAGCCAAAAGTATGTGGACACACGCCAATTAGTGGACTGGGCTATTCCAGTCACTCCCGTTGTTGACGGCTGGATAAACTCAAGCATACAGCCATGTTATCGCAACATGCATACAAGTAGTTTTCTCAGATTTCTGCACTCGGCTACTCTAAGCCAGGTTACTGTGAAGTGAAAAAGGCTAGGAACAACGACTCACAGAACAGGACAGCCGAGTGCTGAAGCATGAAGTGCACAAACACTGTCTGAATGAATGAAAATCTAAACCTACAGCACACATTGATAGTCTGTGGTTTGTTTGCCAAATGCTATGACAAAAGTTCTGTATGCAAAAACAGGCTCCTGGTTCGCCTAGTAATACTTTGAGATGGGTCTGGAAGAACTCGATTGGCCTGCTCTTAATCCCACTCAACTAATAAGTCTTAAATCACTGAACATCACTGCTAGGTTCCACTGACATCCCAATGGAAGCAAATTCTCAATCCGTCAGTGTCACATCAAATGAAACACCTTCCCAAAAGAGTGGAGGCCATAATAATGGTTCCAATTCCACATTAGAAGCTTTCGCACCAGAGGAATTTTTTCATAGTTGTTTTTATTTTTAATTCTTACACATGGTATTCTTATTTCTTCTGCATATGTTATCACTATTTTAATTCATTTCTATGTAAAGCACTTTGAATTGCCATTGTGTATGAAACTTAACTTGCCTTGCCTTGCCTAGTTCCTAGAACTGATGGTGGAAGTACCCGCTTTTTGGAGTGTTCACACCACGGGAACAGGGAACGATTTTAGTTCTAGGGAAGCCTTTTGGAGGTAACTAGATTAGCTCCTACTTCAGAATAGGGTCTAACCCAGCGCAATAGGAACCAGTGACAGTGTATGTTGAATGGCCATTGCACGCAAAACAGCACCTACTATTTTTAAAAAAGTTGTGTACACACAGTTTATAGCCTATATATTTACTCCACAAACTAACTCTATGAACATGGAAAACAGTGATCAATGGATCTCTCAATTTTTATGCTAAGGAGAAAATCCAATGCGACTTTGAGGGGACCAAACGAAACATGAAACATTATTTCTGCTTAACTAGCGACATGGGCATCAACACACATGGCAAACGCTAATACTTTTTCATATACTGTTTAGTGCTGTGTGCTCAGACTCAACCTTCAAGTCAAGTCACCTTCATTTATAGAGCACTTTTCACAATATAGATTGACCTACAAAATAAATGTCCACGGCTTACGTCACTTCAGAGTTCTTATTTGCGTTGCGAATGCAACCAGGAGAATGGCCCTAGTCTAGGGGAACATTTAGATCTTGGGAACTGCCATGGTGGCTAGTTCCTAGAACTAAGTACCTAGAACTAGCTCTATTAATGCCAATAGTTTTGGAATGAGATGTTCAGTGATCAGGTGTCCACATACTTTTGTAAAAAATATTGAGATGAAGATCCAGGTGGCCTTAGTTGAGGGATAGTTAACCCAAAAAATGAAAATTCTGTCATCATTTACTCACCCTCAAATTGTTCTAAACCTGTATGAATTTCTTTGTTCTGCTGAACACAAAAGAAGATATGTTGAAGAATATGGGTTACCAAACAGTTGATGGGCCTTGGTTATCGACATTCTTCAAAATATCTTCTTTTGTGTTCAGCAGAAGAAAGAAAGTCATACAGGTTTGGACCAACTTGAGGGGGAGTAAGTAATGACATAATTTTCATTTTTGGTCATTTTTGGGTGAACTTTCCCTTTAATGCTAAAATATTATATCTATGTGAGGTCTCCTACAGGGCATTTTTTAGTAACTCATCTAGATATAAATCCGTCAGTTCTGCTACATAGTAATATGAAGCTGTGCTCACCATCCTGTCCTTGATAGAGTCTGAGTCGACCGCCTGGCCGCCTTTGGCTTGAAGTTTGAGCTGCATGGCGTGGAGTTGCAGAAGCTGTTCGTGAACCTCCTTCTCCACCACGACCTTCTCCGCCTGGACGTCCGTCAGCTCCGACCGCAAGTCCACCAGCTGAGCCTAAAGCACACACACAGAGTATTATTAACTAACCATCCAAAAATCATGAATCATGCTGAGACTTGCGATGACTCAAATAGTGTCTGCATATGAAGCATTACACCTTCCTCCCCTGATCCAGAAAAGTAAATCAGATAAAAAAAACAAAACAAACAAACATGAAAATGAAGACAAATGTTTATTCTAACAGATTCTAATTCAAAGGAAAACTGCAAATTTAAAATTACGCAACCAAATTTTGTGGCTTCTGGAACCTAGCACTATTTTTTCCTGTTTAGACCACAGAACGGCTAAATGCATTTGAGTCAGATATGCTAAACAAACTATATAAAGACCATGTGACATTTCGTTCATCCTAGATTCATCCAAAACATAAACACGCATTTATTTTTATTTTTTTCAAAATGGTTAAGTAATTTCCATCTTCTCATATTCATATTCTCCTCCGACACACCCATTAACAACCACAGCTGCAATGAATAATGTGAGCCCATCTGAAGGCACCGCCATTAGAAAGCAGCTCAATCCTCCAGCATTTCAGCCTCTTAAGTAGCGAAGCTGCATCAAGGACAGAAATAAAAGTCCTCTCATAGAAAATCCATTAATTTATTTATGTGCCCGGCCTCCGCTGGATAGCCAATGTTAGATGAGGGACTTTCATATTTAGCAGTAATGCATTAGAGAAGGATAGTTTATCTGTCTCTGCTCCCCATCCCGATCTATAAGTGAAAAGCAAGTCTATATTCTCTGTAACAACATTTCTACTGCCAAAACTGAATATCTTCCCTTGAATTGAAAATGTAACTGAATCGGACTCAAAACAAAGGCATGAAAGTACCTCCAAAGAGTTTGGTGTTTGCAATGCAGCATATGACTAGAGAAAAATGCCTCATTGTTACAGGCCGAGAGCTTTTATACAGTAGCAGCCTTCAGAGAGAGTGTTCGCTAAAGATATTTGGGTGGGTCCTTTGGAAAATGAAATCATAGGGGTAGTAGCATGAAATCAAAATGGACCCCATTACTGAATTCTGAACATTTCTAAATGCATGTTATTGATCTTATTGTAAATAACTGATCCATGTATACATTTCCTTTTTTTGACCTAATTCTTTTTTAAATAAAATGTCATCAACTTGATATTCCGGTGAAACAACAGACTTTACAGACATTTTCAGAAAGATTTCTGCTGTGCAAACTTTCTAGTAGCTAATGCACAGTATGCTAGTTAAAACACTGCCACTAAAACAACATAAACATAAGAAAAAAAGAATTCAATTGGATGACCAGTAGGACAAAGTGGCTCATACCTACTAAATATCCTGTTTGTTTTAGCAATGTCACATTATGCAAGTGAAATGGGTTAAGAAAGCGGTTTCATGTTGAGAATGCAGTTTCATGAGTCATAATGTTGGTGTATTAACTAACAAATATATACTACAGTATTATGGCATGTTCACACTAAGATAACTATGAAGTTATCGATAAAGATATTGTTCTAAAAATAGTTTTAAATATAAAAATAGCCCACACTACAACTATAATGATAACGGCACAGAGAGAAGATATTATTGGAATCATATTATTGGTGGTATTTCAGGTCGTGTTCTGCGGTCCTGTGCTGATCAGCTCACCGGGTTGTTTACATCTATCTTTAATGAGTCCCTCGCTACATCTGTGGTCCCCACCTCCTTCAAAAAATCCACCATCATCCCTGTCCCTAAGAACAGTAAACCCTCTTGCCTAAATGACTATCGTCCAGTGGCTCTCACGTCTATAGTCATGAAGGTCTTTGAGAGACTCATTAAAAACACCATTTGCGCCTTCATTCCTGACACTTTGGACCCTCTTCAGTTTGCCTATCGTCCCAATAGATCGACTGAAGATGCCATCTCTCATGTCCTCCACTCCTCCCTCACTCACATCGACAGCAAAAGTGGGAACTACGTAAGACTGCTATTTATTGACTATAGCTCAGCCTTTAACACCATAGTTCCCACCAAGCTAACCTCCAAACTCCTGGATCTCGGCCTGAATCCTTCTCTCTGCCACTGGATTGAGGACTTCCTCACTGGCAGGCCTCAGGTGGTGAGAATAGGCCAGTCCACCTCCACCTCCATCACCCTGAGTGTGGGAGCTCCACAGGGCTGTGTCCTGAGCCCCTGCTCTACTCTCTCTACACGCATGACTGTTTGTCCACACACAGCTCCACCTCTATCATCAAATTTGCTGATGATACTGTTGTCCTGGGCCTCATTTCCAACAACAATGAGGCGGCATACTTGGACGAGGTGGAGCATCTAACATCATGGTGCCAGGACAACTGTCTCTCTCTGAATGTTGGCAAGACCAAAGAAATGATTGTGGACTTCAGGAAGCGACAGCAACGGACATACTCCCCCTCATGATCAGCGGGTCACCAGTAGAGAGAGTGAGCAGCTTCAAGTACCTGGGAGTAAACATCTCCGAGGACCTGACCTGGACTGCTCACATTCAGACACAGGTGAAAAAGCCAGGCAAAGACTGTACCACCTGCGCCAGCTGAGGAAATTCAGGGTTTCACCAGCTATCCTGAAAACTTTCTATTTAGGGGCGATAGAAAGTGTTTTAACTCAGTGCATCACAGCGTGGTATGGGAACAGCACCAGTCATGACCGCAAAGCCCTGCAAAGAGTAGTGCGCTTATCCGAGCGTATCTCAGGGTCAGCTCTCCCGTCTCTGCAGGACGTCTACACCAAAGCGCTGCAAAGGTAGAGCTACCAAGATCATCAAGGACTCTAATCACCCTGCAAACCTTCATTTCACGCTGCTACCATCTGGTAGCGCCCGGGCCTGATGGCCAAAACTGAGAGACTCAGGAGGAGCTTCTTCCCCAGGCCATCAGACTCCTGAACTCAGTCACTTAACATCACGTGACTTCACTTCAGGATAAACATCGATACACTGACATTGCACTGCACTTTCTGTTCTCGTTGTTACTGTGTAACAACCTGTCATAAACCTGTTTGCACATTATACTCTTTATACATTTGTTAACCACATATTTATAAGTCTACAGTTTACTCACTGCAAAGTCTACTTCAATTATTTTATTCCACTTTATCCTTATTTGTTACCTTTTTTTTTCTCTTGACTTGATTATTTATAATTCTACAGATATAGACATATATATATATATATATATATATATATATATATATATATATATATATATATATATATAGATTTTTTTATATCCTATTTCTATTATAATTTCTTCCTTGTGTTTTTAACTGTGAATTTGCACTGTCCATGGAGCGGACCTGTTTACATTTCACTGCCGGTTGTATATTCTGTATATAACTGTGTATGTGACAAATAAAACTCTTGAATCTTGAATCTTGATTTCAGAACAAGTTTTTTCCAGATGATGAGCGATAAAGCCTTGACAGCCAATCAGAAACCACCAGACTTTAAAGAGCTTGAGCATTTAAAGCAGCAGCCGACAAAACTGCAGCATGTGCTTGGAATACACAGGACTATGGATGCATTCGAATCGCATACTTCCCTAGTAGGTGAAAACTGTATATGACAAAATAAGTATGTCTGAATTAACAGTACTCATAAAAGAGTAGGCAAAAATTATCCGGATTACCTTCTACTTCCAGCATACGATGGATACTTTACTATCCCATGAGGCCATGAGAGAGGATTTGTGAATGGCAGTGAAGCAACACAACCGACATTGTTAGATTACATGACAATGTCAATTTGGCAAATGTACGTCCGGATTATATTCATACTATATAGAAGATACTTTTTTAGCAAGTACATACTTATTCAATCAAATCAAGTACCTACTCAAGAGAGTATGTGATTTTGTACAAGGTGTATGCTACATTGGTGTGGATGCTAATATAGATATCCTTTACTATGTTTTCTTTTTGGACAGTATGGGCACCAATGCTGAAAGTTTTGGATAAGTACCATGTTAATACCATGGTATCTTATTTAAATGAACACCATAGAATGATACCGTCACTGTGACAGTCTCGCCACAGTGATTTTTTTAAGGACAGGAAGCTGTAATCTTCAATGTCACATCCAACTCTCCTCTTGTACAGCAGGGAGTTTTTATCAAGCTGTGTGTTAATCTGCTCTGCTCAGCTGCGCCGGTGAAGAGGTGGATGCATGCGCAACCCTTCTCAGAAAGAAATTCAGCCTCCGACACAAATATACCTCTACTGTCACTACTGTTAAGAACATGTTATTTTGAATTTTCTATCCTGGACCCAAGTGATTCCTCCATGGCAAAGACGATTAATTTCCCCTGTGGAAGGTAATACTGCTTTTCAAATTGGACTGCGAGCTTTGATAAAGAGCCATTAACAGATTTGAAAAATGGTGGGAAAAGCAGATTACATGATCTGGTCTCCTGAGAAGCCTGAAACTGTCAACACACAGACAAGACACTAATTATCTAGACTGTGTAAGATAAAAATCACAGGACAGCAGAGCTCAACAGCAACAATACTTAATGCAAACATGTCAAGAGCTGGCACATAATTGCATGTTATGCTGCAGTTAATGCTGAGGGAACAGAAGAATGACCATGTCTGGTACTGAGCTAAGCAGGTTTAACAGGTTTTTATATCCCGTCCTAGTTTTATGCAAAACATTTTACTTATTCAACTTTAGAACGTTCCCTCTTAATATGAACAAGATACTTTGCATGTTTGCCTCTGTTCCTGTCCATCATCACATCTTGCTTCACGTCGGGGTCCTCCTGATCACCCTGTCAGGGTTATTGTGTATTAACTTGGTACTTAGAGATAGTTCACCCTCAAGCCATCCTAGCTGTATATGACATTCCTCTTTCAGACAAATACAAACCAACATTTATAATGGTAGTGAATGGGAGCCCAAAATTTGAAGCATCCATCCATTATAAAAGTAATCCACACGGCTCCGGGGGGTTAATACAGAAGGTGGTCCGCCGGAAGCTAGATATTTTACTTTATAACGTGTTAAATATGAATATTTTTCTTACACAAACACATCGATTCACTTCAGAAGGCCTTTATTAACCCCCTGGAGCCGTGTAGATTACTTTTATAATGGATAGATAGAAATATACATACATACATACATACATACATACACACACACAATGGTCTAGTGAATGCTATATTTATATGCCAAGGTATTTAGATGGTAACTTTTGTTGGTCTATATTGATAATACCAGTAGTTTAAAAACGACCTGAATGTAGCTACACATTTAGAGAACATTCATATATATTCTATCTATTCGAATTTTTGTAAAAATAAAAAAAATAAAAACAGGTATTAAAGACTACCTGCCATAATTCAACATTTAAGTCATAATTAGGCACTCCTAAACACTCAGATTGAAAAATTCAAAACAGAACACATAGCCTACAGTGAGTTCCATGTCAGTAAATAAAAGAACAACGTCGCCTAAAGACTTTAAAAGATAATATTCATCTCTTTTCCTCACCTCTAGTTTGTGGTTGAGCTGGAAGATGGTTTGGGCTTTATGACACAGCTGAGCAAAACACGAGCTGAGACTGGTCATCTTCTGACGGCCCTCATATGTGATATCAGCCTGATCCGGGTCGATCTCTCCCAATAACAGATCCACATCCACAAACGCCTTGTCAAACTCCTTCTCCAGCACCTCCAGCCATCGGAACATGGACATGCCGGAGCCGGGAGCCGCAGCCGGACCGGCGGAGAGGGCCGAGCCCGGAGATCCAGCACCGCCAGCGGACGCAGACATATTCAACACGGGTACAGGAAAAACGCACAGATAACTTGTAAAATGTAGCTCTTTACTCGGCGCGATCACTTGGCCGTTTAAGTTATATTAATAACAGGCTTCTGATGCGATAGACAGTGAGAGTGATGTTTTGTGGAAGTGTTTTCCGTGCTCTCATCTGACCAGGAAATCCGAGATCGAGTCAACAACGTGGATCGTTTAGTTTGGTCTGCCACACGATGAGGAAGACAGTCGATAGACGAGCGAATCGATCAGTCAGCTCTGCTTGGAGCATTTTCTTCATGGGAATTTACAGCAGAGAGACCGTTTGTGCCATAATATAAACACAGAGAGTAAAATTGTAATGTTTGTTGAACCGTATAATATATTTGCTAATGTTAATTATGATTGTTTTTTTTCTGTTATATTAGTCTATTGCTTAATATTTGTTTACAAACTAGGCCTACATGATAATTATGTAAGCCTGATTTAGAGAAAATTATAATATAATGAAAATGAATGATTAACAGTATTGACATTTAAAAAATTACGAAAAGTATTCAAACTAATTACACACTATTAATAAAATAGATTATTATACAGTATCATAAGGTTTTTACACAAATAAACAGACATAAAACATATAACTGGCACATTTGAAGAAAAATGTGCAATAATTACTGTTTGCTATAATTTGCAGCACAGACCAACCTTTATTTATTATTATTTATAATACATTATTTATATTTTAGCTTATTTAAAGAACATTATTCATATAAGATGCTGAAGACAAATTAAAGAATTAAGTTAAAAAAAAAAAAACTTAATTTTGTCAACAACTGTGTACAAAATGCATGCTTAACAGAATAGGTTGTAAATAGTTTCTCAGCAAGTTTCTTAAGCAGACAGGACGATCTGTTGCTGATATGTCAGTTCCTTGCTGCATGGTGTCGAATTTTGTTTTCTAAGCAAGATAATGATCTCAGCCCTTGTTCTAAATAAAGCAGATGAGTCTTCTCACAAGCGTGAATCTGGCTCAGCTGTTAATACTCAAAATGCTGCTTCAGCAAGGCTTGTGAAGCTGTTTCCTCATAATGATGATATTCTGCATTATTCTGTCTTACTCTACAATGAATCAACATATCCACTGCAGCCACATCTGTCCAAAAAACTGCATCTGTGAGCATATGGATATATATGGCACCTGTTAGTGGGTGGGATATATTAGGCAGCAAGTGAACATTTTATCCTCAAAGCTGATGTGCTAGAAGCAGGAAAAATGGGCAAGCTTAAGAATTTGAGCAAGTTGTGATGGCTAGACGACTGGGTCAGAGCATCTCCAAAACTGCAGCTCTTGTGGGGTGTTCCCGGTCTGCAGTGGTCAGTCTCTATCAAAAGTGCTCCAAGGAAGGAACAGTGGTGAACCGGCGACAGGGTCATGGGCGGCCAAGGCTCATTGATGCACGTGGGGAGCGAAGGCTGGCCTGTGTGGTCCGATCAAACAGACGAGCTACTGTAGCTCAAGTTGCTCAAGAAGTTAATGCTGATTCTGATAGAAAGGTGTCAGACAGTGCATCACAGTTTGTTGCGTATGGGGCAGACCAGTCAGGGTGCCCATGCTGACCCCTGCACACCGCCAAACACGCCAACAGTGGGCATGTGAGCATCAGAACTGGACCACGGAGCAATGGAAGAAGGTGGCCTGGTCTGATGAATCACTTTTTCTTTTACATCACATGGATGGCCGGGTGCATGTGCGTCGCTGAACAAACAAGTTCAATCCATGGAGGCCCCAACTCGCAACTTACAAGACTTAAAGGATCTTCTGCTAACATCTTGGTGCCAGATACCACAGCACACCTTCAGAGGTCTAGTGGAGTCCATACCTCGACGGGTCAGGGCTGTTTTGGCAGCAAAAGGGGAACCAACACAATATTAGAAAGGTGGAAGGTGGTCATAATCTTATGCCTGATCGGTGTACAGTATATCATTCTTTCATTAATTCATTCCCAGTAGATTAAATGTTTTTTTTTTATTCTTGTTAAATATCCTGTTTTGCTTTGTCACATTACAAAAGTAAAATGGTAGTGAATTCGAAATTTTAGAATGCCTTTCTCTTATTTTCGCTTTTGTGCTGTGATTTTTCTCTAATTAAAGTTGATTGAATTAAAGTTGGTTGATTTTAAACAGATCATGTTATTTATAGGTCAGAGATTTTTCTGGTTTGCCAGGCCTTGAAGAAGTAGTTCTGTTATCTGATGGGATTGAGCAGATTGATGCCAATATCTTCAGATCTCACATGCTGTTAAGAACTCTAGACCTTCAAAAAAACAAAACAAGTTGAGGCAGTTTCCATGTGGCCTGCTCTCTGGCCTGGAGATCCTCCATTTGGGCCACAACAGGATACACAGCCTGCGAGAGTCGTCCCTGGACGGCCTCAAGAAGCTGCGGGTCCTGAACCCACAGAATAGCATTCCTTGAAATGCTTGAGTGTCTTTACCTGTATGGAAATAAAATCAATACATGACGCCTCCAGGTTGCCCTTGCTGAATTTGCTTAGCATGGGAAGCGGGAGGATCTCCTCAATTTCATCAAAATTCTTCTCCTCACTGCAGCTTCTAAAAACATTAGATTTTTCTTCAAACCCTATCTGAACTTCGATAGGAATCCGATCCGCTTACTGAGGAAATGTGACATGTCCCAGCTGTACAACCTCATAACCCTTTCTGTCAGATCTAGACTAGTATCAGTGGATGGGCATCTTCGCCTGTCTGTGTGCGAGTTGGCTGGAAACCAGCTATGAATACTGCCTGGTATTGGCCTCTAAACTTGAGAAGCTAGATTGCAGGCAGAACAATATTCAGTAAGTCACTTTTCAACAGCTAGCAGCTAATCTCTTTTTGGAAAACAACACCATCCACAATTCTGACTAATGGCCTGAGAAACTGCATTCAACTAACCAACCTGGCTTTAGAACAGAACCTGCTGCTAATCTTTTCCCACAGATTCTACTTGCAGCTGAATGATTTTACATATTATTATTCATTTTATATATTCTGACATAAACAAAAAAATGAATGTAAATTTGTTATTCTAGTATCATTTAGATACTATTGTACACAGATCAGGCATAACATTATGACCACCTTCCTAAAATTGTGTTTGTCTCCCTTTTGCTGCCAAAACTGCATTATGAAGAGATAATCAGTGTTGTTCTTTTCACCTGTCGGTGGTCATAATGTTATGCCTGATCGGTGATCATTCCTTAAATATTTTTTTTATTCTTGTTAAATATCCTGTGTTGCTTTGCAGTGTGTCACATTACAAAAGTAAAATAGTAGTGAATTCGAAATTCTAGAATGCCTTTGTCTTATTTTCATGCTTTTTGCACTTTTGTGCTATGTGATTTTTCTCTAATTAAAGTTGGTTGATTTTAAACAGATTATGTTATTTATAGGTTAGAGATTTTTCTGGTTTGCCAGGCCTTGAAGAAGTAGTTCTGTTGTCTGGTGGGGTCGAGCAGATTGACACCAATGTCTTTTTTTTTTCTTCAAAAAAACAAGTTGAGGCAGTTTCCATGTGGCCTGTTCTCTGGCCTGGAGATCCTCCTTTTGGGCCACAACAGGATACACAGCCTGCAAGAGTCGTCCCTGGACGGCCTCAAGAAGCTGCGGGTCCTGAACCCCCAGAATAACCAGATTACCCTAACATTCCTTGAAATGCTTGAGTGTCTTTACCTGGATGGAACTACAATTGATTCAATCACCCCAGTTTGCCCTTTAGATTTTGGATAAAACTTTAGATTTGTCTTCAAACCCTATCTGAACTTGGACAGGAATCAGATCAGATTCTTCTTGCAACTGAATGGTTTCACATATTGTTATTCATTTTATATATTGTGACATAAACCTAACTTATTTTTTTTCCAATTTAATATTAATTTTAGTTAAAGTTTTTGTCATTTTGTTGTGTTTTTGATATTTTTATTAGTTTTTATTACAAGTCTGTACAGTTTTTTTATCAATTTTTATTTAAGCTTTATTAATTTTAGTACATCAAGTTAAATTAAAATAAGAAATGTAGGCTTACTAACTAGATTAAATAAAACAAGTTTTTATTTATTTTGTTTTATTTTATTTAGTTAACATTCTTTTTCAAGCAACATAATTTTTTTAAATGTATTTATTTATTTTTTAGTTAGTTAACTAGTATATCCCTGATGGCAATTAATCTCATTATTTATTTATTTATTTATTTATTTATTTATTTATATACTGTATTTACGCATGCATTATGCATTTATTTATTAAACTGAATATGATGTAGTGCTATTACATATCTATTGTTCATGTTAAATGCCTCAAGAATCTCTTAATAATTGTTTTTATTAATCAGTTCTTTTAGGCTATATATTATACCAGGCTTCCTGAGACACTCAGGTGTCTGTTTGGACCCGAAGGGGAACAACATTGACACAATACTTGAACGTGAGCTGAGGCCTGTATTTGTATGAGGCATACATGTATTTTGTATGCACAGCAACAAACTCTCCACCCTGCCTGCATTGATCCTACTAAAACCAAAACTTCTGTATCTGGATGGAAACCCATGGCAGTGCAGATGTGAACTCCTGGAGGTCAAAAAAGCCCTTTTAACATGTGAAAACCAGGCCTGATCTCTGCAGTGAGCCTGCCTATGCACCTTTTGCGCATGTATTGGCCAAGCTGAACACATAGACAACGAGAAATATGATGATTCTGATTTGCAAAAGTAATCCTGACATGTGAAAACACAACTGTAATGTCGTTCTTTATGCAAACTTAATGTACAGCTTTGCATCTTTTCCTGTTTTATTCCTGTCATCCCTTATAAACCAACAATAAACATTACGATAAAATCAACTGTATTTGGATAGGAAAATAGCCTCCAGATTTTTTGAAAGAAACAGAACCATAAAAGCTATTTAGTGACAGTAACTCTTATAATATATAATTAATAATATTGAAATTATTGATTTAAGATATATATTTTAATACACATACATAACATTGTGATTTTTATATTCATAAATCAAATGACTAGGCTATTTTAAATCCTATTAAAATAATAGGATTTACGCATATTCCATTCACTGGTACAACAGCCAATCACATGGCACCATCTCCCCTTTTGCGTGTGTGTGTGTGTGTGTGTGTGTGTGTGTGTGTGTGTGTGTGTGTGTTGATCTGAAAGCAGCAGTCAAGAGTTTTTCTCTCTATCGTTAACACTTGCCAGGCAAACGTCATAACTGATCCCAGACCAACGGTTAGAATCAGAGCCGTTATTATATGGCTCTGGTTAGAATGACGCGCAAGCGCTCTGTCAACCGTCCAATCAGAGAGCTCCATGTCACACAGCAGCAGGTTCAGAGTGGAAAGGTTGGCAGGATGAAGAAATGGCAGCCGGCGCGCTGCGGTGTTGGCAGTGACCAAAATGGCTAATTTCTCTATAGGCCATCGCTCACGCGTACACATATTACTCTAATATGACGAATATACTTTAAAATCGGGTAGATATTTAACTGGTAACGCGTTTAAAGACTTATACGCATGGCTTTACTGTATGAGATGGTGTGGCGGTTTTTGCACGCGCTGCTCTATGTTCAGCGCGCGCTGCTCGCCTGGCTCCGAATCCATATCTGGAGATGGAAACGGGCTGTGGTGGGCTTATTACTGCCCCTCGCCCTCGGCTTTCATAATCAGAAAAAAGCGGGACCCGTAGGCAAACGGTCCAGCCGCCGGGTTCGCTGGGGAGCCGATGGCAGGACGTTAGAGAAGCTGCCCATTCATGTGGGGTTATTGATCACAGAGGAGGAGATCAACTACACTGACATTGCCAATCTAGTGGTCTGGTGCATGGCAGTGGGCATCTCGTATGTCAGTGTGTATGATAATCAAGGTAAGACCCATCGAGATTCTTCTGCATTGAATAAAGGGAAATGAATTGCTGTCACATGCATCCAGTCACCTGCTGTTTCTTCAGCAACACTCATGATGATTTGAGCAGAGTTAAATTGACACATTTAAAGTCTTAGTAATGACCTTTGTGTTCAGATATGTGCGCATTAATACAAAAAGTGTCACTTTTTATGCATCGTGTTGAAGTCAAATAGTAAGGTTATTGGTGAATGGGTTTGTTTATATGACATGCTTTAAAAAGAGATTATAATATAACCTAATGATGTCTATCTATCTAGGCAAAACGTGTGACATACACCAAACCTTCTTATTTCTTGACATTGAGAATAAAACTAGACTTTATAATACCATCATTTGCATAAATACGTTTCTTAAGAGTCCTCTTAGGAGGTTTTGAAATCCCCATTACTCATACAATGTCTGGTCTATTTCAAAACGGTCTCTTTCAGCTCAGTATATTTCTCAATGAAGCTAGAGGAGTATGTGATATGATTTATTTCTTATAACCTTAGGCCTTTATTTTATGACTGCCAATGGTGTGGTAAGGGTGAACAGAGATCTATCCATACCACCGTGGACCAAGGACTATTAACGTACCAGTGGTTCTCAGCTAGTTTTGCTCCCAGATAATTTCTCCCTCCCTTTTATAATCCTATTATTATTATTGTTTAACTTTTATTTAACCAGGCAAGTTACTTAAGAACAAGTTCTTATTTTCAACAACAGCTTGGCAGGAGAATTAGATCTCCTGAAAACATACAAACATATTTTGCATTACATATACATTCCTTTAATACATTTACATGCTGTAATAAAAACACTCCCTAGTAGTTTTTTAAACGCAGAGATTGAAATGTATGACTCTAATTTCAATGACTTTTGTGGCACATTCCAATCATTTGGGGAAGCAAAACCAAAAGCTGAATGGCCATAAACCGTTTTCTTTTTTGGGATAGTTAAAAGAATATGATGAGATGATCTGGTTGTATACGTACTAATGTGAGGTAGCAGCAACTCTTGAGGATATTTGGGTAATAGACCTAACAGGACTTTATAAGTGACAAGTCTGATGTGTAATGATAAATAATTTTGATAATTGATTTGAATGTCCTTTATTATTTAGCTTTGATTATTCCCTGTCAGAACAGACCTGCGTCCCTCCAGTTGAAAGCCACTGATCTAAACTACATTGTCAGTAGTGATTCATTTAAAACCTCAGCAAGTTTAATTAACGTTCCTCAATTAGCCTCAAATGTCGAGTCTAAATTTGTCTTCTGAAAGTGTGAAGTTATATCAGTGACTTCACAGCAAGTTTGAATTTTTTTTTATGGTTTTTTAACTTTCATCGATGAAGAACATGGAGAGTTTTCTCTGAAACTGTAGTGTTTCATGGGCGTGGCGGGACATCTTTAGGTCATCATCTCTTTGTTACCCTTGTTTCATAGGTGTCTTCAAGAGGAATAACTCCAGACTCATGGAGGAGATCCTGAAAAAGCAGCAGGAGCTTTTGGGAATGGACAGCGCCAAATACTCAGTGGAGTTTTTGAAGAATGGTACAGATAAACAAGAGCATCAAGGTGAGGTTGAAAACATGAGAAAATGGCTGTTGCTTTTATTCGAGACACCCACTGTGGGTGGACGCCTGAACAAACAGGTTGGATCAGAAGATTTCATCTAGGATGACTGCCGGTTTTGTTCCTTTATGTTCCTCTGTTTTATCTGTATTCATGACTTGGGTTAGGAAACCGTTTAATTCACCGCAGGCTTTGTGGAAAAAGTGCATAAACTTTTATGCAGTTGTTATCTGGAAAGATTCATTGTTGTCAAACTCTGTAGGTCAGGAAATTTGTTTTACTTTTCCAAATGTGCCTTGAGCATGTCATCTTTTGAAGACTATATGGAACCTAATCCAGAGTGACACGCTGATACATGGGAAAACCCACTTTGCTTGTTTTACACCTAGGCAATATTTTTTTTTTTTAGAGCTCAACAATAAGGACTTTTTTCTGCAGATCCAGTTGGACTACTAGTTCAGATTTTGCCCTGAAAGCATATTAATACAGTTACATTTTTTTTTAAAGGAAGAAATTAATACTTTTAGAGGCACAATATTTAAGATTTTTGGATTAAAATATCCAAAATCCACTAGAACAATGTTATATATTTTCTTGACTTGTGTACGTACTGTATCCCAAATGTTTCCAAGAATGTTTAAATCCAGAGATACAAGTCATTTTAACCAGGACACGGACCGTGTCTGTGCTTCGGCTATCAATAACATCATATGCGTGTTACCCTCGATTTCCGTTTGTATTTATTTTGTAGAAACCATGGAAACACCAAAGACGCTTTAATATATTACGGGTTTTATTAGACAGGTGAGCAACTGATTGGATGCATTCATCGACAGAAAGCGATTCATTGTTATACAGCTCAACACAGTTAGTTTTGTTTAAATCTCATTTTCTTGATTTACAGCGAGTAACATGTTTTTCCATACCTAATATCGATCTAGCTGACTGCAGTGTGCAACAATTGTCTCATAGTATTGTAACATAACTTTCAACACACTCAAATGTATCTAATATGATAAAACAGCGCTGCGTTAACCCACATAGCTGAAGTGGCCGTCTGCGGCGTAATAAAAGCTCCACTTGTCTCTCATTAGCAATCTCTCTTTCTGCTCCAACGCTACTACCTGGCTTCATACTCTAGTAACAGTAATAAATCTTTAATACATTAGCTCATCCATGAATATGATTTTCCCATTGAATTCTTTTCCACCAGCTGTAGAGGCGAAGGCAACAACTCCCATGATTCCATGAAATCAAGGTGCCTTCAAGCTATGCCTTTGTTTTGAATAAGCGACCTCTAGTGGCGAAAATGACACATTGTCTTTAATTCAGCAAGCATGCATTAAAGGGATAGTTCACCCAAAAATGAAAATTACCCCATGATTTACTCACCCTCAAGTCATCCTAGGTGTATATGACTTTCTTCTTTCAGATGAATACAATCAGAGCTACATTAAAAAAAAAAATGTCCTGGCTCTTCCAAGCTTTACAATGACTCTTTCTGTTTTAAGTCATTTAAAAGTGCATGTATCCATCATAAAAGTAATCCAAATGGCTCCAGGGGGTTAATAAAGTCCTTCTTAAGTGAAGCTATGCGTTTGTGTAAGAAAAATATCCATATTTAAAACTTTACACACTGTAATCTCTAACGAGAAACTGACATTCCAGCGTATGATGGATGATGCAGGCTTAGTAAGTTCGGGTGACGAACACGGAAGCGCAGAGGATAGAACAAAACAAAGCCTGGTCCTCATGAGAACTAGCATATTCTCACGAGAGCGTCCTACGTCATACGCTGGAACGCCAGCGTCGTGAACACGCGTGTGACAGTTAGAGATTAGAGTTTGTAGAGTTTTAAATATGGATATTTTTCTTACACAAACGCATGGCTTCGCATTAGAAGGCCTTTATTAACCCCCTGGTGCCGTGTGGATTACTTTTATGATGGATGGATGCAATTTTATGGACTAAAAACAGAAACTGCCATTATAAAACTTGGAAGAGCCAGGATTAATTTAATATAACTCTGATTGTATTCGTCTGAAAGAAGAATGTCATATACACCTAGGATGGCTTGAGGGTGAGTAAATCATGGGCTAATTTTCATTTTTGGGTGAACTATCCCTTTAAATTGATCAAATGTGACTTTAAATCATTACAGCTACCTTGTTTTGTTATGCTGTTCTCTTGAACGTTCTATTCATCAAATAATTAATCTGAATATTAAGCCGCACAACTGGGTTAAACATTAAGAAATGAAAGCATGTGACATTGAAGACTTATGACTGATATGAGTAATGGCTGCTGGAAGTTTAGCTTTGCCATCACAGGAATAAATGACATTTTAAAATGATATTAAAATAGAATAATATATATAATAATATTTCACGCTATTACTTTTTTTTTTTTTTTTTTTCTTCTGTATTTTTGATCAAATAAAAGCAGCCTTGGTGAGCATAAGAGACTTTTTTTCCAAAACATAAATCTTACTGAGCCCAAATGTTTAAATTATATTGTATTCTTTTCTACTTTGTATTTACCTTTTTGCTTTTCTTCGAACCTCTGCATGATCACCAAGGCTTTATGTACGTGTACTAACTAGTGCCAAAAAACTTTTTCATCTTCAACTACATATTAAAATATCTTTGTAACTTTGTATGGGCTTGTTCGCAAGATGTGAAATGATTGCTGTTTTTAGCTCTGTCTCATCACACGTCTGTCTTAAACGGGTACACTGTGACTTCATGTTTAGTAATTTTCTCAATTTCCAAATGAAATGACCCATGTCCATGCATCGCCTGGGTCTTTTAGTCTTTTAAAAATGTTTTGTCCACATTTAATCAATTTTTTTTCTGTCTGTCTTTTATAGTGTTCTCTTGTCAGTCAGTGGTAAAGGTCCTATCTCCAGATGATGGGCGGCTCAGTATAGTCCAGGCTGCCCAGCAGCTCTGTAGGGCCGTCGAGCAGAAGGAAAGGACATCCAAAGACATCGATGTCACTGTGCTGGACTCATTACTCAGAGGTGAGGTCTCTATCAGCTGACCATCAGCACAAACTAGCAGTTATATACACTCACCTAAAGGATTATTAGGAACACCTGTTCAATTTCTCATTAATGCAATTATCTAATCAACCAATCACATGCCTTATTACCACTGTGCAGGCTGGTGGTGGTGGTGTAATGGTGTGGGGGATGTTTTCTTGGCACACTTTAGGCCCCTTAGTGCCAATTGGGCATCGTTTAAATGCCACGGCCTACCTGAGCATTGTTTCTGACCATGTCCATCCCTTTATGACCACCATGTACCCATTCTCTGATGGCTACTTCCAGCAGGATAATGCACCATGTCACAAAGCTGGAATCATTTCAAATTGGTTTCTTGAACATGACAATGAGTTCACTGTACTAAAATGGCCCCCACAGTCACCAGATCTCAACCCAATAGAGCATCTTTTGGGATGTGGTGGAACGGAGCTTCCGTGCCCTAGATGTGCATCCCACAAATCTCCATCGACTGCAAGATGCTATCCTATCAATATGGGCCAACATTTCTAAAGAATGCTTTCAGCACCTTGTTGAATCAATGCCACGTAGAATTAAGGCAGTTCTGAAGGCGAAAGGGGGCCAAACACAGTATTAGTATGGTGTTCCTAATAATCCTTTAGGTGAGTGTATATGGATTTAGACCTATAATTTGATTCGAGACAAAACACCAACATTTATTTGTTGTATATTTGCTCTATTACAGGCCAAACTGACCTTGAATAAAAAAATACCTTTAACCTAGGGGTATATCGCCATATGGCCAAAATATCATGTCACGTTTTTTTTTTTTTTTTTTTTTTTTGAATGTTTTAAACCTGAATGAGTTTCTTTCTTCTGTTGAACATAATTGTTTTCGTTCACTTTAGATATACCCAACTGTGTTTATGTAAACCTTATATGTATTTGACAGTATTAGTGCAGTCAGACACGAAAGATAAAGTCCAGTAATCCGACGCGGTGGTTTGACAGGCTTTTAGTGTGCACATGAGCTTCAGGTGTACGCACTCAGAAAAAGTGCATGTCGGAACAGCACGCGAATTAAATGTTTAACTGGCGAGGCTTTAAAAGGGTTAGTTCACCCAAAAAGGAACATTAGCCCATGATTTACTCGCCCTCAAGCCATCCTAGGTGTATATTACATTCTTCTTTCAGATGAACACAATCGGAGTTATATTTTATTATAGTTATATCACTAGCTTCCAGCAGACAGTGAAAGAATTGTTCAACTCAGATTGTTCATCTGAAAGAAGAATGTCATACTCACCCTCAAGTCATCATAGGTGTATAAGTCATGGGCTAATTTTAATTTTTTTTGGTGAACTAATCTTTTAAGGCACATACCTTAAGAGATTAGTTTAATACATTTTTGTGAATGCAAAAAAGTACAGTGGTACAGTGTCCCATGAGTGTAACTCCCATGCTGCATTAATGTGATGTGAATGTAGGGCTGTCGCGATAACCACAATATCGCAATACCGTGCTATTGAGGAGCCAACCGCAGAGCAACGCAAGAACCGCAGCAAACTGTTTTTTTTTTTTTTTTTTTTTTTTTTTTTTTTTTTTTTTTTAGTAGTATAAGTATTAAATAAGTTAGTAATGATAACATAATGTGTACAATGGTGATTTGTACTGAGGCTCCGTATATTTGCACTTAACAAGCCTAAACAGAAAGTGAATGTGAGAGATCGACTGAGTGCGTGCGATTACCTGCGTCTGTCCTTCAGGCCAAGACACATTCGTGAAAAAAGGCTAGGATGTCCAAGGCATGCGAAATCTGTCTTAGCATTGCTGGTCAGCTGAGTCTTCTAAATGGGCACTCAAAGTTAAAATTATTTCAACAGTCGTTTCATTACATCGGCTGTTGAATTTTAAGATTTTATCCTTACTCATCCTGGAATATATGTTGTGATGGAAATCTGTAAGCCAGTACTGCTGTTTATGGTCTCCAAGATCATCTCAGTTACCAAAAGAGCCTGTTGTGGCCTCCGTATTCCTCTTCAGAAGCCCCTCAGGCTCACCCTTTGGCTCAAAGAGCTGTTTTTCCGTTCCACTGATGCCTGTTGTTTTTTGTTTTTTTGTCCCTGTGCAGAGTCAAAGAACATACCCGACCCAGACCTGCTGCTGAAATTTGGTCCTGTGGAAAGCACACTTGGTTTTCTTCCCTGGCACATCAGGCTAACAGAGATTATGTGAGTATGTTTATGTATGGATGTATTTGAGCGAGCACAAACTATACAGAACACAGAAAAGTTCTTGGGCCTTATTTTTTAATGTTCAGAGCGCATGGTGGGTTGTACCTAGTCTCTCTCAGTGTGTGTGTAATAAGCAGAGTGTGTAATAACACCCACCTATAGGCGCATATTACTAATGCGTCCTTTAATGGCGTCGTTGTTTTCAGTTGCCTCAAAATAGCAATGCGCCTGAATACACCTGATAAACGATTAAAAAATGATAACTGTCAGCCTGAAACTAGCAAAAAACACTTGCGTCGCATTGTGCCGGGTGTATGATAGGGCCCCTTGAGTCCACAATGAAAATCTTGAATTTAAATCTTGAAATTAAAATTTCTAAAAGATGTACAACAAAGAAATATATATATTTTTTATGATGGATATTGTGGGATTGTTAGCATAGAGTGTGTGCTTAGACATAATTGAGTTGACGTTTGTTCTGTATGAGTGTGTATGGGGGCGTTTTGCCTGGAGAGTTCACTTGAGTCCATTTAGGAGATTATCAGAACAGATTAACAGCTAAACCTGTCTACGCTGGCACACTTATCTCTGGAAGCTTTCCAAGTGTGCTTGATGATCTGAGCTCTGTGAGATCACTGCACTCATATAGACTTGCACTGCATTGCATCATGCAACCACAGTCACTGTACTGTCTGTTTGACATGCTCCATCTTAAACTGCTTTAAACGGCAGTTTTTCTCCACATTTGGAGTTTTTACCACATCAGATTGTCAATGAAGAATGCACTTTAATTAATGTTTTCCTTTTTTGATCTGTGAGTCAAGTTCAGAAAATGTTGTTCCATTTTAATTTCAGTAGGTCTGTGTACTTGTTTGTTTTTAATAGATTATAATGCAAAACTTTTCAGGAATATTTGCATAATCTCATATTTTATCATATTAAAAAAAGTAAAATGAAAAAAGTCTGAATCAAGCTAACTGAATGATGAAGGTGAATTTGCATTGATCAGCACTGTTATTTGTTTGAGTTTCACTAGAGGGCAGTGTGTCACTACTTTTTTTTAACTGTTTTTAGCAAACTTGATCATCTGTTTAGTTTTCCTTCCATGTGTCTTGACTGATTCAGTCTTATAAGCCTTGGACGGTTGTTTGCTGCCTGATAACACATCTGTAGGCTGTTAATCAGAGTTGTTGCACTAAAAAAATTATATTTAGATTTTATCAAAAGTTTAAGTGATTTACACAAAATTGATTTTTACAATTATGCATCTACTTTTCAGATATATAATTAGCTGGATTTTGATTATCAGCTCAGTTACCCTGAGGAAACTGATATAGTCCAACCACATCTAATCATGCTCATTCCACTAAAATTAAATGTGCACATTTGGAAAATGACTGATTATGTTGTAATTTACTTAAATGTACATTACTGTATAAAAGTTTAAGAAATGTAGTACTTTTATTCAGAAAGTATAGAAATTTTTCAGTTTTTGTTTCTAATAAATGTTCTCTTGAAATCAAAGAATCCTGAAAAAATCTAGCAGTTTCCACAAAAATATTAAGCAACAACACAACTGTTTTCAACATTGATAATAAGAAGCATTAATTGAGCAGCAAATCAGCATATTAGAATGATTTCTGAAGGATCATGTGATGCTGAAAATTCTGATTTGATCACAGGAATAAATTAACATTTTTAAAATAGTTCTTTTAAACTGTAATAATATTTTACAAAATAACTTTTTTTTTTATTGTATCAAATAATTTCATCTTGAGACTTCTTTCAAAAACATTAAAAAAGCTTCTTTTGAACGGTAGTGTACATAAGATGCATGTTGTTGCATTTTGTAGAAATATATACATGTGTACATACATTTTGGTGTGTTGCTGAAGGATTTATTCTCTCTCCAATTTTCTGTCCTCTCCACCTGTAGCTCAATGCCGTCCCACATAGACATCTCTTACGACGACCTCCTCGGCGCTCTGCAGTGCTATGCAGTGTGTGAGCAGCGGCTGGGCAAGTGAGGAACAGTTCGCAGAGAGCAGAACTGGGACTGGGTCCGCAGAGAAGGAACTGAACGAGCGAGAGGGGATGGAGGGGGTCCATCCCTCTCTTCATGTTTACAGTTAAAGCACTGGAGCCTCAGCGCCAGCAACACGCTGCTGCTGCTCCTCTCCGCCCGGATCATCTCTGCTCTTCTCCGCCCAGATCATCTCTGCTCCTCTCTGCCAAGGCCTGCTGGGCGTATCTCTGTGTGTATGTGTGTGATTTATGCTTGTATGTTTGTGTATGTGTGAGTCTCGCGTGAGTAATTAATGACATGGAGAAAAGTACATGAGCGCTGCCCTACGTTACGCCCACCAGCAAGCCATTTGTGAAGAACATGAAAGGAACGTGGTTAGTCATATGGTCATTTTACCGTCACTCTTCAATCTTCCCTTGCCATATCTCTAGACACATTCAGTGGCAGTCTGCGCCAGTGCACTGAACTCTACAGAAGTTGTATACGCCATCCGTCTGTCATAGCGTGACGTTTGAGCCCTTGGAGAGGGAAGTGGAATAATTTACTCTTGGTGAACTATCTGATTAAATGTGCTTCTAGTTGCACAGCTGCTTTTAGACGGTGCAAACGTGCGAGGGTTTTCTATTCGACGAATCTTCTGCATGCTTAATCTGTCTGCAATTCCATGAAGGCTTACCAAGCACGCTGTAAATGGTTGTATGTTTGTAATTGTGTTTGAATGTGCGCGTGCATGCCACAAATGACACAATTAGCATTAAACCCTGAAGTTTGTCATTCTAAGTGCGTGAATTGATTGCTTTACATGCCCCCCCCCGCCCCCTCACTGTTTGCAATGGCTTGTGGCTCTAATTATGATTTTATTTGATTTTTTTAATTTGTCATCAGTAAATATTGTTTCATTCAGAAGTCTCTTATTTTCTCTATGGATCAGAAATGTTTTGTGATATCTGTGAATTATTTTTTTTTTCATAAAGCCACAGGCTTTTCATCGTTCATGCCCCCTATAAAAAAAAAGTCTTAAATGTGTAATTCACGGTTTGCCATTGGAAGGGTTTGTTTGCTAGTCTCCAGCGTGAATGTACAATAAACGTTAGTTGTACTGAGAGTGCCATTGATTCTTCTGCAGTGAAGTCAGTCGACATGAAAAGAGGAATGATTTTCTGTTCTGGTAATCTGGCTTGCACTTTTATCCAAAGTGACTTGCATTTAGGCTATATATTTTATCATTATGCTTCCTGGGAATTGAACTCATGACGTTGGCATTTCGAGCCACATGCTCTACCAGTCACAGGAACTCTAATAGTGCTGTATTGGCTACTCTATACATATTTCTTCTTCAGTAGTTTGTTCATTGTTCACATACAATCCTGTTCAAATGTTTTTGAAAGTCTCTTATGCTCACTATGGCTGCATTTATTTGATCAATACAGTAAGAACAGTAATACTGTTAAATATTACAATTCAAAATAATCAGTTTCTGTTTTAAAATGTAATTTATTCCTGTGATGGCAAAGCTGAATTTTCAGCAGCATTACTCCAGTCTTCAGTGTCACATGATCCTTCAGAAGTCATTCTAATATGATGATTTGCTGCTCAAGAAACATTTCTTATCAATAATAAAAACAGCTGTCGCTTAATATTTTTATGGAAACCATGATGCGTTTTTGACAGGATGCTAAACAAAAAACAGCATTTATTTGAAATAGAACTCTATTGTAACATTTTAAATGTCTTTGTCACTTTTGGTCAATTTAATGCTGATGAATAGAAATATTAAAAGAAAAAAAACCTTACTGACCCCAAACTTTTAAACCGTGAGAGATGCACGATATATTGCAACCATTCAAGTTTTTTAAAAACTGTATCAGCTGATATTGGCCGTTTAATTATGTGCTCATGTTCACTGTTATAAAAAAAGTCATTGCACATGAAAAGGTAATCTTTAAAAGCACTAATAACACTATTAAATGTGCTCTTTAACAAATCTCAAAATGAAAATCACCTTTTCTGTACTGTACGTTATAATGTTATGCTTAAATTCACTGAGCATTTCATATGTTTGAATTTTTTTGTTGTTGTTGTTGTATTTTATTTTATACCCAATTATCGAACCATAACAAGAATTACAGCCAGAATTGTAACATCCCCATATGTTACCATAACAACTTCAACCAAGTTAGCTTCTATTAAAATCTAAAGCGACAACCAAAGGACAAACCAAATGTTTTTAGTTTATTTTTTTGGTTTAAAAAAATGGTTGTCATTTACTAGTTCTTATGTTGTTCCAAACATGTATGACTAACTGTCTTCGGTAAAGCACAAAAGGAGAAGTTGACCAGAATATCTAAACTGCTTTTGTCAATACATTGGAAGTGGATGTTGACCAGTCTGCCCCTCCAGGGGTGTTTCCCAAAGTTGTGACCATAGTTGGCTATCGATGCTTTATCAGAAAAAAAAAAAAGTCCATATGACTCCAGCACTATATATTCTAATTTGAACTCTGAAGCCATACAATAGCTTGTGTGAGGAACACATCGTTATTCAAAATGGAAAATCCTGACTTGACATTTGTGGTCACCAGTCACTTCCATTTATATGCAAAAGAGAACCTTAAACTTGCAATAAATAACTCCCTGCTGTTCTACAGAATAAAGTAAGTTAAGAGGGTTTCAAAGGCATGAGGGTGAGTAATATGTCTTTACATTGTGAACTGTCATTTTAAATTCCAATAGATGTAACATCAAAGCTGAAGGATATTCCTCCTGTTCGTATTAAACACCTCCATGTCCAAAAATGCAGCTTCTGAAGTAGTTCACACATTTAGGTCAGTGAGGACGGGAGGTGTTATGAAAACCTGGGCCACCGATTACATCCCGAGACTTATTCATGGCTTCCGTCGGGTGTCATTTATTTCTCTTTTTGAGGTAAAAGACTGTGAAAATGGCTCTTTTGAGAAGGAAAAATACCAAAACTGCACTTCATTTTATGGTTAATATCTATTACTCGAATCTACAGCCAACTAGTGCATACTAAAATCTGCTTTTTATATTCCCATTTTCATTACTGATTGTTGCTGGGATCAAAAAACAAAAAAACTAGAATTGCATTTTTTTTTTTTTTAAAGCATGTCCGCCTCAGGAGGACGCAACAACACTGTAGATTAACATATTTGGCTCCTAGGCTTTAGGTTTTCAGTCTTGCATGCCCCTCACCATCTTTAAGGTATTACGTTTTTATTTGGAAAAGCTTTTCCCTATTTATTTATTTATTGCTGTTTTTCATATCGCTTAGATTTCTTTTCATATTTTTTTGTTGGTTCACAAATCGCAATTGCAAGCAAGATGGGTTTATTGCCTTAGGCCTCGAAGAATCTAGTTTCCCTCCGTCTTTTGTGTCTCTAAAGAGCAAATACATGTGTGAGTTTCGTTTTAATAGTTTTACGGAAGTGGCTGAACATGAAAAATACATGGCGACGTTTAACTAATGATAGCTGCGCTGAGGGAATCTTCTGAGAATAGGTTTGCGAAGATGTTTGCGAGTATCTGAAGAACAAATTGTCGTGACCTACCTGCGAATGTTGGGAACAAAACAGTGTAGCTGGTATTCAAGTCATTCTGGTGGTTGTTTTGAATACATTTGTGGTCTAGCATGGAATTATGCATGTCTTAATACATATTTCAACTAAATGTTAAGGGAAACTGAGCAGACATCTTCACAGGGCCAAAGTGCTCGCAGATGCCATACATTTGAGTCCCAGCTAAATATTTGTGATAAAATCCCCTGTATTTTTTTTTTATCAAATGAGAGATGTTATGTAAATCTGTTCTGTTTTAATTTCAAGTAATATTAAATACAATTTTACACAATTTGCTCACTTGAAAAATGTATAGCCTGGCTTATGCATGCATTTACAATCATTTCTATCGCCAAAGGTGCTCACTCCTTCCTTATTTGAGGGAAACTGAGGAGAAAAAACGTTGCATAAGGCAAGAGAAGCTGTTATAGGATTCACTTTATTTTAATGGTCCCTTTAACACATTCTGTTGACTATAAATACAGTTGCACCTACATGTCTACTAACTCTCATTAGAGTGTTAGTAGAGTATTAGTAGACTGGTAGGGTAAGGGTTAGAATAAGTTGACATGTACTTGCAAAGTTACTTATAGTCAGTAGAATGTCTGTTGGAGGACCATTAGAATAAAGAGTTATCAGATATTAAGCAGGCAGTTTACTAATACTCTAATTAGAGTTAGTAGACCTGTTGTTGCGAAGTTACTTATAGTCAACCGAATGTAAAAGGGACCATCAAAATAAAGTGTTACCCTGTTATACCTTTCATTTTACGTTATTTGTATATTTGGAAATGTATTTGGTATTAATTTATTCTTGCACTCAATGGACTGAAAACTAGCTAACGCTAGAAAAGCTGCTGATAATGCATAACATTTGCGGATAAATAACGTTACCTTATTTTAGCAATACCTTATTTTAATAAACAATTTGTTTTTTATTGTACGACTTTCATAAACACCGCATCCGTAGGGGCTGCCATTGTTGTTTCGCGGGCTATGTGACGTCAGAGCATTTAACTGGGAGTACTGCAAGAAAAAAAGTCTTTTTTTTTCTCAGAATTGCATGATGTAAAGTGGCTATTGCGAGTTATAAAGTCAGAATTGGGAGATTTACCCCCGGTTTCACAGACAAGACAAGGTTTAAGCTAGTCCCAGACTAAAATGCATGTTTGAGCTGTTTTAACTGAAAGCTAATATCTTAGCATATCTTAAAATATGTCAGTGACATTTAGTCTGAAGATGCACACCATACATGTATTTTTTTAAGTCACGTTCATAAAAGCTACTCAAATATCCTAATTGAACTAAGGACTAATCCTGGCTTAATCTAAACCCTGTCTGTGAAACCGGACCATTAAAGGTTATAAAGTCAGAATTGTGAGATAAAAAGTCACAACTATCTTTTAAAAAGTTCTATTTTGTGGTGGAAACAAGTTTCCATAGATTAGGCACAACTAACACGGGGTTAGATGGATGGATGGATTGATTATGATCTTATCTGTGTCTGCCAGAATGACCTTTATTGTGTGTTATATGGAACTTTTAGTTAAAAATCCTTTGTTGTTTTTCTTGTAGGCTACGTGTTTCCAATAAAGCAAAAGTCCGTGCGGACCTTCAGTCAGTCAGAGAAACGCATCGACCGCAGCTCTAGGTGATCCACCCCCCGTGGCTAATAAGATAAATATTGCAGCAGCACGCAACACCTTGAATAGAAACAAATCGATTGGTCACCAGAGCACATTGAACTGAAGTGCTTAGAAAGAATAATTCAGGCCTGTCTACAAAAATAACACATTGTAGTGGATTAGCCAAAGTCTAAATTATCATTAGGTTGTTTTAAAGGAACACACAACAGTCGGGATGCATTAGCGGATGCATAAATCCACTCAAGGACCTGCTTTATGAGCTCTGCGGTTTTCCTGTTTTTATTGATTTGAATTTGTGCCTATTTATAGTACAGACATTGTCAGGTCGTTGTCTTGTAATAGGGTGTTTGTCTTCTGCTGCTCGACAAAGCAGTCATGTTCCAGTCATGGGCCCTCAGCAAAAGGTAAAAAGATACAGGCTGTTTTATATCAAGATGCTGCAGGCTGCATGAAATTTTAAACAGATTTTGCACCCAGTCTTTCAGTTAAGAAATTGATTATAAGATATCGGCTGTGTTTGGAACAGCATACTAACATACTACTCTTACTATTTCTGCAGTTCATACTCTGTACACTACACACATTTCTGTTTGCATAAAGGCCAATTTGAGGAAACTGCATTGTAATTTACAGTCGTCTATGATGGATAATGCTAAAGACGATGGATGGGTGGGTGGATGGATGGATAATACTAAAAATGATGGATGGATGGATGGATGGATAGATGGATAGATAGATAATGAGTGGATAATGCTAAAAAGGATAGATGGATGGATGGATGGATGGATGGATGGATGGATGATTCTAAAAAGTATGGATGGATGAATAGATGGATAGATAATGCTAAAAAGGAGATAGATAGATAGATAGATAGATAGATAGATAGATAGATAGATAGATAGATAGATAGATAGATAGATAGATAGATAGATAGATAGATAGATAGATGGATGGATGATAGATAGATAGATAGATATGCTAAAAGGGATGGATGGATGGATGGATGGATGGATGGATGGATGGATGGATGGATGGATGGATGATTCTAAAAAGTATGGATGGATGAATAGATGGATAGATAATGCTAAAAAGGAGATAGATAGATAGATAGATAGATAGATAGATAGATAGATAGATAGATAGATAGATAGATAGATAGATAGATAGATAGATAGATAGATAGATAGATAGATAGATAAAGGGATAGATAGATAGATAGATAGATAGATAGATAGATAGATAGATAGATAGATAGATAGATAGATAGATAGATAGATAGATAGATAGATGTAGGTAGCGAGGTAGACAAATGCTTGATCAAGGACAGAAGAACATGTGGATCCAGACATCATAATTCCAGCTCCTTCCTTGTCAAAATGCAAGGGAGCAACATCCATTAAGAGCGCTGGTGTAAAGGCTGTGCTTCCCTAACACAAGAATCCCAGTAGGTTATGATTGCACCTGCTGTCTGTATAGTCCCTCAGTGACCCCTCTCTGTGGCTCAGGCACAAAGAATATACTCTATACTGCGGTTTCGCACACAAGCAATATGAGAGCGAATCCTGTTCAGCATGCTGGCCACTGGTTTCCATGACAACTAAGGGGTGATGGGTGGTCAAAGCCTGTATGAAAACAGTATTTTCTCAACCTAAACACTGGCTGATATTGAACGGACTAATCTATCATTACTTAAAGTGGATGTTAATTTAAATTCAAAACATTAAAAGTGGCAAACCAAATTAAGGCAGAGCTTCAAAACAGCGCTTCAGTTCTAAGTGTAACCATTAAACACAAAGATGTGTTGCAAGTAAAGGCAATCCATGTATTGATTTTGACCAAAAGCATCCATAACTGTTGGTCTTTTGGCAACACTAACAAGCGCCTATATGTGTAGCTCCCTTAGGAATGGCTAACTGATCGCAGGCTTTCTGTTTTGACATGTTGGTGTACAGGGAATTGAAGTACCTGCAGTGTTTCCTTATGGCAAGATTACATCCTCTGAAGAGAAAGCTACAGAATTAATTTAGTTTCCTTTGTTCCTTTGCTTTTTTTTTCTCTATATATTATATATATTTTTATTTTTATTTATTTTTATTTATTTTTTTTGCAAAAGAATCAATAATGGTAGCCTATGTACTTAATTGTTTCTTTCTTTATATCAAAAGAATGTCTTTATGGACCTTGCTTTGTGCACTCGTGCACAGTCATGTTGGAACAGGAAGGGGCCATCCCTAAACTGTTCCCACAAAGTTGGGAGCATGAAATTGTCCAAAATGTCTTGGTATGCTGAAGCATTAAGAGTTCCTTTCACTTGAACTAAGGGGCCAATCCCAACCCTTGAAAAACAACCCCACATCATAATCCCCCCTCCACCAAACTTTACACTTGGCACAATGCAGTCAGGCAAGTAGGCTACCATTCTCACTAGAGTCCAGTGACGGCGTGCTTTACACCACTGCATCCAACATTTTGCATTGCACTTGGTGATGTAAGGCTTGGATGCAGCTGCTCGGCCACGGAAACCCATTCCATGAAGCTCTCTACGCACTGTTCTTGAGCTAATCTGAAGACCACATGAAGTTGGTTGTAGGTCTGTAGCTATTGACTCTGCAGAAAGTTAGTTGACTTCTACACACTGTGCACCTCAGCATGCGCTGACCCCGCTCTGTGATTTTACGTGGCCTATCACTTTGTGGCTGAGTTGCTGTTGTTCCCAATTGCTTCCACTTTGTTATAATACCACTAACAGTTGACCGTGGAATATTTAGTAGTGAGGAAGTTTCACGAATGGACTTATTGCACAGGTGGCAACCTATCACGACACACACTTGAATTCACTGAGCTCCTGAGAGCTCCTGATTGATTTTATACAGCTGTGGCCATGGAAGTGATTGGAAGGAATTCAGGTGGAATTCAATGATTTGGAGTGTCCCAGTACTTTTGGCAATATAGTGTATAAGCATTCAAAACTTACAGTCTCTCACTTGCAGCAATATGGATCAGTGATTTTCATGACATCAATCTGCACTTCAGCTTCTCGTAAGATTTTCTGTCCAAGCAAATGCTCTCAAGAATCTAAAATGTCCCGCCCCCTATATTATAAATAGACGCTGAAGCTGTGGCTAAAATCGGTCAATTGTTCACACATTTACTATTTTCTGCATGGTGAATGGCACATAGTGCACTATATAGGGGATAGGGAACGATTCAGACAGTGTAAATGTGCTTTCCATTAGGGCGAATAAAGTCTTGTTTAAAGTCAATAATCGAATAAAAGTTAAAAGTCAAATAAAGTCAATTGCACTGGTTACAACATCAAAAGGCTTTATGTATTTCACTACTGGATTTATAGAATGGTGTTCTAAATGTTTAACGTGCATGAGGTCAGACATTGCAAAACTTATATGTGCAGTGATGTTTTGATTTTTGTTAAAATGAATAGCTATCTTTGCACACATAATAATATGATCAAACACACTATCTATCTATCTATCTATCTATCTATCTATCTATCTATCTATCTATCTATCTATCTATCTATCTATCTATCTATCTATCTATCTATCTATCTATCTATCTATCTATCTATCTATCTATCTATCTATCTATCTATCTATCTATCTATCTATCTATCCCTTTTATCTGTCTGTCTGCCTGCCTGTCTGTCTGTCTTTCTGTCATCCATCCATCCATCCATCCATCCATCATCCATTTATGTATTTATGTGCTTTGTTTTGTTTTTTAGTATTCAATATTTTATTCTTACAAATAATAAATATGCCAACATTTATTACTGTATTTTATTTTTACATTGAATAAATGTTTTATATTTACTTATTATAGTATTATTTTGCATGTAATAATGTGCTTACATGTATTGATTATCGTAGTGTTTCTTTCTTACATTTAATAAATCTGCTTATATTTATTTATTACAGCATTTTATTCAATTATCATCATTTTCTTTAAAATCATTCTCATTGGTTGAAGCGTACCATTGGAAGCAGTGACCTCTAGCGGTCAAACTATCTATTTCACTCAAAAACGCACCGCCTCCCAATAATCACGGCAGTCCTGCTCTGGCGTTCAGAAAATGCTCACCGAACCACCGGGAAACATCTGCTCAGAAAGCGACCAGGGGAACAGGTGCATTATCGTGCATGAATCTGTAACATCCAGCGATTTATAGGATCCTCCAGCATCCCTCCTCCTCCACCACTTACTGGAGATACATACACCTGTTTATTCTCACCTGCAATATGGAGAGCTGGAGCTGGTCGGAATAACCAAAGCTAAAGGAATGATCACTGCTTACTGATTGAGCGCTTTAGTTTTCAGCTTTAGAGATGATGCCCGAGCACCAGAACCATGTTGTCACCACTATCGAGACCATTCCATCAGAGACAGTCACCGCATCTCCATCGGTGTTTCAGAGGATGAAGAAAGTGTTGAACAGGTAAGAGAAACTACTGGAGATATTGGATCAGGATATGTTTGCATTTGGTCTTACATGCCAGCAGAAATCAATTCAACTTTGCCATGCTATGCACATTTATTGAGATGTTTATTTTGCAATTGCACCTGATTTGATCATTCATGTTTACACCAGTAAAGCAGAATCCATCTCTTCTAGAGTTTATAACAGTCCTGATCCAAATGATAAATCTGTTTTATATCTTTATTTTAGTCTGTCATCAGCTATAGATGTGTGAAGCAAGTCCTGTTTTTGGCAGGTTTCTTTTGTCATTATTTACTGTTCACTTGGACAGTGATTTAGGAAATATTAATGGTCTAATGGCAAATAAATTGATTCTTTCAAAGCATCCTTCCAATGCTGTTCCTCTGTCTGCATGCTTGCATTGAGCATTACAGATGGTCTTTTTGTAAAATGCAGGATTCACTTCATCGGAAAGGTCTCGAGGAGAAATGCACACTTTGCCTCTTTTGTCTTGTGATGTGTGCGTCCATCAATCACAAGTGCATGCAGACGCCAGATGAATTCTCTCTACACTTGTTCGAGTGTGGCCACAGAAACCTGTTGTGTACTCCGACAGAACAAAAGAGCAATTTGGCCAAATAAAAGGGATCTGAGCAATTCGGGTTCGAAAATCTAATCTTGATTAAGTTCTAGGTTGCCAAATTCAGGTTTAGTGTAGGTGGGAGTCAGTGTCAGAAATGAACTTTCCTCTTCAAATTGATTACTTTTATAGTGTTTTATTATTATTGTCCATCAGAACCAATTATGTTAGCACAAAATGTGCATTTAAGACTGTGTAAATATGAATATTTGACAACTACTACAGGCCACTATGTTGTCTGCAGTCTTACTGAATCCAATACTAATTGACTCTAGAATAGTTTAATAATTATATAAACAGTCAAACCAATAATTATTCAGACACCAGATATCATTTTTACTAGTGGGTGCAGGACACTATAGTTAATTTATGTAAGTGAGGATAGCAAAATAAAGTAAACTGTGACATATTATACCCAACAATTCCTCATACAGAGGACTACCAGTAAAATTGATAAAAATTTGGGTCCAAAATGATTCAGACACTTTGACCTGACCATGTTTTGCTGAAGTGTTTTTTCTTGAATTGCTAATGCGACTTTTTACACCACAGACTGAACAAAATTCAGCATTGCTTGGTCATTGGTTGACCTGAATTGGTATTATCTAATTGTGCACTTAAATTTAACAGCTGATTGGTTGATTGTAATCCATTACATACATTTCTGTCAAAGTTATCTGATATTATCAGGATGAATTTGTTCTGACACAGTTTAACTCTTGAGTTCTTGTAATATTTTATTACCATTTTTGAAACTATAGCGAATAAACTGATAATGTGAGAAAATGTTGAAGGTGTCTGAATAAATTTTGGTTTGACTGTACATAAAATGTGTGTGTGTGTGTGTGCGCGCCTGTGTTTACTATATCTCTATCTTTTTACTTGTATGGTCCTAAAGGGAAATGAGGCAGAAGTAGAATGAAAGTAATTTCAGGATGTTTCCTATCATTGTAAACGATCAGAATACATCTGTGACAGAGGGTTCTAAAAATATGGTTTCTTATTAAAAAAGTTTTCCTGTGGCTCAGTTTACCCCAGGTTAGGGGTAAGTTGATCCGAGTCAGTGGGTAAGTTGCACCATCTTGGTGTAAACTGACCATCTAACTGAATCTGAATCAAATTCATGTAAAATTGTAAAGATAATTTAATAACTAATTTAATAATTAAATTTCCTTTTACTTTTCCTTTTGCTTTTTTTTAAGCTAACTTAAACAACATGAAGTTGAAATTCCTATTTCTTTAATTAATGTTTCCATTATGTTGTATGGGCTTGACAAAAATGCCTTAAAAATGCCAAACATTTTAAATATGGTAGGAAAAAAGTGCCCACCATGCTTTCTGCTGTAATTTGGATGTTCCACCTTTAAATGTGACAAAGTGTTCCTCTGATTTGTTCGAGTTGTTGTGCTTGGTAATTTGCGTGTCTGTGTGTGTGTAAGGGTATCCGGGCGGGAGGGTTCAGCGGCTCCAGTTGTGTGCGTGGTTATACAGAGAGGATGACAGCTGGTAGTCCTAGGTCAGATGAGTCAGGCGGCCCACTCTTTCTCTCTCTTTGCCATCTGCTGGTCCTTTTTATCCCCGCCACTTGCCTTTATTTACCAGAACAATATCCCAGGAGGTGGAATCTGTGCAGGGGCAGATCAGGTTGCACACTGGGTGCTTCTGTGCTCATTGTGAACCTGCCAAAAGTAGAATCTGCTCTTAGGGTGAAAGTGAGGCTGTTCTTCTGACTGAGGAATCTTTTAACCAGTAGGATGCCACTGTATAGAAATGAACACCTTTAGTGCTGCATCACCACTGTTATTGTTCATAAATGTATGCACTAAAATGTAGCGTGTAACATATGATACTATTTGTGCTACAGATTAGAGTGATGCTTCAAATAAAGTGGCTTGTTGAGAGATAATAGTGTGTTATTATTTTGATCAAATCACACTTGATGTTCACCTGTTGGACCGCAAATTGGGTGAAAATTTTCCCTTATTTAAATTGAAAGAGGGACTCAAGCCACATATACTGTCTATCTGTCTGTTAGATCAAGAGAGAGAGACCAAAATATTGAGACCAAGATGCTCTTTTTCACTCCGAACACCCTAGCAACCACCTAGCAACACCTCATTAACCACCTCAAACACACTAGCAACAACCTAGCAATGCCTTATTAACCAGCAATGTGATATGAAGCTTAATTGGCTCACGAATGGAGGAAAGATTCAGATTGCATTAATAACCCTCAAGGTTGTTTTACCCTGGTTGATTGTCTTCCATTTAGATTCAATAACCACATAAAGGAGCAGCTCACTCAAAAATTAAAATAATGTTGTTCAGATACCAGTCAACTGGTACTGTTGCATGGTAAGAGCAGCATAATGATCCTTATATTTTTATAATTCTATGGCAAAAAATAACCCATATTTTTGGGTGAACAGGGTAAAACCTGCCATGTTAATGCTTTTCACAGTGTGCAACGGGGTTGCAGAAACAATGTGACATAATAAGATATAAAATATGCAACATCTAGTAATTCCCCATGGCATGTTAGGAGCAGCATTAATAAAATGTTTGTCCTCCATTACCTTCGGTAGAGCAGTTTTCCGTCCTCACCTCTAAATGTGTGTGTGTGTGTGTGTGTGTGTGTGTGTGTGTAGTGTTCAACTGAAAATCAGATCCTTTGTTTCAGTGATTAATATTGTGCCAGTTCACAGTGAACTCAATCAAAATGTGTTTTTTGTGGGGGAAAGCGGTTCTTTTCTCTGACACATGGATAGTGAGGACAGCTAAGCTAAATATAATCACGTTTAGTCTGTAGAAAAACCTATTTGGTTCACATGGCAAAGGAAGATTTTCTTAAGATATCTTTCTTGCATTACAGCTAATACTGTTTGCAAATGGATGGAAGTTGTTTTAGGGGGAAATTGATAATGTTTTACAATGGATTATATTTCTCTGAAATTGATCTACCCAGCAGTCCCAGTTAGCTCTGTGACATCTGGAGGGGTTGGGCGTGTTCTTGGTAAAATGTTAAGCCAAATGCTGCAGTCATTGTGCTAAATTTGTAAAATTTTTCTTAACTTCAGTACTAAAATAATAGCTTGTATTCATTTGTTTTCAGTGTTAAAGGAGTAGTTCACCCCAAAATTGAAACTCTCAAGCCATTTTAGGTGTATATGACTTTATTTTTTTCAGCCAAACACTGGTGGAAGGGTGACCTCTGACCTGACGTATGACGTAGCTCCTCTTCTCTTATATTGAAATCCTGCAACATTTTTCTTTAAAATTCTTGTTTTAGACTTCTAATTTGTGACCGGCATTTTGTTTTGTTCTATCCTCTGTGCTTCTGCGTTCGTCAATTCTCACCTAATCTTACACTATGCCTACGTCATACGTCATATGTCCTATGTCCCATCACGCGTCATACATCCTACATCGTACGTCCTACGTCATATGTCCTACGTCTCATCACGTGTCATGCATCCTACATCATACGTCCTATGTCCTATGTCCCATCACGCATCATACATCCTACATCATATGTCCTATGTACCATCACGTGGCATGTATCCTACATCATACGTCCTATGACCTACATCATACGTCCTATGACCTACATCATACGTCCTATGACCTACATCATGCGTCCTATGACCTAAGTCATGCGTCCTATGACCTACGTCATGCGTCCTATGTCCTATGTCATGCGTCCTATGTCCTACGCTCTGTTATATGTCATAAATCCTACATTATACGTCCTATGTCCTACGTCCAATGTCCTATGTCATGCGTCCCAAGTTCTATACTATACGTCCAATGTCATACGTCATATGTCATACGTTCTATGTAATATAACTGATTGTGTTCGGCTGAAAAAAGAAAGTCATATACACTTGAGTTGAGTAAATTATGGGATAATTTAAATTTTTGGGTGAACTATTCCTTTAATATACTAAATATTCTTGGTGGGGAAAAAGGATAAACAAATTTTCCCAAATGGTTTTGCCCCTTATGCCGGGTAAACACTGCATGATTTTAGCTCCAATTTTTAATCGCCAACAGTTTTGTGGAAATCGCAGACAAATGCCCGAAATCAGAGGCAAATCTGTGCCTATTCAAGCGAGTGACAATTGTGTATTATGAAAGGCACAATCTGAGAGAAGTGCTGTTTCGTTGATTATTTCAGTTAGCATTTTAGATGGCATGCTGAATATCTGGACGTGTCTGTGACTCAAAGCCCTGCAATGTGAAAACATCAGCAAGCATAGCATCTGCAATCAACCATTCTATCCTTCATATTCTTCTTTTTTCCTTTTCCCTGCAAATCAGCATACAGACAACTTGTATCGCAAGTTTCTTGTGGGTGACCATTTTTAACAGGAGGAAATTCTGTCTTGCGCAAGAACTCCCGTCTCACGCGTGAGCTTACTTTATTTCCTGTATCACTTCTCACATGTTACATTACAAAACATCATAGGCTGCATCTGAAATTGCACTCCTCTACTATATAGTAGGCGAAAAACAGTATGTGACAGAAGTACTTGGATGACCTACTACTTCCAGTGAGATTCTGAAGTGTGCATATGATGGACACTTTACTATCCCATGAGGCCACGTGATAATGACACCATGCCGTATGTAGTATGTCTAGAATACACTCATACTACACACATTCATACAATAGAAAACATTCTTTTTTAGAGGTTGGGACTCGTGAAGTAATTACTTATTCAAAATAAGTACCTACCTACTCAAGAGAGTATGCGATTTCGGACGCATCCATACATATCTGTAGACCAGGCAGAGATGTTGATGATTCTTTCTATTGAAATGTTTAATGTGTGACCTCCCCTGGGGCCAATCCGTTGAGTAATGTACACACAAAAGGAACTCATTTGTTTTGTGTAGTGTGAGAAGAACAGCGAACCGACAACTTTAAAAATCGTGTAGTGTGTGCCCAGCATCAGTTCCCCTGAAGCAAAGATCACAGACAGCAATGATTTCTGCTAGTCTACAGTTTTTGTTCTTTGAAAAATATATAATCAGAATCCTTGGTGCAGAATGATTTTTTTAAAAAATTAAACAGCCTCTTTGAACCCGACAGATTCTGCTAGTCATGTATACTTGAGTTTTCCACGTTGTCAGAGTTGTTAAGACGCAATGTAATCCTCAAAGAAAGTGGCTCCTTTTCTTAGCAACCTGGGAGATAATGCATGGAATGTGCATGGCTCATTGAGGAGGGGGAGGGCTGATGTTATTGTTCTGGTGCAGCCAAGCCTTTCACATGGCTGCGTGGACTTCCTGGGTCTAACAGCGCAACTTTGTTCCCATTTCCTGTGGCACCATTACTTGCCGCCGAACAGCTGAAATCATCTGAAATGTTAAATGAAATGTGCCATTCATCTCTCCGAGGTAAAGATTTACATGCTGAATCCTTGCTACAAAGTATCTTTTTAATTTAGATCTTCATTCTAAGATATTCTAAATTATGATTATCAGATAAGCACCAAAATTTAATTACAAACAAGACTTTCTATTTGCGAGCTTTGGAAGACAACCCCTCTATATTGAAATGTTGCTTAAAGCCTAGAACTCACTGATCCAGTATTTTTTTTCGACCCTTTCAGAATAACAGTGGAGGAGATCTGATGATTTCTGCTCCCAGAATGGCTATTCCGGGGCCTTGTGCCGCAATGTAATTGGCTGTTTAATCATGTGGCGGTAATCAGGTCAGAGGAACTCACATGGCTTGACTTGGCAGGAGCTGTTAAAATTGAGTTAACATCCAGTCTTCGTTATGAAAATCTCCTGATAATGAGCCTCATAGTTTTGTCCGCAGCTTAATGCCCATTTATTGCTTTGTGGAACAGTTATGAGCAATTTAATCCAGGCGTCTTAATCAGCTTTATTTTGGCTTAGCAGGACCCTCTTTCAACCCCCTCCTCCATGCACTTTAATGTCTTTATTGTACTTTTTAGCAAAGAGGAGGATGCGCTGCATTAAATGTTTTTAGCATAATTCTGTACTGATTATTGTTTTCATATATGTGATCATTTACTCGCTCTCATGTTGTTGCAAATCTTTATTTTCCCTCTTTCAATTTTGAATGATGTAGTTATTCTTTTCCATGCTATTATAATGAGGACTGAGGATATTTAAGTAACAAAAGGGACAAAAAAGCATCATAGAAATGACTCATACGAACACTTGTGCGCTTATTCCCAGATTTCTTAAGCCATATATTAGGTTTGTGTGAACGTACCTAAAAATGTTTACGTTTATTTCACAGCATAAATCAAAATTCATACAGTGAACACCAATGCATGTACAATGGCATCCTATAGCCGCTGAGAGGCTAAGCAGCAGGAAAGAGTCCATGACGCGTTCAAATCACATTACTCCAACACTCGAATCCCTTCACTGGCTGCCTATATCATTCAGAATTTAATTCAAAATGATTAAATGTCTTTTGGTTTTTAAATATCTTCATGGAACTGCCCCAATATACCTTTCTAATGTTTTGAATAAATATAGTCTAGTAAGATTGTTCCGAACATCAAGTAGTAATTTGTTGGTTGTGCCAAAAACTAAAAATTGTCGGCCTTTAGTTGTTTCGGCCCCAAGCTTTGGAACATTTATTGACATAATTTGAAATAGTCCATATGCAGATAGAAAACACTTAACGACAATATTATTTATTTTTATTTTTAAGAAGTCTCTTATGCTCACCAAGGCTGCATTTATTTGATAAATATTCAACTGTTCAAGAGGGAAATGGCCTGTGGGAAGAAACTGTTCCTGTGCCTAGATGTTCTAGTGGCCAGTGATCGGAGTCGCCGTCCTGACGGTAACAGTTCAAACTGGAAGTGTCCAGGGTGAGCGGAGTCTGTGATGATTTTACCTGCCCTCTTCCTCACTCTGGAAGAGTACAGGTCCTGGAGGGCTGGCAGGGGGGCACCAATAATCCTCTCTGCAGTCCGGATTGTACGATGTAGTCTCCTGATGTCAGATTTGGTAGCTGAACCAAACCAGACAGTGATGGATGTGCACAAAACAGACTCAATGACAGCCGAGTAGAACTGGATCAGCAGCTCCTGTGGGAGGTTGAACTTCCTCAGCTGACGAAGGAAGTACAGTCTCTGCTGGGCCTTTTTTACAATGGAGTCAATGTGATTGTCCCACTTCAGGTCCTGAGAGATGGTGGGGGCAGAGCAGGGCTGTTCCTCCCCCCACTCACCATCATGAACAGCACAGTGGCAGCAGTGGGGTCATTCAGGTTCCTGGGTGTTGTGTTCATGTCCATCTTTATGACCACCATGTACCTATTCTCTGATGGCTACTTCCAGCAGGATAATGCACCATGTCACAAAGCTCGAATCATTTCAAATTGGTTTCTTGAACATGACAATGAGTTCACTGTACTAATATGGCCCCCACAGTCACCAGATCTCAACCCAATAGAGCATCTTTGGGATGTGGTGGAACGGGAGCTTCATGCCCTGGATGTGCATCCCACAAATCTCCATCAACTGCAAGATGCTATCCTATCAATATGGGCCAACATTTCTAAAGAATGCTTTCAGCACCTTGTTGAATCAATGCCACGTAGAATTAAGGCAGTTCTGAAGGCGAAAGGGGGTCAAACACAGTATTAGTATGGTGTTCCTAATAATCCTTTAGGTGGGTGAGTGTGTGTGTGTATGTATGTGTGTGTATGTGTGTATATATATATATATATATATATATATATATATATATATATGTGTGTGTATTTCCCCTCAATTAATTGCCCCTCACAGTGTTGCAGCAAAGTCAAATATCATCATTCACTTGACGTCTGATTCCCTCCAGTGAAACGTGATTAATCGAGGTGAATTCAGGAGTGACGCCTTGTGTGTCACTCTGCCGGCAAATGAAGGACGGCCAGGATTCAATTTGTCCCCGCACGGGCCACTGGGAAACAGGTGCTTTGATAGGCAGGTAGGAGAATCTTACTGTGCTTCATCTTGAAATTTCCACTCCTATTCCCCAACTCAAAAACAATTGCACTCCAGGCATGTCTTTAAAGGGGACATGTACACTTTTTATTTTATTTTTTTATATAGCAGATCCTGAATTTATAGTGTTACTCAAGTTTTTTTGCTCCCATAAACAATGATTTAGTTTTACACTTCCATCTTTCTGACAGTTTTTGCCACTGTACACTATAGTTTAAAAGTTTGTGGTCAGCAGTTTTTTTACTTATTATTTTTTATTAATACTTTTATTCACCAAGGATGCATTAAAATGATGAGAAGTGACTGTAAAGACATTTATAACATAAATGCTGTTCTTTTGTACTTCCTATGCATCAGCGACTTCTGAAAAATAATGTATAATTTCCACAAAAATATTAACGTTTAATATTAAAATTATTAGAATAATTTCTGAAGGATCATGTGACACTGCAGACTGGAGTAATGATGCTGAAAATTCAGCTTTACATCACAGGAATAAATAATTTCACAATATTGCTGTTTTTACTATATTTTTGATCAAATAAATGCAGCCTTGACCATTGAGACTTCTTTCAAACGCAATAAAAAAAACCTAGCCCAACACATTTCTGAATGATATTGTACCTTTAAGAGTTCTGCATATGACCTTTGGTGTGAGTGACCTCTTTGCAAGTTAAATTAATTCATACCATGGTCTGTCTGAATACTCTATTCTGATGGCTGGAAGGTGTGCAATAAAAAAGTTTAAGTTTTATTAAATTATTATTAGTGGGCAATGCTGGCAAATGACTATGGTATAATTGAGATATTCTACAGCTAGCTGTGCATTTAAACAATTTAAATGCACTTCACGGAGGCAACCACCCTCAGCTACGTGTCAGGCGGTTATTTGTCCTCTACGTTGTGCATTAAAATAGTTTAATGCACAACTGGCCGTGGATTATCCCTTACGAAGCACAAAGCCCCATTAGCTCTGTTAGTTCTGTGTGGTGTATCTACTAAAAAGGAGGGAAAATGTGAATTTTTCACATGAGTATTTTCATAAGGGGTCAGTGACAGATCTGCGACATCTGTACAATTCCTGTCAGTTTTAAAAGCTGGTCATAATCTACACTGACAGCCACTTTTCATCACTGTGACTGGAGTGGTGCGAAAAGCTTGAATGTTTGTCCTGCAACACTTCCTTCTACTAGAAACCACTTGAACAGTCCCGTCTGGTGACTTGAGTTATTTCAGTGCACTGGAGTGGCAGTTTTATGGTGGAGTCTGATATTTAGAGGGGAGATTCTTGGTGAAATTGTGCACCTGAAGCGGATATATAATGAGGATCAAATATTTAAATATAACTAAAGTGTACTATAAAAACATAGCTTAAAGGGATAGTTTACCCTAAAATGAACGTTATGTAATTTTTTACTCACCCTTTCTTTTATGGACCCCCAAGTTCCCAAGTGCTTGATAAGCAAAAAAAAGAGTGTGAGGCTTGGTTGAGTTGCATTAGTAGTGTGTTGAAACCATAGATTATATAAAACAATGGACGTAGTGTCCGTGACGCCATCCGTTGTTTCCTGAAGAGCATTTTTGAATCCCAAAGTGGGTGGAGCTGGCCGTCGCCATCTTGGCAGTGCATCAATGCGCGTCACTCCTGAATAAACGAAAATGGGAAAAGAGGCGGGATGTGGGTGGAGACAGACAGCAGACAAATGGCTAGTAGTGACCACAGTGGTAATCCACCGGTCACTCAAGTGGCCATGTCCTTAATTATGCAGAACTTTAAAGGGGTGGTTGATTATGATTTCACTTTTTAAACTTTAGTTGGTGTGTAATGTTGCTGTTTGAGGATAAACAACATCTGCAAAGTTACAATGCTTAAAGTTTAAAGCAAAGGGAGATATTTTCTTTTAAAGAAATTGCTTTTTAAGGACTACAACAAATGGCTGGTAGGGACTACACAAGCTTCCTCATGGGTTAGTGACATCACTAACCCTGAAATTTACATAAACCCTGCCCCCGGGAACACTCAACAAAGGGGTGAGATTATCATGGCAGAATATGCTAATCAATGATTTGAAGATAGTTAACTCAACATCAGCTACATAAATTCATCAACTAACCTTTCACGAACATCTTGCTGCATTCTACATGTTGTCACTTCTTCCTGAATCTCTCCATCATTGTCCGACTCCGGTTTGAACATAAAAGGCTGAACAGTTTTATTGCCTGTGAGCTGCTAACTGGAGTTCTTGAAGCTCCACCCCTTGAGCAGCTCATTTGCATTTAAAGGGACATACAGAAACAGCACGTTTTTGCTCACCCTCAAAAAGTATCAATTTTAACATGCTATAAAAAAATTATCTGTGAGGTATTTTGAGTTAAAACTTCACATACACACTCTGGGGACATCAGAGACATCTTGTAAAAAGGGGCAATCAACCACTCCTTTAAGGCTTATATATATATATATATATATATAATATAAAATATAAAAAAAATCACCCTCAGTTGTTGTCATGAAGGGCAAAATTAGCTGTATAGACCAAAACCACAATTTGTACCAGGCTGTAAACATGTATTTTCTGCTGTAAAGTTGGGCATTTTAACATGGGGCTCAATGAGATTCTGCTCCCTTCTGGAGCCTGTCTCTAGCGGCCAGTCGATGAATTGCAGTTTAAGTCACTTTCGTGTCGGATTCAAGAGAGAGACAGGAAGGTTGCCGCTTGGTTGAAACTCACGGTTATGCTAAGGGATATGACATTCCTGAAACGCATCAATCACAACACACTGGTCCAGTCAACCAGTCAGAGCACATTGTAAAATAACTCATAGTAATAGTAGTAGCGGTAATTTCAACTTGAATAGAGCCTCAGAAACTGCACCTCTAAGAGATTAAAGAGAAGGAAAGACTCAGTGATTTATCATGTCTATAGGGGTTAATTAAAGGGCTGGACCATCCCTGTTTGTCTTGACACAAAGATTTCATGTTCATTTCCTACTGCTTAAATTGAACGCAGTCTCCATTTCCTGTCCCCTAGTGTCCAATAAACAGACATTATGACAAAGACATCTCAGTGCCATTAGTCAATATCTGCCACAGATAAAATCTAAGTCTGTCAGATGGCACACTGTCAGTGCAATAAGGAATCTGAGTGCTGTACTGATACTCTTATGTGATAATGCCCAGTGAGGATGTTTCTTCAACTACTGGTACTTTTTAAGTCCCAGGTTTAGGTTTACTTTACCCTTGTTTCCAGACACGGACTTTCAATCTTAATACTGGTATATGATTTATTTTCATATAAATATTTTGTAAATTGTGAGAGAATTTTATAGTAATTGTAATAAACTAAACTAAACTAAATTTAAATGATTTGTGTTTATTCGTGTGAAATTTGTGGAATATATATATATATATTATATATATATATATATATATATATATATATATATATATATATATATATATATATAATATAATATAATTTATATTTTTGCAATGGTAAATATCACTTGTCAGCTGAATGGTAAATATACAGTATTGAGCTTCATTTCCAATCAGATGGTAATGAGCTGCACAATTCATCGTCAAAGATCGAATACCCACACAATCTTATTCCTGAATGAAAACGATTTGCCTGTGTCTATTAAACTTTTGATAAAAATCACACCAGCTCATTTAAATCTGTGTTCGTGCTGACCCAGAGAAAGCAGTTATCGTTAAATGTCCACTGTTGGACATTGTTAGTGGACAAATGACATAAATTAGTGAAAGCTTAAAAAGGGGTTTTATTTTTTTATTTTACTGTAAGATCCATTTTCTAAAAGGCCAAAAGTGCTCATAGTTGAAGAAACACCCACAGATTGATATATTGGATGAGAAAAAGATTTTTATGCCAGAAACATTTGAGCATTTCTGTCAGCTTCACTTAATTCCGTCAAGTCCAGTCTCCCAGGAAATGCTGAGATCAGAGTCAAAGGTCATTACAGAGAGGATGTGTGGCTGAAGATGGCAGGAGTCCAATTTTCCGGCCCTGTTCGCCCATTTAGCGGTGTCTTCATGACTGCCAAGGAGTGATGTAAGGCGAGGAGCATCCGCACATAATCAAGGCATTGATCGCACTGGGGCTGTTTGAACATTTTCTCCACACCTCCAGTGGTCATGCAGACTAGACGATCACACTGGAAGAACAGAAAATGCTTTTCCGCTCCATCTTTTCAGTGTCAAATTGAAGCCAGTGGAGTGTTTTATTCAGACAAATTGCAGTATTTATTGTTAAAATCTTTTGTTTTAAATGGTTTTTTTTTTTTAGCTGAAAATACTGTATGCAGCGCTTTATAATAAAGCATTAATATGCTAAAAGCTGAAGTATTTAAATTGTATTTTTTGCATGCTGTAGTGTATCAATCTTATTATTTATACTTGAGATATGCATATTGTGCCCAGAATGTACATTTTCTGTATGTTGGATGGCAAATCGTGCAGTACAACCAATCACACTGCACAGAATAATGTATCCCACAATGCAATGTGCTTAAACTGCCATTCCCAGTGCAACAGATGAACCAGAAAATTAAAACAACATTTTTATTTTGACTCCATTTGATTGCCAAATTTGACCCATTTGATTTGTTTTTTCAAATAAGTAATCTGGCATTTTATCTGTACATAATGTAATATTACATTTAAATAAATGTTTAAATTATATTATAAATGGGTAATACTTTACAGTAAGGTCTCATTTGTTCAAATTAATTGTATTAACTAACATGAACTAACAATGGGCATACATTTGTTAGTATTTATTAATTTTGTTAATGATCGTTAATAAATACAGTTGTGTATTGTTTGTTCATGTTAGTACACAGTGCATTAACTAATGTTAACAAATACAACTTTTGATTTTCATAATGTATTAGTAAATGTTGAAATTACCGTTATGTTAAAGTATTGCTCATTCTTGGTAACTGTTAACTAATGAAACCTTATTGTAAAGTGTTACCCAAAATTATAATATTTTTGTCAATATAGTATATTTAAAACAATTAAATATATTTATATTATAAATATTGTATTCTATATACTGGTTTGTTTCTATAGGGTTAACTAGTTCTCATCGAATGATCACTTTTATCCTGTCATGCACTTAAAGACCTGAGGAACTTTTCCATGCATTCTGCTCTTTATGTCATTAGTCTCATTTGATTCTGTATTCTGATGTTTAAACCCTTCTGTCTGACATCAGCCCTGAGAGTTTTCCCAAGATGCACTTAGCATGCGCAGACACCTTTTAGCATGCACGGTGAGCACTCCAGACTCTTCTTGCCGCGTCCCAGCAGAGCAGCAAAGCCAAGCTAAGCAGAGCGGGGCCGTGAACACGGCTTCGCTGATGAACAGGGATCTCTGGGCAGAAGCAGGGGGTCAGATCATTGACTTGTGGGAACTCATTAGCCCACCTGGCAAACCTTAAACTACATTATTATTCTTCTGTGGTTTTCTCTTTAGCTCTGATTCTTCTGATGGAATGGGTCCATATACTCCCATCACTGGTTAATGAGGTTTAGGCTTGACTAACTGGGTCAGGCTTCAGGAGCCACAGCTAAAGACCTTCATCTGCTCTCAGGAGTAAATGTGAAACAGTCCCTGAAGGTACAGATTAAGAGAATAAGACTAGAAAGTGGGGAAAAAGAAAAGGGTTGAAGAGGAAGTAAGGGGGAAGATTAAAGAAAACATGAAATGATGTTCATTACAAAACCTTTTCTGCAGTTTGGGGTGACTTGTGCTTCACTTTGTGTTTACTATTATTATTAAATGTATATTACTATTTTTGGGGGGATTTGTTTAGCTCAGAACAAGGTGAACAGACTATAAAATTAATATTTTTTCCTGCCCATGCATCCTTGATTATGTGAGCAGAAAGTTAAAGAGGTGGAGAAAATATATTTCAATGAAATATTATGAATATATTTTAGAATAATGTGCATCATTATTCTTCATGAATCAGGTTAGAGACCAGAGACATTTATCAAGAAATGTTATGGGGCCCAAATAAAATAAAAATAAATAAAAAATAAGCTGAAATGTATAACTTTTTCAATGTTAAAATGCTTAACGTCCAGCTCAAGTACAGCTGAATAGAGTAAAATGTTCAACTAGCTGATTAATCACAGGACATTAAAACAATTGTTTTATATTACAAGTTTTCTGAAATGTTTAAGTTTGCAAATACATTATCAAATTAAATATGCTGAACAGAAATCTGAACATTTTCTTGACATATTACAGTTCAAGGTTTTTACAGAAAGAATTTTGGATATCTCTTTTTATTTCTTCATAAATAACAAATTACTGTCAACAGCCAGCAAAATTCACGTTTTTAGGAATAAATGTTATACAAATCAGTCAAATGATATATAATATTTTGTTGTCATAATACATGTTTGAATATTCTGTAAAAACCTTCACAAAGTTTGAAGTTTGGTGTTCTGCTGAAGTGGAGATTTCTGGCTCGGTGCATGAGAAAAAAACTAATTTTCGTGCTGTGTAACATGAGAATGAACCTCACTGGTTCTTGCTGAACCTCAAACGTGCTGCGTAACACGAGAATGAACATCATTGGTTCTTGAACATCATCTGAATGAACATCATCTGGTTCAAACGTGCTGCGTAACATGAGAATGAACCTCATTGGATCTTATGGAAGCTCAAACGTGCTGCGTAACACGAGAATTAACCTCATTGGCTCTTGCTGAAGCTCAAATGTACTGCGTAACATGAGAATGAACCTCATTGGCTCTTGCTGAAGCGCAAATGTACTGCGTAACATGAGAATGAACCTCATTGGTTCTTGCTGAAGCTCAAACATGCTGCGTGACACGAGAATGAACCTCATTGGATCTTATGGAAGCTCAAACGTGTTGCGTAACACGAGAATGAACCTCATTGGTTCTTGCTGAAGCTCAAACGTGCTGCGTAACATGAGAATGAACCTCATTGGTTCTTGCTGAAGCTCAAACGTGCTGCGTAACATGAGAATGAACCTCATTGGATCTTACTGAAGCTCAAACGTGCTGCGTAACACAAGAATGAACCTCATTGGTTCTTGCTGAAGCTCAAATGTGCTGCGTAACACGAGAATGAACCTCATTGGATATTATGGAAGCTCAAACGTGTTGCGTAACACAAGAATGAACCTCATTGGTTCTTGCTGAAGCTCAAACGTGCTGCGTAACACGAGAATGAACCTCATTGGATCTTATGGAAGCTCAAACGTGTTGCGTAACACGAGAATGAACCTCATTGGTTCTTGCTGAAGCTCAAACGTGCTGCGTAACACGAGAATGAACCTCATTGGTTCTTACTGAAGCTCAAACGTGCTGCGTAACACAAGAATGAACCTCACTGGTTCTTGCTGAAGCTCAAACGTGCTGCGTAACACGAGAATTAACCTCATTGGATCTTATGGAAGCTCAAACGTGTTGCGTAACACGAGAATTAACCTCATTGGTTCTTGCTGAAGCTCAAACGCGCTGCGTAACATGAGAATGAACCTCATTGGTTCTTGCTGAAGCTCAAACGTGCTGCGTAACACGAGAATGAACCTCATTGGATCTTATGGAAGCTCAAACGTGCTGCGTAACACAAGAATGAACCTCATTGGATCTTATGGAAGCTCTTGCTGCGAAAGCTAATGAAACTGGTTCTTGCTGAACCTCAAACGTGCTGCGTAACACGAGAATGAACATCATTGGTTCTTGAACTCATCTGGAACATCATCTGCTGAAGCTCATGAGAATGAACCTCATTGGATCTTATGGCGTCAAACACGAGAATGAACCTCATTGAAGCTCAAACGTGCTCTATGAGAATGAACCTCATTGGATCTTACTGAAGCTCAAACGTGCTGAACACAAGAATGAACCTCATTGGTTCTTGCTGAAGCTCAAATGTGCTGCGTAACACGAGAATGAACCTCATTGGATATTATGGAAGCTCAAACGTGTTGCGTAACACAAGAATGAACCTCATTGGTTCTTGCTGAAGCTCAAACGTGCTGCGTAACACGAGAATGAACCTCATTGGATCTTATGGAAGCTCAAACGTGTTGCGTAACACGAGAATGAACCTCATTGGTTCTTGCTGAAGCTCAAACGTGCTGCGTAACACGAGAATTAACCTCATTGGATCTTATGGAAGCTCAAACGTGTTGCGTAACACGAGAATTAACCTCATTGGTTCTTGCTGAAGCTCAACATGAGAATGAACCTCATTGGTTCTTGCTGAAGCTCAAACGTGCTGCGTAACACGAGAATGAACCTCATTGGTTCTTGCTGAAGCTCAAACGTGCTGCGTAACACGAGAATGAACCTCATTGGATCTTATGGAAGCTCAAACGTGTTGCGTAACACGAGAATGAACCTCATTGGTTCTTGCTGAAGCTCAAACGTGCTGCGTAACATGAGAATGAACCTCATTGGATCTTATGGAAGCTCAAACGTGCTGCGTAACACAAGAATGAACCTCATTGGATCTTGCTGAAGCTCAAACGTGCTGCGTAACATGAGAATGAACCTCATTGGTTCTTGCTGAAGCTCAAAGCGTGCTGCAACACGAGAATGAACCTCATTGGTTCTTACTGAAGCTCAAACGTGCTGCGTAACACAAGAATGAACCTCACTGGTTCTTGCTGAAGCTCAAACGTGCTGCGTAACACGAGAATTAACCTCATTGGATCTTATGGAAGCTCAAACGTGTTGCGTAACACGAGAATTAACCTCATTGGTTCTTGCTGAAGCTCAAGCGTGCTGCGTAACATGAGAATGAACCTCATTGGTTCTTGCTGAAGCTCAAAGCGTGCTGCGTAACGAGAATGAACCTCATTGGATCTTATGGAAGCTCAAGCGTGCTGCGTAACACAAGAATGAACCTCATTGGATCTTATGGAAGCTCAAGTAACACGAGAATGAACCTCACTGGTTCTTGCTGAACCTCAAACGTGCTGCGTAACACGAGAATGAACATCATTGGTTCTTGAACATCATCTGGAACATCATCTCTTGCGTAACATGAATGAACCTCAGATCTTATGGAAGCTCAAAGCGTGCTGCGTAACACGAGAATGAACCTCATTGGTTCTTGCTGAAGCTCAAGCGTGCTGCGTAACATGAGAATGAACCTCATTGGATCTTTACTGAAGCTCAAGCGTGCTGCGTAACACAAGAATGAACCTCATTGGTTCTTGCTGAAGCTCAAAGCTCAATGAACCTCATTGGATATTATGGAAGCTGCGTAACACAAGAATGAACCTCATTGGTTCTTGCTGAAGCTCAAACGTGCTGCGTAACACGAGAATGAACCTCATTGGATCTTATGGAAGCTCAAACGTGTTTGCGTAACACGAGAATGAACCTCATTGGTTCTTGCTGAAGCTCAAACGTGCTGCGTAACACGAGAATTAACCTCATTGGATCTTATGGAAGCTCAAACGTGTTGCGTAACACGAGAATTAACCTCATTGGTTCTTGCTGAAGCTCAAACGTGCTGCGTAACATGAGAATGAACCTCATTGGTTCTTGCTGAAGCTCAAACGTGCTCGGCGTAACACGAGAATGAACCTCATTGGATCTTATGGAAGCTCAAACGTGCTGCGTAACACAAGAATGAACCTCATTGGATCTTATGGAAGCTCAAACGTGTTGCGTAACACGAGAATGAACCTCATTGGTTCTTGCTGAAGCTCAAACGTGCTGCGTAACATGAGAATGAACCTCATTGGTGGAAGCTCAAACGTGCTGCGAGAATGAACCTCATTGGATCTTGCTGAAGCTCAAACGTGCTGCGTAACATGAGAATGAACCTCATTGGTTCTTGAAGCTCAAAGCGTGGCGTAACACGAGAATGAACCTCATTGGTTCTTACTGAAGCTCAAACGTGCTGCGTAACACAAGAATGAACCTCACTGGTTCTTCATTGGATCTTATGGAAGCTCAAACGTGTTGCGTAACACGAGAATTAACCTCATTGGTTCTTGCTGAAGCTCAAACGTGCTGCGTAACATGAGAATGAACCTCATTGGTTCTTGCTGAAGCTCAAACGTGCTGCGTAACACGAGAATGAACCTCATTGGATCTTATGGAAGCTCAAACGTGCTGCGTAACACAAGAATGAACCTCATTGGATCTTATGGAAGCTCAAACGTGTTGCGTAACACGAGAATGAACCTCATTGGTTCTTGCTGAAGCTCAAACGTGCTGCGTAACATGAGAATGAACCTCATTGGATCTTATGGAAGCTCAAACGTGCTGCGTAACACAAGAATGAACCTCATTGGATCTTATGGAAGCTCAAACGTGTTGAATGAGAATTAACCTCATTGGTTCTTGCTGAAGGTTCGTAACACGAGAATGAACCTCATTGGTTCTTGCTGAAGCTCAAACGTGCTGCTGCGTAACACACGAGAATGAACCTCATTGGAAGCTCAAACGTGCTGCGTAACACAAGAATGAACCTCATTGGTTCTTGCTGAACCTCAAACGTGCTGCGTAACACAAGAATGAACCTCATTGGTTCTTGCTGAAGCTCAAACGTGCTGCGTAACACGAGAATGAACCTCATTGGTTCTTGCATGTCGAGTGAACATGCTTGAGCTTCTGTTTACTACAACTGATGTGTGAATTGATGAATGTGTATATGTGAATAAAAGCCTAAATACAATCTTTTCATCATATAAAGTGATCACATCTTTTCTGAAAATTTTGACTAAACAACTCAATTCATTAATTTTATGATCTCTTTATGAACTTTGTGAAGCGTCAGTTGCATAGCTGTCAATGGAGGGAAATAAAGGTCTCAGATTTGATAAAAAAAAAAAAGATCTTCATTTGTGTTCTGAAGATGAACGAAAGTCTTTCAGGGTTGGAACGACATTAATGACTGAATTTTCATTATTGGGTGAACTAACCCTTTGATATCATCTCAGTGCTGTGAATTTAGGCTGAATTTCTATTTGACTAATAGTGGGCAACCTGTTTGAAAGCAGTTATTACTTTTGCAGTTACATTTGGCAATGCTAAAAAGCGCAGAATTTCACACTTGACCTTTAAAGAAAGAAATTGTAAAATGGAGAGGAAGAAGTGAGCAAGGCTTTCGCCCATCACCCTCAGGCTTGTTCAATAAGGGCTTGTTCCGTTCAGACATGCTGTGCACATGGTTCATGAATAGTTGTGTTGTGAGGAAGTGATCCTGTGAAATATCAGCCCACTCCTTGTGGGGTCATGAATGTGGGAACAAAGAGAGATTCTGTGTATGTGAGGAAGAGGATGTCAACGCACATAGACCCATCAGTTATGCATATTTTTAGGCTGGAGAACATTCAGGGAACCCAAACTCACACTATTGGTTGATGCCCAAGTGGCATATGAATGGCTTATAACTGACTCTGCATATTAGGCTGGAATAAGACTAAGGTTATTATTTTTTCTTAAATGGCACAGGAACATTCCTTTTACAGAATATAAATAAGATGATGTGTAGTTTTACTTGCTTTTAGTTATACAGACCATATTCATGCACCATATTTATTCAATAGCATTTAGAATGATTGAACATTGTTTAGTGGAATTATTTATTATTTAGTAATTTTTTTAAAGACATTTATACTTTTATTCAGCAAGAACACATTAAGTTGATCAAAAGTTAAAGCACAGACTTTCTACTTCAAATAAATGCAGTTCTGTTCATCAAAGAACCCTGAAAAAAGTGCAGCACAACTTTTTTCAACATTGATAATGTTTGAAAATGTTTAATGATTTTTTGCATATTAGAATGATTTCTGATCATGTGACACTGAAGACTGGAGTAATGATGCTGAAAATTCAGCTTTGCCATCACAGCAATACATTACATTTTAAAATATATTTGAATAAATAAATTGAAACAATAATTCTAATAATATTAGTGTTTGTTCTGTATTTTTGATCCAATAAACGCAGCCCTGGTGAGACTTCTATGTGCGTCTTGATTTTGATTTATTTGTGAGTAGAACATAGATATGCCGTTATCAAATATGTCAAGATTTGCAGAAATCAACATTTCACCAATATAAATTTCACCAATATAAATGCAGTTTCCCTGATGTGCCATTGTGGAATTGTGTGTTGTAGCCGCTGAAGGAAATGCTTGTGTTTGGATTAAATATGCAGGTAGAGAGATGAAGGTCTCTGCCAGCATAGACGTCTTTTCATATCTGACAGCTCAGTGCCTGCCTGGAGGATTGATGGGATAATGAAGGACTGCAGGGTTTGTTTTAGGCTCAAAGCCAGTGTGTTTGGCCTGACAACTTTGTATTTATTGTGCATGGAGTCACTGCATCCTTTGTCTTGGAATGTAACTTCCTGTTCGATGAAAGTGTTGTTGCTTGTAGGAAATACTGGCAGATTCCTTTGCTGGAAGACAGATGAAATGGTTGTCTTTTTTTCCTACCTCAGAAATATGCTGAGGACAATATATGTGTCACCTCGCAGGTTTTCAAAGGTTTTGCTAACTAAGAGCAAGTAACAAAAAAGAAGTGGATTGAAACTAATTTGCTTGTACACATCATCTCAGGAGTTTTCATTAGAAGCATTTTCTGGAGTAGTTGCAAATTTGCAGTTCTTTTGACAAAAGGCTGTGCTCCTCTCAGCATGCGTTCCCTCCTTTCTGCTTCATCTTCAATAAGGTAGTACTCCCGCCAGACCGGAGGACTGCTGGTCGATTCTTTGGCCGCGGCTCCCGCTGGCTGATGCCCCTTTAGAGATGGTAAAGTGGCTGCATTCCAAAGGCTGCTACCGAGATTTAAAGAATGATTATCCCTGGGCTGCTGGATGACCTGCAGCCGTATAATTCCCATCTGAGCTGACGCAACTCCAGCTTCACCTCCCCCTCTCTGGGTTTTTCATTTGTTGGTGTTTTTGATAAATAATGCAACCTCACCTATCAGCATCAATAGTCTGCGAGGCTTGTTCAGAAGAATTGAGCTGCAAGGTCAGTTAAATAGGATGCAGCTGTAGAGGTGGCTGTCCTGTGACTCAGGCCTGCATGATTATGGTGTGTGTTCAAAAAAGAGAAAGTGTGTAATATTTTTAAATGTAAAAAATCTTATTTATCCCAGTTTACCAGATGACTAGGGCATGTGATTGGTGTTAATAGTGGCATTGCTTTTTTAAAGAACACTATATTGAATTTAAAAACTTGATATGTAACTTTATATGTACATTTGATTAATCATTGCTTTTTTTAAAATTAATCGTTTGATTGAATGGTTGAGTGACTCCATCCATCCATCCATCCATCCATCCATCCATCCATCCATCCATCCATCCATCCATCCATCCATCCATCCATCTCTATCTTTCCATCCATCCATCCATCTCTCTCTCTCTCTCCCCCATCCATCCATCCATCCATCCATCCATCCATCCATCCATCCATCCATCCATCCATCCATCCATCCATCCATCCATCCATCCATCCATCTCTATCTTTCTTTCTCTCTCTCTCTCTCTCTCCATCCATCTCTATCATTCCATCCATCCATCCATCCATCCATCCATCCATCCATCCATCCATCCATCCATCCATCCATCCATCCATCTCTATCTTTCTCTCTCTCTCTCTCCCCCATCCATCCATCCATCCATCCATCCATCCATCCATCCATCCATCCATCCATCCATCCATCCATCCATCCATCCATCCATCCATCCATCCATCCATCCCTCCCTCCCTCCCTCCCTCCCAAAGTTTGTGGTCAATAAAATTTTAAAAAATGTTTTTGAAAGAAGTCTCTTCTGCTCTCCAAAGCTGCATTTATTCGATAAAAACAATAATATTGTCAAATAATATTACAATTTAAAATAATGGTTTTCCATTTTAATACAATTAATATGACATTTATTTCTGTGATGCAAATTTTTTAAAAGCTAATTTTTGCTCAAGAATGCTGCTTACTATTTTTGTGAAAACCTTAATAAATTTTTTTCAGGATTCTTTGATTAAAATAACACGGTATTTGAAATAAATATATATATATATATATATATATATATATATATATATATATATATATATATATATATATATATATATATATATATATATATATATATATATATATATATATATATATATATATATATATATATATATATATATATATATATATATATATATATATATTTATATATTTATATATATATATATATATATTTATATATATTTATATATATATATATATATATATATATATATATATATATATATATATATATATATATATAGATAGATATATTTATATTTTATTTATTTATTCATTTATTTTTGCAACAATTTAAGTCTTAAGTTACTGCTACTTGGTCAATTTAATGCATCCTTGCTAAAACATAGTATTAATTTCTTTTCTTTTTCTTTTTTTTTTTTTTTTTTTAATCTTACTGACCCCAAACTTTTAAAAATAAATGTAATCTTGACATAGATTGGACATTATAATCTGTCATTTTGTATCATTTATATCTGTGCTATACATTTAAAAAATGGTAGCATGCTGGTATGCATGAGGTGTGAATAATGACAGAATATTGATTTCTGAGTGAACTATTTTAAGTGTGCACAATCATGAGCATATATTATGTGTGGGAGTGTGTCTACACGGACTAATTGGTTTGCATGTGTGCATTGAGACTGCAAAGCGCCGAGGCAGACTGAACGTGTAAGGAGTGTGGGGATCTATCCTTATCTCATGACCCTCTCTGGGAGGACTGTTTCACAGAACCACTGAAGCAGGAAATGTGCTGTAACAGAGAACAGTGATTGCAGCTTGTATCCAGTCAGCAAGGAATACAACTTTTTGAAGGCATATATGATTTCAGTGTAACTCGAGTTCAAACCGAAAACAGTAGAATCAGGCCACCCTTCTCTTAGATGAGAATTATACTGTTGATTTGAATAATTCATGAGAGCGGTATGCCTCCTCATTACCTTGTAAGAGCAGGTAAATTATTCATAAATTGAACATCTTGGATTATATTTATAAAAAAAAAATTAAAAAAAAGATTTGGTGATTTAGATAAAGGTTTGTGATTTAATGTCCTGTGAAAAAGAAAATAGATTTGAGGTTAGGATGTACCCATCATGCTCATCGATATTCTTGTCAGCTAGGAGCAGCTTCTTTCTCTATGACAATAAGAAAATAAATGAAGCTGCAGAAATTCTGGAGCATCATGGCACTTTTGTTCGTTCACGTACAGAGATTCTCAATCATTCTTTTCAGATGGGTTGTCTTTATCATAACCAGCGGCTTTTGGGGACTGAGGCACTGAGGTAATTACTCGTCTTTTAGAGAGGGTTGGAGAGGATGCACCCTTCAGAAACTGAATTGTATTGAATTTTTTAGTGCCTGACGCTTTTGATCTCAGTGGTACCTTGTGACTGCCGATTCGGCCCAATTAAGTAATCGAGAAAAGTGTACATTGTATCATTTTGAATCTTGTGTTGTCAAGTTTTAGCACCACTGTTTTCATTGCTTGACCAAGGCCAAGGGGATTTACACAGTACTCCTCTTGAATTGGATGTGTAGCTTATATTTTATATATTATTTAAATTGAATGTTTATTGTTTTTTAACAGAAAATAACACATATCAAAATTAGAAAAAAAGAGCATTACACAGACATGTTAAACGGCAGCTCACACAGGAGAGAGAATGTGAGTATAGAACAATGAGGAATTAACTATTTCATTTCATTACATTGTCATTAAAGGGATAAATTAAAATTCTGACATTGTTTACTCACCACATGTTGTTTTAAACCTGTAGGAATTTCTTCTGCTAAACGCAAAGAGGATATTTTGAAGAATATGGGTACGGGCCCCATTGACTTCCATTGTATGGAAAAAAATACACTGACTGTTTGGTACCAGCATTATTCAATATCTTCAAATCTTCTATGTTCAGTAGTAGGAAAAAAAAATTCAGTTACACTTTAGATTAGGGTCCAATTCTCACTTTTAACTAACTATTAACTACAACGTTTTCCTCAATAAACTTCTAATTACTGCTTATTAATAGTTAGTAAGGTAGTTAAGTTTATGTATTGGGTAGTATTAAGGGATGTAGAATATGATCATGCAGAATAAGACATCAATATGTGCTTTATAATTACTAATAAACAGCCAATATCCTAGTAATATGCATGCTAATAAGAAACTAGTTAACAGTGAGAATTGGACCCTAAACTAAAATGTTACCAGAAATTGTGTTTGGAACAACTTGAGAGTGAGCAAATACATTTTGGGTGAACTATCCCTTTAATAATCACAATTACATTATCACGAGAAATAATTGTGCAGCTCTAGTTGGTCTTGCTGATTTTTATAGAAATTTGCATTCAGTCAGTCACTGATATGTCTTGGATGCTCTTCATTAACCTTTCCATTAAGCCTTATGTGTTTTTAAGGTTATTTATCATTAAGTTTATTTGCATGATCTTCATTAGTAGTACAGACCTCTACTTCACATGGAGAACCCCGCTGGAGTTTCTGCATTCGCTTTGAAAGAATGACGTCACTCACTGATGAACATCTATTTGATTAGTAAATGATAGTGTCTGTTATTGATAGTGAATGTATAATTAATTAGGTCATAATGAGGCTAATCTTTGAAGGCAGGGGAATGCTGGGATTTCCATGCTAATTTAGGTAGTAATCATATTCAAACCTAATCAGTATGAACAGATTGAAGATGTGGTTCATATATAAATTAACAATCCGTCATTATTTACTTGCGCTCATGTCATTACAAACTCGTATGATTGAAAAAACAGTTTACCTTAAAGGGTTAGTTCACCCAAAAATGAAAATTCTGTCATTAATTACTTATTCTCACGTCGTTCCAAAGTCGCAAGACATTCGTTCATTTTTGGAACACAAATTTAGTCTTCAGAAAATCTGGACTAAAATCGCTCAATTCATTTGGATTAGTTTTACAATCTCTTATAAATTTTTGAAGCATCAAGGTGTCAGTTGCGTAGCTGTCAAAGGAGGGACAGAAAGCTCTCAGATTTCTTTATAAAGATCTTCATTTGTCTTCCAGAGATGAATGCAAGTCTTGCGGGTTTGGAATGACATGAGGGTGAGTAATTAATGACAGATTTTTCATTTTCGGGTAAACTATCCCTTTAAAAATGAAAAATGTCATTATTTACTCGAGCTCATGTAATTACAAACCCATATGGTTTTGTTTCTTTGTTTGAACACAAAAGGAGAAGTTTTGAAGAATGTACTTTTTCAACCTTCTCAAAATCATGAGCACTGCGAAGTTACTTAAGGAGTTTTGTTCCAGTAATGCGTGAACTAAAAGTTGATGAAAGTGTCAGCTAAATTACAAGTTTGAATTTGATGAATCTGCATAACGCAACCGCTAAACAATTACTAGTTATACGGTGTCACTTGTATTCATCAGTATGCCATGTGATGGTACCAATTAAGTAGTCGTGCTGCTTGCTGAAGGTTTCTGATTGACAACAAAGCTGAGATCACTAGTCATTTTTTTTTGTGCCATTTGACAGGCATCTCTGCGGGACGTGCGTTAATGGTTGAATACAATTTTTATGTGCTTGTCTACTGTCTTCTGCTCTTGGTCATGACACCTCATCTTGGTTCGCAGCCAAGTATTTCTGTCTTTTAGACCTCTAATTAAGTTTGATGAAGCACTGCGGCATGCCATTATACTTCAAGTCTTTTGCTTTAACCATCTTTTTCCCATCAGGCTGATATGAAGCTCATTATGATTTAACTTTTGTTTTAAGAGTGCCTGCCAATGTCTGTCGTCTTTGAAACAGTGACTGCATTTCAATTTGCAAACTATCTGTATGTTATAGTATGTACGATTAGGATCAACGTGTCTCAAATCATAGTAAGTTAAAAAATAGTATGTCAAAACTGACGAAGAATACTAATTACACACTGGATTTTTGAAGCGTGCATTTATGCATTATGTTTAGGGTAATATTTACATTTATTCATTTAGCAGATGCTTTTCTCCAAGGCACCTTACAATTGTGCAACAAGTGATTCATTCTAAGGGGCAATGCACACGAGGCGTGCTAGTAATACAAAGATTAAGGCATCACTCAGGATAGTACATGTTAGAGTAGGGAGGGATTAAGAAATAGTGAGAGCGTAGACAAAGTAATATAGTGAAGTAGATGGTAAAATAGATTTTTAGCAAGCTGCAGTTGATTTTTAATTCTGTCATTAATTACTCACCCTCATGTCGTTCCAAACCTGTAAGACTTTTGTTCATCTTTGGAACACAAAGCTTCGCTTCAGAAGGCCTTTATTAACCCCCCGGATTACTTTTATGATGGATGGATGCACTTTTTTGGGCTTTAAAATTTCGACCGCTTTCACTGCCATTATAAAGCTTGGAAGAGCCAGGATATTTTTTAATACTTCTCCGATTTGTATTCGTCTGAAAGAAGATATATATATATATATTATAATATCAGGGATTCGGCTGTCCATATAGGATTGGGAAGATCATTCCATTAGAAAAAAAGAGTGATTTTATTCTTCTCTGTGACGTTACCATGAGGCGCTGGTCAGAGACTAACCGCAGGTTGTAGCAATGTGGTCTTTGAAGGTCACCTGGTCATCAAAAATTGGGATTATTGTTGCTGAACCTGTGCTTTGAAATTGTGCTGTACTGTTCTTTCATCCATGTCCGCCAGGCAGTCTGTGATCCATTCAGCTACGGTGGGACCGTCTGGTTGAAGTGGAAAGTAGAGTTTGTGTCATCAGCATAGCCATGGTAGCAGAAACCATGTGCCTGTATAATGTTCCAGTCATGTAGTGTAGAGGGGTCCAAGAGGGGTCATGTTGAGGGGTCCAAGAAGTGATCCCTAATATTACCCATAACCTATAGCGGTATGGAAGTTGGTTAAGATATTCTTTTGTCTTTCATTCACTTGTCACAACTATTTAAAAAAATAACTAATTGGCAGCCAGGAAGTGACTAATTTAAAACATAAGTACCTAACTCAACTTCTTCACATCGTATGCTAACTGATTGGCATTTTTGCTTTAGAAGAACTTCAAAATGCTAGAGAGAAGCTTGTATCTTTCAAGAAACTGATTTGAAAGCATGCTTGAGTTATGACCCTGTGAATGGAGACAGTGGTTATTTGTGCGCTTCAGTATATGAAGGATGATTTATTTCGTGACTACGGCTCTGTACTGAGTGAAGTGACCATTGAGTTGTTTTCTGGCAGCATGGTTGTATCTCACAATGGCTCTCTGCTACCCAGCATGCAAACTGAACACAGGCCATGTTGTCTGTAACTTTCTGAAATGTGGGGAGTGTGATTGTGCAGTGTTTAAAGTCAGTATGAGATGAAAATTGACCTATTTTTATGGTATTGTATAATGCTATTTGGTCAATTCATTCTGGCTCCTTTCTGGTATGTGATGTCCACTTGTCCCATTCTAATCAATATCCAGTAGATAAAATGAAAGGGGACATATCATGAAAATCTGACTTTTTGCATCTACCAACCCAGAAAACATGAAAAAGGACAACCCAGTAACTTTGTTTTCGGTAAGCCTTTCTCTGCAAGCACGTGAAAAAACGAGGCGCTCAGATTTCTCTCCTCTTCTGATGTAGGAAGGGGATCTTATTATAATATTGCCGCCCCATAATCTGCACGTTTCCACCCACGGCACCACTATTTTGTTCTCGCAAGCAACAATGGTGAACAAGACCCTTGTGTGTATTTGACAGTTCAAACACAACAAAAAATGTGAAAGAGAAGTTACTCACAAAACTTGACTTCTGACAACCAGTTGTCTGTGTTGTCTTCAGATAAGTGCGCTCAGAAAACGATCCATTAGAAGTTTAAACTAATATAGCTTTAAAACACATGGAAATAATAAACTTTAATGATGAAAGAAGAACTATGCTATCCGAGTGATCACGATATACATGATAATCAAGCAGATGTCTTTGGCAGAGAATCCGGTTGAGGCAGGAACTGTGTGGAGAGGGGGCGGCATGCAGCAGCTCATTTGCATTTAAAGGCACATGCACAAAAACAGCCTGTTCTTGACTGTAGTCAGAAATGGGTATTTAGAACATGGATTTATAAATGATCTGTGAAGTATTTTTAAGCTGAAACTTCACAGACACATTCTGGGGACACCAGAATGTAAAAATGGGCATAATAGGTCCCCTTTAAGTCCTGTCTTGCTCTTATATTTTCTTTTTTTTTTTGTATGTAGTTACACTTTGAAATAAGTCAAATCGTGATAGTAAAATGAGTTGCGAAGGTCTTTTTAAAGGGTTTGTCTATTGAAACCTTTTGGTTGTATTCCAGTATAATCTCAGCGTGAGGTGCTTTTGAAAATGCATATGAAAGACTTCAAAAGAACATATTTGCATTTATGTTAAATATTTTTGTCACTTAAGTTTTATGAATATATTTTTGGTTTCACCCAAGTGGTCTTATCTGAACCCTAACTAACTGAAATATTTCTAACAGTGTTATTTCTTTTTTGTATGAATGGTATCTCACAATATTGCTCAAATATTGACCTGGAGCATCTTGACCTTCTCATGTCCTTGAAAGATACTTTATTAAGAAACGACAGCATCAGCACAAAAGTCAGTCTATCTCAAGTGTTTACTCGTAATCAAGGTGATGGATGCAGGAGAAAGGGGCAGGGATAAAGATCTGAGTGACTTTGATGAGAGCTAAATTCTTATGGCAAGGCGACTGGGTCAGCGTATCTCTGAAATGGCTAGGCTTGTCTGTTGCTCCTGGTCAGCACTGGTGAGAATTTACCAACAGTGGTCTGAGGAGGGACAAACAACAGACTGGTGACAGGGTGTAGGGTGGGTGCCCAAGGCTCATTGATGCAAACAGTTTCAGGTCCCCATTGACTTCCATAGTATTTATTTTTTATTTTTCATACAATGGAAGTCAATGGGGACCAGCAAATGATTGGCTACCGATATTCTTCTCAATATCTTCTTTTGTGTTCAACAGAACAAAGAAATTTATACAGTTTTAGAACATCTTGAGGGTGAGTAAATGATGACAGAATTGTAATGTTTGGGTAAACTTCCTTTTGGTCACAGATTTATGCCTTCTAAAACCATTTCAAAATTTTCTGCCTAAAAATGTTCAATAGCTGAAATTTCGGTGCATCTTTAGTATTTGTAAGTGAAACAGGACATTCGATTGAAAAATGCAGGATAGGCTTAATCTGTCAGGAATCAACTGGATCATGAAAAGTGGATATTGCTTACCAGAACATAGAGGAAATTAAAAGTTCGAAGTTCATTTTGCAACACTATATCTTTGTAGGTTTACATACCAATGATGGCACCCTGGAAATGTAAAAAAACATGTAACGCCAGGCAGCCATCTGTTAAGTGCTTTTGCCTCTGGACCTTTAACCTGTAACAAGTGAGGTGCATTTTTGAATTTGCATCTAATTTGAATACCCACCTCTATCATCAGGTGGTAATAGGTCAAAACAGAGTTTAACAGGTTAATTCACACAAAAATTAAACCAAACCTGTTGTCCCAAACCTATTTGCATGGTTTTTATTTATTTATTTTTTACTTTTTTTCACGTTTTCAAACAATGGGAGTTCAGTCACCATATTTGTCCATAGTCACCATATCTGTCAAAAACCAAAAAGACAAAAACAAAACAAAAGCACAAAAGGACCATAAATGTAGTCCATATGAATCTTGCCCTCTGCTTCAGCTTGAGAGCAAATCAAATACAGTGCCCATAATGGTGTGTATATATAGCAAATCAAATACAGTTCCCATAACGCTGTATATATTTTCAGTGAAAATGTACATACATATCTGGCTTGTCATCACATAAAGCTATGGGTTCAGAAGATTTGTATATAGTTCATAAGTATGAACTACTTTTATGACATGTTGGCAGTAAGAATTATTACAAACAAATTTTCCTCTGATTAATAGTTCATTAGCATAATTGGTGATATTGTGTATTTTTTTGTGTAGAATCCGTAATGATGTGCGTGCTGTCAGAGCTGTACATACACTACCGTTCAAAAGTCTGAGATCAGTACAAAAATCAAGGCTTCATTGATCAAAAGTGACTGTAAAGACATTTATAATGTTACAAAAGTAAATAAATTGTTTTATTTGTAATTTCTTTCTTAAAGGGTACATAACACACACAGTTTCTGCCAATCTCATGTTAATGAGTACCTATAGAGTAGTATTGCATCCTTCATATTTGTAAAAGACAGATACGCTGTACCAATTCTTTCCAAAAATAGGCAAACTCATGAAGGCGTGCAGTGGGCGGAGCTGAAGAACCTCGAGCATACACACACTCCTTGGATAACTTTCGATTCACTATACGTTCGCGTTGTTCACATTATATGCACTCACGCGCCGATTGCCAACAAAACACAGACATATGAGGCAGTTTCACTCACCACCTGCGGTTTCGACTTGTGACCGGGAACAAACAAACACAGTTACAGAACTCCATTGCTGCTCCGGGAAAAACAAACTGCATCCACTGTTTCCTTAACGCTGGGTTATTTGGGAAGCTGAACAAGGTTCTTTCCCTCACAACCATATACACACTTCTTTAGTGACATTGTTGATTTCATGGTCAAAAACAAAATGACAGCGCTGCCGATGGCTCCCGTAACCCAAACGAAGCTCGTTGTTGACACTCTTGCTCTACTTCTGGTTGATATGCGCATATCCGGGAGAAGTGCCCATATAAGGAATTTCGCCCTTTATGACCTCATAAATGGCCATACTCGAATGCGTCCAATTCATTTTTATTTTTTTTATTTTGTCCATGTTTAGCATGAGAATCCAACTCTTTAACAGTGTAAATAAGTCAGAATGATGAAGTATGCATTAGACCCCCCTTTAATACATGTTTCTTGAGCAGCAATTCAGCAACACTTTGGCATCACAGGAATAAATTACATTTTAAATAATATATTCAAATAGAAAAGAGTTAATTTAAATTGTAATAATATTTTAATGCTACTGTTTGTGTTGCATTTTTGATCAAATAAATGCAGTCTTGGTGAGCAGAAGAGACTTCTTTCAAAAACGTAAGAAAAACTTTCCATCCACAAACTTTTTAACGGTAGTGCAAATCAGCTCATCAACTACACAACATGACTCATTCATTCAGATGTCAGGGATTTTTTTAGAGTCTGAACTATCCGTTTCAAACAGAATCAAATCATTCTAATCTGTTCTGTAGCTGTATGTAGCAGAATGTTAAGTGTCTGTTGAGGTCAACTGATTTGATGTTCCATGTTGAGAGAGTGTGTCATCCCAGATTTTTCAATGTGGTAATCAAAGTTGTGGTCGCTTTACCTCATGGTGACTAAACCCTTGAGTAAAATCCCTCTGTGAGACCAATCCCAAACCCAAGCACAGCGAGACTACTAGATGAAAGAACTTCCCTTCCTTTGAGAAAGAATTCACTTTTGTGCTCTGCATAATCCCTCTGCGAATTAGTTAAATGAAGCATGGGCTCTCTGATACATATTGCAAAGCGGGGCTAGCCGGGGTTACGGAGACCCCACAGGGAGTCTGTGCTAGTTTCAGGCTCCTTCTTGGAAGGGTGAAAAATAACATGTGAAACTCTCAAGAAATTGTGACTAGGGCTTATATCTTGAAGTAGAACTCAGCCATTAGATCCTTAATTGCATCTTGAAGTGTTGTAGATGGCAGGATATTAGATTTCGGTGGTATGCTATAGCGAGCACTTGCACTAGGAGGTCTAGCATCTGCTCATGGGCAGGGGAAATGTGTGCAATAGAGAGGGGAACCTACAGAGCAGGAAAAATGACATTATGGTGTGGGTTGTAGTTTGTGCTTATCTAAAGGTGCTTTGCATTAGACGATGAGTATTCAAAATTACTTTGTCTTTTTGTTATGCAAATTCACACAAAGCGAGCAAAAAAATCTTACTTGGCCACACTTTTGAATGGCACAAATAATATTTTCATAATGCCTGCTTTTGTTAATTCTTCATTCGATGTAATGCTTTGTATATATAATACTACCATTCAAAAGTTGGGGTAAGATTTTTTCTTTATGAAATAAACTAATACTTATATTCAGCAAGGATGCATAAAAGGAGACATTATTATCCTTTTTGGAGGGAGGGATTCTAGATCAGCAGTCACCATCCTCACAACTGTTTTCAACATTGATGACAATAAGATACAGTAATAATAATTTGTTTCTTGAGCATCAAATTAGTATTATAATGATTTCTAAAGGAATAATGATGATGGACATTCAGTTTTGACATTACATAACTAAATTGCATTTTAAAATATATTAAAATAGAAAACCTTAGTGCCCCTATTAAGCTATTTTAAAGTTTTATAATTTAGTTTTGGAGGTCTCCAACAACAGGCTTACTGTCATGATAGACTTGAGGACACAGAGGTTAGTACGCGGTAACAGGTTTTATTGGAGTCAGGCTGCGAAACAGTGAACTGGTGAACAGGTGCAAACAGGGGAAGGTGAGAGGCTTAACTGGAGTGGTAGACACGGAGGATATCGTGAAGGAACTTGGATGCGTGGAATCTTGGACGCTAGGAATCACGGGGAAACCCGGAAGTAGAGGTGCGAGGAAGCTTAGGATGCGAAGAGTTGCGAGGCAGTCTGCGTAGCGTGCGCTGTGACCAGACACAGAGTGCGGGGTGAGGGCTGGTGATAAAGGGTTTCAGTGATGGGAAACAGGTGCGGGTGCTCAGTATTCGGGTGATTGGGAACGAGTGGGCGGAACGTGGGAGTCTGGTGCAGAGGGCGTGGCTGAGTCCGTGACACTTACATGCATTAAAGGTCAAAAAACACTTTCATTTTCTCATAATATACATTGCACATCAGCACAATGTTCAATGACTCTCAAACAACTCGATGGATCAGCCTCTCTCAATGCCTCCTTTCCACGAAACTACTGTGCTCTGATTGGTCAGATGGCCCAGTCTGTTGTGATTGGTCTACTGCGTGCAGCGCGTATTTCAGAAACAAATGTCCATTACCATAACTGAACTCCAGCTCCATCCGGCGTCCGGAGGCTTTGCTCAGTGATAGTACACACTGTAAAGTTTGAGGTACATTGTGAGATGTTTCAACTGTAATTCCTCACCATCAGCATTAACAAGTGTACGTCCATCAACAAACCCATGTGTGTGTGTCTGATTTATTGCGGTGCATATGTGGGAACTGTATCAATAACAGCAGATGTTAGCCCAGCACTGACATGAATGACTGCTAATGTAACATTAAAGTCATTAAAGTCAATTAATGAAACAATTTGCGATTCGTTTAAAAAAAGATTTGTTTAATTGACTCAGTCGACTCTTACTTTTGAAAGACATTTTGAAAATAACTTTTATATACGGTGCACTTTCAGATTTAAAACTTTGCAGGATGTTTTCATTCACTTAGAACTATGTTACACACTACATGAAAGGTCATTTCAAAAATCAATAATAGGAGCACTTTGTAATAATTGTAATAATCTTTCAGTATTACTATTTGTACTGTATATTTAATAATGAAGAAAACTGAATTGAATAATATTGGCCATATTTAATCACGTTCTCTGACTCGTTTTTCAGAAAAATATTGATAAATGCAATTGATTGCATTTAAACTTGATCACTTAATCAGCATATCACATATTTAATTTGATTAAAATTAAATCGAAAGATTTTAATGAATTGACATCCTCAATAAAAAAAAAAAAAAAAAAACATATCAGCAAAAATTCCTATCAGTGCAAAATCTATAGAACAAAATCCACAGTGACACCACCTGTCATTGAGCTTCTTCATATTTCCATGTATGCCAGCTCAGTTTTGTTTCTATCAGGGCAACATTTATCTGTGCAAATGCGAATAGAGTGATCTCTTTCCTGTGGGACATGGCCTAGTTCTCATTACACTATTGTTTATTTACCCCATCAGATCTCTCTTCTCTAGCGTATGTGGCTTTAATCGAGCAAGTATGACAGGACGTCAACAGAGACAACAGGAACATGTTTACTGCATTCCCAGTAGGAGTTTTGATGATTCCCTGTTACGTGTCAAACTGCAAACCTGGAGGGCCAGCTCCAAAACACCCACCTAGAAGTTTCTAGGGCTGTGTCCGAAATCGCCCCTATACCTTTAAATAGGGCACTATTTGAGGGGACAGCCATTTGTAATGGTGTCCAAAACCATAGTGGACATTTATGAGTGCACTTATTCAATCCCTTAATGCACCGCGATAGTGCACGCACAACCGTTGTACGCTCAGCGGCTAGAGAATACCCATAATGCACTGTGACGATCATGCCGAATTAATTCCCGCGTCTCGCCAGAAGATAGCGCCCGCAGCTGAATCCATCCATCCATTTTCCAATCCGCTGGTTCAATGTGGGTAGCCTACAGCATAATATCATACAAGTATGGATTTTTTTAATTAAGGTTTATACATAGTTTCTATGACAGAGTTCAAGATAGATCTTTTCATTACTACTGGAGCTGCCAGTTTGCTACATTTCAAATAATTATTTTACAGCAAGCACACACTATGCAAATTTACTCACTCGTTTTTATGCATTCCCTCAAGTGAACTATATTAGTGGACTAATTTAGGGAATAGTGAATGAGGGTATAGGGGTTGATTTTCAACACAGCCTAGTAAACCTGAATACCTTGATTTATTTAGGGTTGGACTAAGCTCTGCTGGACAGTGGCCCCTCAGGAACCAAACAGGCCCCTGCCCTATGTAGTTGTGGTTTGGTAAGCTGTATAACTTGATGCTCATGAAATCTCATGAAATCAAATATCACGTTGACTGTACAGCCGTGTGGTGTTGTCAAAAAGATTGATATTTCGATACGTATCGATACTGAAATATCTGAAATGGTCAGTACTCCTTTTCTGCAGTATCAATACAATGATTCCAGCTGCGCGTTCTCGCTCTCTACTTTCCGACTGTGAATTGACAGTTTGATACATACCTGTCTCCTCTCACTTGTCTCATTCACTCCAGATGAATAGTGCTTGTATAGCGCATCAGTTTCCCCTGTGGTATTGAAAATGGTATTGAATATCAGTATTTTTCACGGTATTGTATCAAAGTTCGAAATTCCAGTATCGTGACAACATTACAGCAATGGTGCTCAAACCTTTCCGATCAAGTACCATGTACCATGTTCGACCGTCACCTTGAAGTGCTCGCAAGCCATTTCACTTATGTAATCAGATTTTTTTCCTGCATTAAATAAGATGATATGCAAAAATATGCAGGGTGGGACATGATTTTATACATCAGGAGTTCTTTGGTGTGTGTAAAATGATGGTGGTTGCACAGGAAATGCCATTTTAAAAATGTGTCTTATTTAAAATAGTATGGATAATTAGAATGTGTTCAGCACATCCACTTGATGTAAAAGAAAACATGATTCATTAGACCAGGCCACCTTCTTCCATTGCTCCGTGGTCCAGTTTTGATGCTCAACAGGGGTCAGCATGGGCACCCTGACTGGTCTGCGGCTATGCAGGCCCATACGCAACAAACTGTGATGCACTGTGTATTCTGACACCTTTCTATCAGAACTAGCATTAACTTCTTGAGCAATTTGAGCTCCAGTAGCTTGTCTGTTTGATCGGACCATACAGGCCAGCCTTCGCTCCCCACGTGCATCAATGAACCTTGGCCGCCCATGACCCTGTCGCTGGTTCACCACTGTTCCTTCCTTGGAGCACTTTTGATAGAGACTGACCACTGCAGAACGGGAACACCCCACAAGAGCTGCAGTTTTGGAGATGCTCTGACCCAGTCGTCTAGCCATCACAACTCGCTCAAATCCTTACGCTTGCATTACATTTTTCCTGCTTTTAACACAAAATGTTCACTTGTTGCCTAAAATATATCCCACCCACTAACAGGTGCCATGATGAAGAGATTATCAGTGTTATTCACTTCACCTGTCATAATGTTATGCCTGATCGGTATATACTGTGTGTATATATATTTGAGAGCCACTGCAATAGAGAATATATGATAAAAATAGTACACTTGAGTAATTCTCTGGTTCTTCTCATTTTCTGTCTCTTTTAAACTAGCAGGGGTCTTATTTCAAGAGGTGAGCTTTTGCCTTGAATGGGAATGAAATTAGCTCTTGATGTATTAACCCCTTGAGAAGAGTGTGTGTAGGTCATCCCACTGATCTATATTGATCTGGACTGGAGTAATTTGGGAGAAAATGATGTTTGATTGGGCCTTCAGAGTTAGTGTGAAGTGTAGACCTGATGAGGAGATGCCTAGAGATGCAAGTGAGAAAAAAAATCAATCTTTAACAATTCTTTCTTTTCTACCAGAGCTGCTTAGAAGCCCAGAGTGTCTCAGTAAATAAGATGTGTAGTGTTTTACTTCACTCTTTCAAAGAGTCTGTCAGAAAAGATTACCAGACAGACACCACTTCTGTCGAATTGACTTTGAAGCTTTTTTCCCCTCTGTTGTTTCGGTGGAGCTGATGAGTCTTTGTAAAATGAAGTCTATTGATCTGACAAGACATCCGTTTGAGTTAACCATCATTTGATCCAAGACATTTGGAAATTAGAGCTTGGACAGAGGTTGAAGTGGGTCTGTAGAATTGGTTTGGTGTAGAAGTGTAATGATACCCTCATGTCACGATTCAATACATATCACGATACTGATCTCACAATAAGATATTATTAATAAAACATTTCTGTTGATTAAAATGTTAAATTTGGTATTATATTGGGGTGAAAATGAATAGGCTTGGTGCTGACTATAGCTGAACCTTTAAAATAAATATGTCTTCATTTGAAATTCTGTATCCTCTGATTATCCTCTGATTAATCAGATGGTTAAAATCTTAGTGGTGATCATGCATGGCTCATGACTCAAAATAAATTCTAGTCATATTTCAGATGGAAATCTATTTTATTTCCTTTTTCTCAGCCACTGAGGACCAAGAATGCGGGGTGATAGATACATTTCCTCACCTCCCAGTTTGTTCCGTAGATTAATAAGGCTGCTTGGAAACAGGTGTCAGAAACCTTTTGATAAATTCCTCCTTACCAGCCTCTATCTTCTTGCAGACTATCTTGTATTTTTGATCTTAAGTTGTTTACTCCTCCTCACACATTCTTGTCATCTTTTTTTTTTTTTTTTTTTTTTTAATAACAGACTTGAGTGCTACAATCCTCCCAATTACCCTGGAAAAAATCTTTGCTGGCTCTTGTGAAGTTGGTAGAACCAATTTTTTGTCTGGAATAATTCCTTCCAAATATTAAGTTAGAACTGTCTAGTTTCAGTGTTTATTTTATAGGGTTAGTTCACCCCAAAAATGAAAATTCTGTCATTTACTCACCCTCATGTCGTTCCAAACCTGTAAGACTTTCGTTCAACTTCAGAACACAAATGAAGATCTTTTTTATTAAATCTGAGAGCTTTCTGTTCCTCCATTGACAGTCTACGCAACTACCACTTTGACCCTTCAAAAAGTTCATAAAGAGCTCATAAAACTAATCCATATGAATTGAGCGGTTTAGTAAAAAATTTCTGAAGAGACACGATCGCTTTATATGATGAACAGATTGCATTTAGGCTTTTATTCACACATACACATTGATCAGCGAACAGAAACAGAAACTCAACCGAACCTGACATTTCTTGACGGGTGAGAGCAAACCTCAAATCTCATGTTATAAAAGATGAAGTGCTTTGCACAGGCTATTTAAGACAGTATTGGCTATTGGACTCAACGACAAACATAGCTGTAATTTACGGGTGGGACATGTCCCCACCACTTTTTGAAACATCTCGCTGCACGTAAAAACTTACCTAATACAAACAAAACATCTCCAGTTAACTAGCAGCTCATAATTTTTGTTCGTTTGTTAAATAAGAGGCGATCTGGCGCTCGTTACCGCTGTTATCAGTGGTGCGGATTTCTCTTGTGGCTTATGAACACCACTGCTGCCCCCTAATAGTGGCAGCTAACCATTAAGAGGTTTGGGCGACCAAAATTTTATTCGTTGGTTAGTCAAAAAAAAGTTGGTTAGTAGAAAGAAACTCACACTGCCTGTGATGGACAAATTGTTAATGGCAGGAAATCCAAACATCTGCCTATCATTCATGGACCTCAAATATGGCTTATCACTTGAAATCACGCTCACACTAATATTAACCTAGATAAATATGCGCTGATTAGGCTATGTATTAAATATATAGGCAATTAAAGGCTCATAATTATGATTTAAGGCTTATTAAAATAAACGCTCGATTAGTCGAAAAATCTTTAGTCGAGGGCAGTCCTAGTGCACACTGTGCAGTCTTCACACGGAAGAGCACTTTAATCTACCGCTTAACACCGTTGCGGAAACTTTCTATTTGTTCCGGTGAAATCACAAAACAAACTCCACAAAAACTAGGTTACACTTTATTTTAAGGTGTCATTGTTACAATGTAATTATATATTTATATTCTAAGTAATATTGATTAACTACATACTGTTAAGGTAGGGTTTGGTTGAGGGTTAGTTACATGCAATTATGCACAATTTACTGTTATTACTATGGTAAGACATGTAACATATGTAATAAGGACACTGTAAAATAAAGTGTTACCAAAACTGTTTCTTGCTCTTGATATACAATCACTGATGATATTTGGTTTTGATGAAAAAAAAAAAAAAAAAGATTAGATTAGAATCCAGAACCTCTGACATGCGTAACAAAATTCCTACCACTAAACCATTAGGGAATACAAACAAATTTCACAAATCTATGCATTTATTCACATGAAAAATCTTGGTGCAAGAATGTAAGAATGAAACGATCACATTAAACATGAGTTCTATACTGATAAATTAAACCCAATTTACTATTGAAATGTATTTCTGGACATCTTAATATAATTTTTTTCTGCAATTGTTATTGTACATACTCACCTAAAGGATTATTAGGAACACCATACTAATACTGTGTTTGACCCCCGTTTGCCTTCAGAACTGCCTTAATTCTACGTGGCATTGATTCAACAAGGTGCTGAAAGCAATTCTTTAGAAATGTTGGCCCATATTGATAGGATAGCATCTTGCAGTTGATGGAGATTTGTGGGATGCACATCCAGGGCACGAAGCTCCTGTTCCACCACATCCCAAAGATGCTCTATTGGGTTGAGATCTGGTGACTGTGGGGGCCATTTTAGTACAGTGAACTAACATGTTCAAGAAACCAATTTGAAATGATTTGAGCTTTGTGACATGGTGCATTATCCTGCTGGAAGTAGCCATCAGAGAATGGGTACATGGTGGTCATGAAGGGATGGACATGGTCAGAAACAATGCTCAGGTAGGCCGTGGCATTTAAACGATGCCCAATTGGCACTAAGGGGCATAAGGTGTGCCAAGAAAACATCCCCCACACCATTACACCACCACCACCAGCCTGCACAGTGGTAACAAGGCATGATGGATCCATGTTCACATTCTGTTTACGCCAAATTCTGACTCTACCTGAATGTCTCAACAGAAATCGAGACTCATCAGACCAGGCAACATTTTTCCAGTCTTCAACTGTCCAATTTTGGTGAGCTTGTGCAAATTGTAGCCTCTTTTTCCTATTTGTAGTGGAGATGAGTGGTACCCGGTGGGGTCTTCTGCTGTTGTAGCCCATCCACCTCAAGGTTGTGTGTGTTGTGGCTTCACAAATGCTTTGCTGCATACCTCGGTTGTAACAAGTGATTATTTCAGTCAAAGTTGCTCTTTTATCAGCTTGAATCAGTCGGCCCATTCTCCTCTGACCTCTAGCATCAACAAGGCATTTTCTCCCACAGGACTGCCGCATACTGGATGTTTTTCCCTTTTCACACCATTCTTTATAAACCCTAGAAATGGTTGTGCGTGAAAATCCCAGTAACTGAGCAGATTGTGAAATACTCAGATCGGCCCGTCTGGCACCAACAACCATGCCACGCTCAAAATTGCTTAAATCACCTTTCTTTCCCGTTCTGACATTCAGCTTGGAGTTCAGGAGATTGTCTTGACCAGGACCACACCCCTAAATGCATTGAAGCAACTGCCATGTGATTGGTTGATTAGATAATTGCATTAATGAGAAATTGAACAGGTGTTCCTAATAATCCTTTAGGTGAGTGTATTTTACATCTGATATAGCATTGTATTAGCAATACAATGCTATTGTGCCCCACACACCTGTCCCACCCACTTTTTAAAACAAAGTTACACCTAAGACAATCTTCTCCGCCTCTCAAATACATGAAACATTAGCCTTTATTAGTGTTTCTTGAGTAAAGAAAACTCTGTACTTATTGAAAGAATCAGTTCTTTATTCACCCCTGCACCGCAAACAAGCAGAGATGGTCGAAACTGTGTGCGGCACTTTATGTAACTAAATTTGCATTTGGTTTGAAGCCAATTTGCTTTTCTCTAAGGCCATTGTATTTAAGATTAAATATATAGTTTTTTTTTTTTTCTCTCTTTTTGGTCTATGTAACATTGCCCCAAGATGAATTGCCTGGCTGAGAGTTGAATTGAGTAGGTTTCATATTCAGTTATTAAAAAAATGTAATATTGAGTATGAAACTTATAATATGAAACGTTGTTGTAAATGTAATCTATTTAAAGATTTCTTTAAAATCTGTTTAAACATTATTTTAAGAACAGAAAGTCAACCCCAAATGGCTTTATTTCGTGACATTTCTGTTGAACAGAAAAAATGTCCCTGAAAGCTACAGGGGAATATTTGTCACACCTAGTCTAAAAACAATATGTTTTATGGCCCGGGAGTGCAACACAACAGGACACTTTTGTAACAGTGGCCGGGGCCCATTGTGTCTTAACCTCTTTTTTTCTGTTTGCATCAGCAGATAAATAGTTTACTTGTTGTTTTGCTCCCCTGTTTGTCCTCATCACGCCTCTGTCCTTGAGGAAAACAGAGTTCAACAAATACAACATGAATTCTTTCATTGGTTCAGTGAATGCCGAAGTGAGTCTTCACAAACACACAAGCTGCTTCATAGTCTGAACAGGGTTGGAGTGACCAATCATCACATTTCAAACATCATCCATCATTCTGAGCATTTATTGTACGGACACTTTAGAGCAGACAGACTGGTTGCATTTATATATTTTTGAAGGCAAAGCAGATACATGTGAAGGACAGTAAAGCATATATGAGCTTAATATCATTTTCTTTTTGTCCTTGTCAATCTTTCTCTTCCATAATGAAAGAGGGCTCCTAACAGGAGCTATAAAGCAAATTCAATTCAACTCTCGGACAGGTAATTCGTCCTGGGGCAATGTTACATAGACCAAAAAGAGAAAAAATAAAAAAAAAAAAAAAGAGGAAAAAAAAAATATATACATATATATTTCATCTTAAATACAATGGCCTTAGAGAAAAGCAAATTGGTTTCTATCTAAATGCAAATTTAGTTCTGTGGAGCTGTTGGGTAACGTGAGCTCATGCATGTGTGTTTTGGACCTTTCTGAGACACACGCAAGGCCTCAGTCATATATGACATCTCAATATTTAATCTCCAGTGACTAATGGGTCAATTCTTAAAAAGTTTCACACGGCAGAGATGTTAAATGATTTGTTCTGAAATATTTGCTGCATGCGACACTTTGAATACCACTGTTTTATGTATAAGGCTTCTTTAATATAATCATGAAGTGAGTTGATCATTTAATTTTTTTGTAACCTTTCAGCTTTATTTTACCATCAGCTCATTTATCGGTTCTTAGCTAGTTGTGAGTAGAACATATCTGAAAGAGACTATTGGTGATTTGTCAAGTTGGTAAGCTGTTAACCAAGATTTAATTAAATTAATTTTTTTATTTTAGTTTCCCAATTTTTTCCGCATGATTGATCATTGCTATCATTTCCAAGTGCTATTACATGGAGTTTATTGTATTTCTTTATTTATTTTTTCAATCAGTATGACATTTTTTGAAGAAAAAAATTGTCACTGCTGTTATTTCCGAATTCTATTACGTGTAGCTTATTGTATTTTATTATTTATTTTGTCTTATTTATCTTATTTCTAATTTTTCTAATTTTTATTTTATTTAAATTTTTACATTTTATTTTAATTATTTGTTATTTTCAATCAGTATGTGATTTTTTTTTTTTTTTTTTTTTTTTTTTACAAAATATTTTTGATTGATCATTGCTGTCATTTCCGAGAGCTATTACATGGAGCTCAAAGCTTTTGCCTGCAACCCATGATGTTCTTGGCAAGCCTGTAGTCTTTGAGAAAATTAGAAAATGGCGACAAAAGCCCTGGGGATAGAGTTGTGAGATGAATGATATCTGCTCCATCATTTAATACTGTTATCGTGAAATTGGCCATTGCTCAAATATTGGCAGAGCCGCTGAAGTGCTGAGGAGCTAATCGGACAGTCATTAGTCTCAGTCTAATAAACAAGATCACAGCGCTGTATTCCTTCCATTCCACGACAAAGACATGGTAACAAACATTGCTTGTAGACACCATTCAGAGAGACTTCAGATGCTAGTCCCCTTAAAAAACAAAAATCTGTGATTATGTGATCTGTCTTCACGTTTGCTGAAGACAGTGGCTGTAGTAAGCTATGTGAGGTTATTGAATTATTAAAAGTTTCTCATCCATCTCATCTGAGCGCTCTCCGTTCCAGTGAAATCACAAGATAAATGCAACCCAATAGGCCATGATTACTGAAATACATCTAGTGACAAACAGATGGCATTTTAATTAGTTTACTTATTTAACAAATGATCAGTCAAGCAAGATTTGAACTTGTGACCTCTCACACTTAAAGCAAAAATATTCCTCAGAGCCACATCAGCTCATGCTCAGATTAAAGGATGAGCCTCCCTAAGACTGAAATCCTAGAATCGCCTGTGGTAACAACTGTTCTTGGGTTAACCTCAAGTATTTGATACTTTTATTTCAGTGCCTGTTGTTGACTTGAATATGAGAAGTTCACCTATTCATGGTCTGTCTTGGTGTAATTATTCTGCTACAGTTGAATATTCTGTAATATTTCATCCTTGTTAAATTGAGCTGTCTTTTTGTCCAAAAATGTGGTACATCCGTGAGCATCCATCTGAAATAAAATGACAAATAGGAAACTCTACGGTCTCATGCGCTTCACAGATATGCATACTGAAAGCCACAAGACTGCAAATCCTCATCAAATTCACCATTTTGGATTGGGTCATAGACTGCAGTTATTTGTGTAAAACACAGTACTACAAGCTTTTCTTGTAACGAGGAAAGCTTTTTAATGTGACTATGAAAAAACAAAGAAGTTTTCAGTGACCTTTTCAAAGTCTCAAAGCTGTTTTATTGTTGTTAATTGAAGTGCTTGGCTATGAAATTTTGCCTGAATAGATGAACATTTTTGTCTAATTTATCTAATTAACCGTATACATCGTTTTCTGCACTGCTACTGAATCTACAGGACCACAGCACAGGAAATCATATTTTACCTGAGTAAATTAGCTTGCAGTCTGAGTTAAATGTGATAAGATGAAAAATACCTTATGAAAAATGTATCGTAAATAATAATTCAATTTAGAATGCCATTCGATTTTGTTATCTTCGCTGGCTGCACACAAAAACAAACATAGCACAAACAGTGCAGTGTGACTCACAAACTAATGACTCTTATTATTTGATTATTTTACTGTATCCCTTAAAAAGACTCACAAGTTACCAGTTTATATATATATGTACACTGATCAGTCATAACATTATGACCACCTTCCTAATATTGTGTTAGTCCCCCTTTCACTGCTAAAACAGCCCTGACCCATTGAGGCATGGACTCCACTAGACGCTTGAAACTGTGCTGTGGTATTTGGCATCAAGATTTTAGCAGCAGATCCTTTAAGTCCTGTAAGTTGCGAGGTGGGGCCTCCATGGATCTGACTTGTTTGTTCAGAACATCCCACAGATGCTCGATTGGATTGAGCTCTGGGGAATTTGGAGGCCAAGTCAACACCTCTAACTAGGTGTACATCCTAAACAAAGTAACATCCACATGGATGGCAGGAACCAAGGTTTCTCAGGGTTTCTGACACCTTTTTAACAGAACCAGCATTAACTTGCAATCTGAGCTGTTTCATCAGACCACATGGGCCAGCCTTCGCTTCTGTGCATCAGTGAGCCTTGACCACCCATGACCCTGCCGCCGGTTCACCACTGTTCCTTCCTTGGAGCACTTTAGATAGATACTGACCACTGCAGACCGGGAACACCCCACAAGAGCTGCAGTTTTGGAGATGCTCTGACCCAGTCGTCTAGCCATCACAATTTGGCCCTTGTCAAACTCGCTCAAATCCTTACGCTTGCATTACATTTTTTCCTGCTTGTAACACATCAACTTTGAGGACAAAAAGTTAACTTGCTACCTAATATATCCCACCCACTAACAGGTGCCGTGATGAAGAGATAATCAGTGTTATTCACTTCACCTGTCAGTGGTCATAATGTTATGCCTGACCAGTGTATTTTTATGTATATATATGTGTGTGTTTTTTGATAATGCACAAAAACAAACACAGCACAAACAGTGCAGTGCAGTCTGACTCACAAACTAATGACTTTTATGATTTCCCTTAAAAAGACTCACAAGTTACCAGTTCAAATCCTTTACATGCAAATTAACTTTAATGACATCTTAATCTGTAGGGTTTAATATGGAGTTGGCCCACCCTTTGCAGCTATAACAGCTCCAACTCTTCCAGGAAGGCTTTCCACAAGGTTTAGGAGTTTGTCTATGGGAATTTTTTACCATTCTTCTAGAAGCTCATTTGTGAGCTTAGGCACTGATGTTGGCGAGAAGGCCTGGCTCGCAGTCTCCGCTCTAATTCATCCCAAAGGTGTTCTATCGGGTTGAGGTGCAGGCCAGTCAAGTTCCTCCACACCAAACTCACTCATCCATGTCTTTATGGACCTTGCTTTGTGCACTGGTGCGCAGTCATGTTGGAACAGGAAGGGGCCATCCCCAAACTGTTCCCACAAAGTTGGGAGCATGAAAATGTCTTGGTATGCTGAAGCATTGAGTTAATTTCACTGGAACTAAGGGCCAATCCCAGCCCCTGAAAAACAACCCCACACCATAATCCTCCCTCCATAAAACTTTACACTTGGCACAATGCAGTCAGGCAAGTACCGTTCTCCTGGCAACCGGCAAACCCAGACTCGTCCATATGATTGCCAGACAGAGAAGCGTGATTGGTCACTCCAGAGAACACGTCTCCACTGCTCTAGAGTCCAGTGATGGCGTGCTTAATACCAGTGGTTCTCAAACCTGTCCTGGGGACCCCTCACCACTGCACATTTTGTATGTCTCCCTCATCAGACACACCCAATTTAAGTATTGCAGTCTCTACTAATGAGATGATGAGTTGAATCAGGTGTGTTAGATGAGGGAGACATGCAAAATATGCACTGGTCGTGGGTTTGAGAACTACTGCTTTACACCACTGCATTAGACGCTTTGCATTGCACTTGGTGATGTACGGCTTGGATGCAGCTGCTCGACCATGGAAACCCATTCCATGAAGTTCTCTACGCACTGTTCTTGAGCTAATCTGAACACCACACAAAGTTTGGAGATCTGCTTTTGACTCTGTAGAAATTTAGTGACTTCTGTGCTCTGGCTGCCTCAGCATGCGCTGACCCACGCTTGAATTCACTGAGCTCCTGAGAGCGACTCATTCTTTCACAAATGTTTGTAGAAGCGTCTGCATGCCTAGTGCTTGAATTTATACACCTGTGGCCATGGAAGTGATTGGAACACCTGAATTCAATGATTTGGAGGGGTGTCCCAATACTTTTGGCAATAAAGTGTATATGTATATATGTATTTTTATATATCTGTGTGTATGTGTGTGTGTGTGTGTGTGTGTATATATATATATATACACACAGTATACACACATACAGACATTTTTCATATTTTCAGGTACCTTCTTCTCCACTTTTCAATTACCTACCAAAGAGTAACATTCATTTTATTATCTTTGTTGTACTAGACTAAGAGGATTTTTCTGAAAGGAAGAACAAACACATTATGCTTTTTTTCCTGCCCCATTTTCCACCTTGTCTTTGACAGTGTACCAGTGCAGCATGTTTTTTTATAATGCGCTTTCTCTTTCATCTTCCGGCATGTTGTCTCTGGAACTAACCTGTATGTGTGCTTCATTCGTTACTCACGTGCGGGTGCAGCGGGCACTGGTTCATTTAGTATGCACTGTGTTCACTGGGGAGCTGGATGGTGTTTCTGAAGAGTAGGCAAGTCCCCTACATTTAAGCCCAGTTGATTGACAGTTCATTCCCTCACCGGGATCCACACGCCTGCATTTCCTGCGTTCTCTTCAGGGCTCTGATCCCACCAATTGGACTGTCACACACTCAGGCACACACACTTACTGCACCAACAATTAAACATGCCCTGTTGCACCGGCAGCACTGAGGTGGATTTTACTGATCTGCTCCCTAACCACCACCTGTAACACCATCTGACACCACCCAGAAAATGCCAAATCTGATGAAAAGTGTTGATGAATTACAGGAAGGTGCTTTGTTTATCACCATGACAGCTGGTGTGATTTTATCATCCGACGGGAAAGATGTGGCAGACAGCTCTTAAAAGGCTTGCGTGATGGGAGGTCACCGGTTTTGGAAAAGTTATTTTAATGCTTGCAATGCAAAGCTAAAAGCTACTAATAATTTAAAATACAGTCGAGCTGTCCTTTTGGAAGAAAATAATTATCTACAGCACTACAAGCTCCCAACAAAAAGTAGCTAATTACGTTTATGTTATTTAGAGGGACAGTATACACTCACCTAAAGGATTATTAGGAACACCTGTTCAATTTCTCATTAATGCAATTATCTAATCAACCAATCACATGGCAGTTGCTTCAATGCATTTAGGGGTGTGGTCCTGGTCAAGACAATCTCCTGAACTCCAAACTGAATGTCAGAATGGGAAAGAAAGGTGATTTAAGAAATTTTGAGCGTGGCATGGTTGTTGGTGCCAGACGGGCCGGTCTGAGTATTTCACAATCTGCTCAGTTACTGGGATTTTCACGCACAACCTTTTCTAGGGTTTACAAAGAATGGTGTGAAAAGGGAAAAACATCCAGTATGCGGCAGTCCTGTGGGCGAAAATGCCTTGTTGATGCTAGAGGTCAGAGGAGAATGGGCCGATTGATTCAAGCTGATAGAAGAGCAACTTTGACTGAAATAACCACTCGTTACAACCGAGGTATGCAGCAAAGCATTTGTGAAGCCACAACACGCACAACCTTGAGGAGGATGGGCTACAACAGCAGATGACCCCACTGGGTGCCACTCATCTCCACTACAAATAGGAAAAAAAGGCTACAATTTGCACAAGCTCACCAAAATTGGACAGTTGAAGACTGGAAAAATGTTGCCTGATCTGATGAGTCTCGATTTCTGTTGAGACATTCAGGTAGAGTCAGAATTTGGCATAAACAGAATGTGAACATGGATCCATCATGCCTTGTTACCACTGTGCAGGCTGGTGGTGGTGGTGTAATGGTGTGCGGGATGTTTTCTTGGCACACTTTAGGCCCCTTAGTGCCAATTGGGCATCGTTTAAATGCCACGGCCTACCTGAGCATTGTTTCTGACCACGTCCATCCCTTTATGACCACCATGGACCCATTCTCTGATGGCTACTTCCAGCAGGATAATGCACCATGTCACAAAGCTCGAATCATTTCAAATTGGTTTCTTGAACATGACAATGAGTTCACTGTACTAATATGGCCCCCACAGTCACCAGATCTCAACCCAATAGAGCATCTTTGGGATGTGGTGGAACGGGAGCTTCATGCCCTGGATGTGCATCCCACAAATCTCCATCAACTGCAAGATGCTATCCTATCAATATGGGCCAACATTTCTAAAGAATGCTTTCGGCACCTTGTTGAATCAATGCCACGTAGAATTAAGGCAGTTCTGAAGGCGAAAGGGGGTCAAACACAGTATTAGTATGGTGTTCCTAATAATCCTTTAGGTGAATGTATATATATGTGTGTTGTTAAGGTTAAATGGTGTTGCTACTTTTATTTATTTACTCCCTAACACTGCATTCTTTTCTGTACATAAAATTGGATTGTTCTATCTGAATGCGCTTTCTATCTGAAAGAAATGAAGTGTTAACTGACTGGAAACATTTAAATATATTGCAGTTGTATATGTATTGAGTGATTTTATGCTTAAAGACTCTGTAAAAGAGTCCTCATCTGCACCTGAATATTTTGCCTTTTAAGAGTGTGGTATCCTTATGGAGAGATACATAGGCCTATTGTCTCCTCAAAGTATTCATACCTGTCACTTTTTCTGTGTTATTGTATATTTTTAATTGATGAATTGAATTATATGCACTTACACACTATACACAAAAACAAAAGGGAATACAATTGTGTAAAGTTACAAAATAAACAGGCTTATCAATTTCTAAAGATGGGATAACAGACTTCTGTATTCTTTGTTCTTGATATCAGAGGTTGTGTACGTCCAATTAAATCACTTGGTAAAAGTTAGCCAGATTAGACCCTTCACTGTAAACTGTAAAAAAAAAAAATAGTTGTTTAAGCTTAAAAAAGTAAGTGTTCTTGCTGCCTTAACAGTTTAAGTTTAGTCCAAGTGACAACTTGGATATTTGAGATGACTAAACGTAAACATTTTACATTTTAAGGCAGCACGAACACATACTTTTTTAAATTGAAATTTTTTTTACAGTGTCATTTTGATGGGTTGAGAAGAAAAACAGGATCAGGAAATGTGTGAGTTGGACTCAAACCCAGTCGCCCGATTAATCTGCCGTTAACTGCTTAACTGCATTAACTCCGACATGGATCGTTATGGGTAGACATATGGATACCTTAATCCCATTATTCTCCAAGGTTGTTGAGATTTATGCTTGGACTCATTGAATCACTCCATACACAGCGCAGTTGTATGTATACTAACCTTCACAATTAATTTGGACTGCTTGTGTCCTTCTGTCAGAGATAGGGCCCTATTATACACCCGGCGCAATGGGACGCCAGGCATGACGCAAATGTTTTTTGCTAGTTTCAGCCTGATGCAGATATTATTTTCAATAATATGAAAGCAACGAAAAATTTCGCAGGAACACACAAACGTTTTTAAATATGAAAAATTAAAGGATTCAAATGTGAAAGATTATTGTGTACATAAATATAAAAATGGCTAAATGTCATAATGGATAGTCATTGCATGTATCAGGATTAGCCTACCTGTTTGCAGGAATGACGAGTAAGCAGGCGTCATTGGACAAGCTGATCTGTTTCCTCGCTAGAAAAGCGAGGAAAATTCCACTTGCAAATTCCGCCGTTTAAATAGTGAATCCACCATGGCATGAGCACAGCTGGCTTTTAAAGGGAACGGGAGATGAGACTCTGATTGGTTTATTGCACGTTACACCCAAAACACACCCATTACTCATTACAAGAATAGGGACAACCCTTTTAGACCATACGCATGGTGCGCCGACCATTTTTTCCATCGTTAAACTATCAAAAGTAGATTCGGACATGACATGCCCTAAGTGCACTTGGGCCGTGCACTTTAGACCATGCACTTAGATTGTTAAAATACGGCCCTTAAAGTCAGGATGAAATAGAAGTGCGATTCGTTTTTTCTTCCCACATGGTTACGGTTTGCTATTGCTGTGATGTCATGTGAGTGGCAGATTGTCCTGTCCACACACCAGTAAACACATCATCAGATAAAAGATGTCATTGCAAGAGGGAGGGGCAGTACATACTTACAGTACAGTTTCTATATGGATCTGTGTGATATGGGACTGACTCCTGGGTTTCCGTTCACAGGGAGCTTCTCCTCACGCTGGCCCTCGGCCAGGTCTTATCACTGCTCATCTGTGGGATTGGCCTGACCAGCAAATACCTGGCGGATGATTACCACGCCAACACCCCTGTGTTTCAGAGCTTTCTCAACTACATCCTGCTGTTCCTGGTCTACACTACCACACTTGCAGTCAGGCAAGGTAAGGGGCGGCTCCTCTCAGGTTTCTGTGCGGTTTAATAAAAATACTGTCAAATGGAAACATAACGTGAGGTTATCTGTAAGACAAGGCAATGAAAAGACCATAGGAACATGCATTTTTTATGAAAGACTGTCAGAAAAAAGGTTATTTGAAGTTTTTTCATTAAATTTCTCTCTTCTGTGTGAAGCGTGACCTCTTCTGGGACTCCAGTAGAAACTTTCAAAACCAATGCAGAAATATGTCAGTCAGGCTGTTTTATTGTTTGCTTTTTTAAAGGAAAAAGGAAGTCATGCCTTTAATTCTTTTATTTTGTATTTAAGTTAGATTTTTTTATGTTATTTTATAATCTTTCTCTTTCTTAATAATACGTTATTTAAAATTATAAAATCATTTTCATTATGTGAAATAAAAGATAAATTCATCATATTCTACTTCTGTTACTTATTTTCCCATAAGTAAACATAGAATGTCAGCTTGTATTTATTTGTAAATGAATTATTTACATATTTGATAGATATTAATGTATTTTATAAATGATTTACATATAAATTATTCGTAAAATGTCAAATTTGCATAGACTGAACAGAAGGGGTCATTTACACTACACTGTTTTTACACTAGGGAAAACTTTTTATGCATTTTGGCTGTTCATTTACACAACAACAGCAGATTTTTGAAAACGATACCGTTAGACGATAAATGTATCATTTTCAAAAATTTTCACTTCAAAACTGGTGAAACACGTGTGTCTTTACAAAGTGACATCGCCTGGCAGCTGAATACAGTGTTTTTAGTCATTTTCGCGGATCTGTGCGACCTGGTGATAGCGTACGCAGAAATGCAAAGGAAAACGTTTCCGTTTTTTAGTACATCGTTGTCATATAAACATACCCTGAATGTGGGCAAACACTCTGTCTTTTGTTTGTTACAGTACTAAATGAAACATGTAGTAGTGCATAAATCTTATAGTAATATTGTATAGAAATGTCTAAACTGCAAGTCAGGTTAAAGGTGTCAAGTGTTGTTCCTTAATTGATTTCATGTTGAGTCCATGCAGAAAGCTTTGACACAATGTTTTCTGGCATACTTTCAGCAGGCTAAGAATAGATATGGAAAAGAGTCGTGTTCTGAGCTGAGAAATATGCCAACTCACAGTCTATTTATAACAGATCTCGTCTTTTATCTTTTTATACAGAAATGGGGTTGTTCTAATAAGATCCCTTTAAGACCGTTAATGGATGAGCCATGTTTCTGAATGCTAAACAGGACCATAAATGATTTTTGATTACTCTTTGCTGCCCTGGAATCACCATGAGCTTTTATAATTTTATACCAGTATTAATAATAAATATTAGTACACGACTCTCAAATGTTTTTGTATAAACCTGCTGAATTGTATATTTGTCTTATGGAATAGAATACTTCCATGAAAGTGCAAGATCCTAAGCAAGGTCATAAGTGGTATGTACAGTCAGTGGTCAGTATTGCAATATAAACTACAGGATGATTGTCCAAAGGCATTAGATATACAAAGACGGTGCAGTTATTTTACTATAAATGGGAGGAAGTGCACCCTGCAATATGGTAAATGGACTGCATTTATATAGCGCTTTCAACAGACTCATGGCCATCCAAAGCGCTTTACATATTGCCTCACATTCACCCATTCACTCACTCATTCATTCACTGACGGCGGTGTCAGCCATGCAAGACGCAAGCCAGCTCGTCGGGAGCAGCTGGGGTTAGGTGTCTTGCTCATGGACACCTCGACACTTGGTCAGGTGGAACCGGGGATTGATCCACCAACCTTCCGGTTTGTAGACAACCTACTGAGCCACTGAGCCACTGCCGCCCTATATGGCAAAATAAGTCCCGCCTTCTAATTAAAGCTCCGCCTGCTATAGAAACAGGCAGTGTTCTGAGACACGCTCTTGGCTGGTCCAGCCTGAAAAATGCAGGGGTTTTTGTCATGATTTTGAGATAAATTTATGAGACGGTTGTTGTCAGATTTCATTGGTGATTTCAAATATGAAATGTAAGGTAGAGTCAAACCAAAAATGATTCACACACCAGATATCATTTTTACTAGTGGGTGCAGGACACTATAGTTCATTTATGTAAGTGAGGATAGCAAAATAAAGTAAACTGTGACATATTATACCCAACAATTCCTCATACAGTGGACTACCAGTAAAATGTATAAGAATTTGGGACCAAAATGATTCAGACACTTTGACCTGACCATGTTTTTCTGAATGAAGTGTTTTTTCTTTAATTGCTAATGCGACCTTTTACACCACAGACTGAACAAAATTCAGCATTGCTTGGTCATTGGCTAAACCAAATTGGTATTATCTAATTGTGTACTTAAATTTAACAGCTGACAGCTGATTGGTTGATTGTAATCCATTACATACATTTCTATCAAAGTTATCTGATATTATCAAGACACAGTTTAACTCTGAGTTCTTGTCATATTTTATTACCATTTTCGAAACTATAGTGAATAAACTGATAATGTGAGAAAATGTTGAAGGTGTCTGAATACATTTTGGCTTGACTCGTCACTCTAGGTACACAGCTTTGGAAAATGTGATGTTTCTCTATTCAGAGAGATAGGAGCTGCACTTGCATGACTGAAATAGTTTCAAAGATGGCCGCCTTTTATAAAATAATATTTACATTTAAAACTATACATTTTATACTTAAATAAAATGTGTGTTGTTTATTTTAAAGTTCATTGACTTTTAACAGACCCCCAAAGCGTGCGCTGGATTTAGTGGGGGGTAATTGAGAATGAATGGGGGAAAGTCTCATGAGAGAGGCAATGCCTCCATCGTGCTATGATTGGATGTGATTGGTTATGATCGGATAAGATTGGGTTATGCGATAAATCCTGCCTCTTGTTTCCATGCATGTTCCGTGTGTCAGTCTAGAATGAACAAAATGATGGCGTTAATGGGAAGACACTAATTAAAAAGTAAGCAAACCACTTAAATATCACGGCTTTATGTCATGTCAAAATCAAACTTGAAATGGCCTGAAAACATGATGACTGTGGGGGTTTTAATGAGCAATCAGCTTGGGGAAATTAAAGATACATCTTCGTGTCTCTTTCCAGACAGTGTTTCCTGAGCATGACTGATGATCCCAAAATAAGTTGACTTTTAAAAGAAAAGCTGAACATCAATGCACAAATAAAATATATTGTTTAAGTTGTTACTGTATTTAGTTATTATTCTGGAATATGATTAAGACACTAATTTGATTAGATTTATACTTGGTTTTAATAAATAGAACAATACAATAAAAAAAAAAAAAAAAATATATATATATATATATATATATATATATATATATATATATATATATATATATATATATATATATATATATATAATTGCATTTAGTTTCTATTTTTTTCTTTTTGATGTAATGTAAAGTAATATTTATTTAACAAGGGAAATGTGACAACCTAGAGTTTAAGTGGAACATTAATTTTTTATTTGATTTATTACAAAAATCCCGCCTTTGCCTCTTCATTTCAGAACATAGATATCCCAGGCCAGTTTCAGGAAAAATTTCAGTTTGTCTAAACTAAAAGAAAGTTCATAAAACTCAAAACAATGGTCAGTTTGTCAGTTTGGTGAACTCAAAAGAAAAAGTTCTAAATACTCATAAAAGTTAATTTGATTTAACTAATTTGTTTAATTTGAGTTGGATCTACTCCAACCAATTGATTATTTTGAGTGTTAGGGTTTACAGTGTAGTATTCTGAAGAAAATGTGGTAGTTGATAACAAATAGTAGTAACATTTGATAGATAGTGATAGATAGTAACGTTTGGGGTTTATTGGAATGACTTTCCAGTACCTTTAGTAGTCATTCTGTCAAGTTTTTGTCATAATGACTCTTTTTTGTAACCCCCATCCCCCCCACTCCCTCAAAATGCATCATTTTAATTGACAAGCCTAGTGGAACTGTAGTTTGAAGCATGCAAACATTGCACACAAAGACTGTGTACAAACTCATTATTTCAAGCACGCTTCTCTGAGCGAGCCGTCAGGTAGACACGTCCAAGCGGCCCCTGCCAAATTGGCCCACTCTCTTTGTTCTACTCCAGTGACCGGAGTTGTGTCTGCAGCCTCGGTAAACAAGGCCGCATGCTACAGAAAGTGGGCAGGGAATGTGTGCTTTCAGAATAACGAGAGGGCAACAAGAGCAGCTGCCTGTCAGCCGCCCTGTGTCCACGAGCTCCGGCCAAACAATGATGCTCATCTTTTACAGTCCGACAGCGTAGAAGCTGTCATCTTACAATAGCCTTGGTAAAGTGAAACTTGCTTTTCTCATTTCTTTCCCTTCCTGCCGGCTTCTCACCTCTTCTCTGTACCTTGTAGCTGTCATGACCCTCGTGCTCCGTTTAAATTGGATTTAAGCCATGAAGCTGCAGAACTGGAGAAGGACTACAGAGGGATATCAGTCATCGCTCTCTCTCTCTTTCCAGTCACAACTACATCACTTTTTACCGGTGCAGGCATAATTTGGTTTCCTGTACTAATGCAGCCAGGCAGTTATTAATTACTCGGGGCTAATGCTGATGGCTGACGGAAATGTTTGAAGCGACAGCTTTTTGCTCTGCCATGCGTTAAGCCTGATTCATATTATGGCAATTCCAGAACACTGCGCTCTGCTGATCAGAGGCAATATTAAATACACCTTGTCTAACTTTTAATAAATTTCGAAAGCTTTCCGTTGCATGAGCCAGCCTCTGAGGAACCTTTGAAAACGGAACAACACTATCATTTTTTGATCCCAGTGGGTATGTCTTTTGTATTTTAAAAGAATCGTGTTTTTTTGATGTTTGTTTCAGACACCGATTTCATTGTATATATGGCCTTTTGAAACTGCACTGTATCAAGTAAGATGCATTAGTATCAAGTTTGCTGATATTGAAAGATAAAATTGAAAGAATAGACTTTCAAAGCATGGGACAAACCGTGTATCAGAATAGCTCGTCTACCCGGTGTGAGGATGCAAACCGAGTCAGAATAGCTCATTCCAGCAGGGCTGTGTCTGCCCAGCATATGGCTCTCTCTCTCTCCCATTGTTTTTAGGAATAGAAAACAAATGCAATTGCATGCCAGAATTCTTCTTGCCAATCTGTCAGCGCAGTGCGATGGCTGCCAAGTGGACGCTGGCAAAGAGAAATGAGTGCGTGGCAATAACGGTTATAATCACAAAAAGAAGCAGAAAACAGTTGCTGCGAGGGAAGTGGTAGGAAAACAGAGGAAATCATGTGAAAACTGCACTTGTTTGTTAGCTTAGGTTTAGTGCTGTCCTAAATTACGCGGTTTCGCGGATTATTGGGTTTGAATGGTCAAAAATATGTAAAAATGCACGTTGTAGTAATAAGGTAAACACAGTCGGATATGTCTTTAGTGAACGTATACGGAGTTGAGTGAGAAATCGTTACAGTGTATTGGGTCCGTGCAGCTCTTAAAGATTAATGTTAATCAAACAATAAAAGAAACTAGAAAACACCCCATGCGTGACTGAATAACTTGAGAATCAGTGTATAGTTAATTTATAGAGTGAAGACTATGCACTAATGTAGTTTTTATATACATTTGATTTATTTAATTTCTTTCTTGAATGCTTCTGTTAAATAGACCTACTGTAGCTGAAAATAATAATAGTTTTGTCATATTGTTTGTAATTTACATCTTTTGCTTATTTTTAAAAACAAAGATAAAATAAAATATCTAAATTGTAATTATAAAATTACATTAAAAAAATATTTATTAATTATTAGTATCATGAAATGAGATTTTGGTCATCCCAACCAGAATAGTGAAAGGTTAGTGAATGTTAACATGCCTGATAATAATGTGATTGTTGCAGACATCTCTGTAAGGATGTTCACACTGGCATGTAGTTATTATTATTATATTATTATTTTTAAATAAAGAGGAGGGAATGGTCAAAAAGCAGGGCAAGGACAAGTGAGTTTTAGGGTTTAAAAAAAATTATAAAACAATGAATAGTAAGTTCTGTCATATTATTCAATTACTTTTACTGTTTTTTCCTGTGGTATCGATTTAGCATCAGTATCGAGGTATTTTAATCTGGTATCGTAATTTTGGTATCGTGTCAACACTAATTTATATCATATCAAAGATATTTATATCATTGTCTGTACAAATTTTAATTGTTATATTGTATATATGTTGTGGATAATTAAATAAATAAATGTTCTTGTTTATTTACTGTACATTTTATTTGTTTGATTGGTCAGCTATATCCATAACATAAATATAAAAATGTATGTGCAGTCAGAATGAACTGTTGTGAATATGCCGTTGCACAGAAAATTATTTACAGTCTCTGTAGTTAACTAAACAGTAGTTAATACAGTGTATTTATTATATACTATTATTTCATGTTGTTACAAGAGCAGTATTTTTTTCAGTTGAGTTTTTAAGTTTGGTTCCCTTACGAAAAATACGTTTATTCAGTTGTGCTATTAGTACACTTCTTTTAAACTAAAAATAAGAAAGTATACTAATTTTTATATAACACTATATTGCCAAATGTATTGGGAAGCCCCTCCAAATCACTGAATTCAGGAGTTCCAATCACTTTCATGGCCACAGGTGTATAAAATCAAGCACTAGGCATGCAGACGCTTCTACAAACATTTGTGAAAGAATGGGTCGCTCTCAGGAGCTCAGTGAATTCAAGCGTATACCGTGATAGGTTGACACCTGTGCAAGAAGTCCATTCGGGAAATTTCTTCAATACTAAATATAATAAGTGGAATCAAATCCACTTGTGCGTAGAACAGTGCGTAGAGAGCTTAATGGAATAGGTTTGTGGCTGAGCAGCTGCATCCAAGCCTTACATCACCAAGTACAATGCAAAATGTTGAATGCAGTGGTGCACGCCGCCACTGGACTCTAGAGCAGTGGAGACGTGTTCTCTGGAGTGACCAATCACGCTTCTGTCTGGCAATCCAATGGGCGAGTCTGGTTTTGGCGGTTGCCAGGAGAACGGTACTTGCCTGACTGCATTGTGCCAAGTGTAAAGTTTGGTGGAGGGGGGATTATGGTCAGGGGTTGTTTTTCAGGGGTTGGGATTGGGCCTTAGTTCCAGTGAAAGAAACTCTTAATGCTTCAGCATACCAAGACATTTTGGACAATTTCATGCTCCTAACATTGTGGGAACAGTTTGGGGATGGCCCCTTCCTGTTCCAACATGACTGCGCACCAGTGCACAAAGCAAGGTCCATAAAGACATGGATGAGTGAGTTTGGTGTGGAGGAACTTGACTGGCCTGCACAGAGTCCTGACCTCAACCTGATAGAACACCTTTGGGATGAATTAGAGCGGAGACTGGGAGCCAGGCCTTCTCGTCCAACATCAGTGCCTGACCTGTTATTGCAGAGGGTGGGCCAACTCCATATTAAAACCTACGGATTAAGAATGGGATGTCATTAAAGTTCATCTGCATGTGAAGGCAGACGTCCCAAAACTTTTGGCAATATAGTGTACTTCTCAGAAATATACTTAAAATTGCGCTTAAGTATACTTGACTTATACTGAGAGAAAAGTCAAAGTATATTTGGCCAGTACATGTACTCAATCTTTTGATCGAGATATACTTAAAAGTATTATTAAGTATTCTAAGTATAATTTAATATAGTATATAGTGTATAGTATAATTATATTAGTAATTATAATTAGTATAAAAATAATAAAGTATAATTTACTTCAAATCTGCTTTACTCTTTCCCCGCCATTGGGCCCTATCATACACCCGGCGCAATGGGAACATACACTCTAAAAAATGCTGGGTTAAAAACAACCAAAGTTGGGTTGAAAATGGACTAACCCAATGATTGGGTTGTTTTAACCCAGCGGTTTGCTTAAAACAACCCAATTGCTGGGTTAGTCCATTTTCAACCCAGCATTTTTTAGAGAAGTTGAAGTTGAAGTTGAAGTTTATTTGTCATTACACATGTACAAGTACAGTATAACGAAATGAAGTTTGGAGCAAGCCTCCGGGCCTTGAGTGTAGAGTGTAGTATACTTAAAATGCAGAAATAATGTATAAATAGTAAACTATAAGTATGATGCCATGTTCACTTAAAGAAAACTAGGTGTGCACTTAAGTTTGCTACATTTATTGTACACTTAAACGTATACTTTTATATACAAAAAGGGCAAATTTAGTCCCAAGCAGTATTACAGTATAAATAGTACACTTACAGTACACTTCTAGTACATATACTTACTACACCAAGTATACTTAAAAATATACTTGAACATTACTTAAGTAGGCTAAATGAACTAGAAGTATACTTCTTTTCATAAGGGTTGATAATATACGGAATATCCACTGAAGTGTCACTAGTATCTGATTTTGCAGTTAGTTTTTTTTCTTTTTCAAGATTCAAGAGTTTCATTTGTCACATACAAAGTTATATACAGAATATACAATCGGCAGTGAAATGTAAATGTTTTCTGATTATAAAAATGTTGATACAATGCAAAGTAGGCCTATTTGCTCTGGCTTTTGTTTTAAAAGATTTTGTTCATTGTTGTGTTTGTTATTGTTGTCTGTTGTGATTGCAAAAGCAGGATGTGATGGTTGGGCTTTGTGGTGTTTGTCCCGGCCCTCCTCCACTGTGATTGGACAGCTGGGTAAAAAGTGACAGTGATGATCACTGCATGTGTTTTATCCAAAGTGGAACATTTTTCAACTCTTGGCATCCAGAACAAATGTCAAGCCCTCAACGTGGATAGACGTTCAGCGCCTCGTAACCCTCCTGGTGTTTTTAGATAAGCAGCGCTCCTATTGAAAACAAATTTTAACAAATACGCTGACATTAGGAAAAATGCTTTGGCGAACACATGGCCTTAGACCACCAGTCTCTGCCATTTAGAACAGGTTCTACTGCAGGTGTAGAGTTCCATTCACTCTGTGACTTTTGGCCTTGAGCTGTGAAGAGCCACGCCCCCTCACATTCATCACTGCCATAATCTGGCATTAGAGGCTTGCACAACTTGTACAGCAATTGTTACTCTCCCCTACAGAGCTGCATTCAATAAGCTAATTAATCATTTTGATGTGATACCCCTGATATTGATTTTACGCTGCTGTGATTTGTTTTTACTCTGGCATCTACAGACGTCTAGAGTGCTGGCATCAGGAACCTTTTGAATCGCTCATATTAGGGCGCAATTATTTTTGAGACGTCTCAAAGCTTGATTTCCTGGTGGATTGCAAGAGCAAACTCTGTCATTTTTATCTTTTCACAGCTTGTCTCGGAGAAACATCCATTTACAAAAAAATAACTTCAGGGTTTATAAGCATTTTCCATCCTAACATGAATCAAGTTTTGCTAGTTATGATGCTTGATGGAAATGAATGGTAATGATTTTTTTGGAGTGAGTTCACATTATTCAAACTGATGGCATTTGCTATTTGATGCCTTTTTGTGTCTCATATGTTTCCTGGCATAACTTATGTAGGCCCTATGAAATCCATTTTATTTTTCCTCAATAATTTTTTTCCGTTGTCAGGATTTATTAAAATGTAATACTTTTTAAATGCAACAATTTATTAAAAGCTTAACAAAAATGTCATGTTTAGGGTCCTATCTGTTTTATTGTTTCTCAAATACTGTTTAATTTTTCCCAAAATTCTCTTTTGTTTTTTTAGAGATTCTATATTTTATTTTTCTGGATTCCATTTTAATCTATCTATCATATAGTGAGGCTGGCGCTAAAAACTATTTGTATTAAATGAAACTCCGCCACTCATTCACACAGAGACATGCATGCAGAGACTTGCAGATATTTAAATAGCAGTCTTTTTGTGCTTTAATATTCACAGACACTAGTCCATATCACAATTTGATTAAGTGCACAGTCCTACGTTTGATTAATTCATACAAATTTTGTCAAACTCTGTGACATTCCACATTGTAGTGAAAAATATGACTGAATTCGTGATTTGATCCACGTTAGGGGCCTACTTGCACTGCCTTAGATGTATTTCAATAGCATAAAATACCCTGTTGATATAACTGTAGGCTATAAAAGTGAAATGCATGTTGTTCACTGTAGGAGGAGAGATGGCTTCTACTTTGTGTTTGCAGTCAGTTTGTAGCATATTCATCACGGCGTCTTCATTATCTCCTGCAAAATCGAGTGCTAGGATTGCTGGGTAATGTGTGAGGTCAGTGCTTTGTCCTTTACATTGATGATTACCCCAGAAAGCTTCTTTATTGGCTTTTTAGAGGCCAGCTGTATCCACTCCTTCTTACTGACACAGATTAGAAGTGTTGACCTGGCAGGAGTGAGGGAAGAGATTTATTGTTTGCATTGCTACAACGCCTTGACTCTATTCTGTTCCCCCACGGACAGATAATCAATAAACTGTGTCCACACGATGATGGGGTGTGCATGCATCCTCCTCGGCCAGTGTTGAGTGTGAATAAGCCCTTCATGACCACACACAGATTTTGTTGGAGTGAGTCTGCAATGGCACAGACACTTATACTCAGAATGGCATACCGTATTGCTTCCTGTAGATTTCTGTAGCTAAACTCAGTTTGGTGCTGTTAATGCCAAGGTCATGGGTTTGATTCCTAGCAAACAACACACACATACAGATAAATACATTGAATGCAATTCCCAGTGGCATTTTAGCACTGAACCTAGAGATACCAAAGGCACAAAGTTATGTTTACAACCTGATTGGTCGGCTTTTATTAAGTATATTTCGCGACTGAACTTATAAACATCCAAAACAATGCTGTGGCTGGGGTAAATATACTCATTGTATGTGCATAGCCTATACATATGATGGTATTTTGACCAGCTGAGAACTCGTGAACAACTTATAAAATGTGTAAAGGAAACAGCGTCAGGAATCCCTCCGTCACACACACAAACGAAGATCTGCTGTGAGGAGACGCGGTTCTGATGCCTGTACCAAACTGTGATGGGCAAGATCACAACTATGATGAGAAAAAACTGGTATGCTTGAGCATTCTGTCCTTTTTAGGACCGGAGAGTTAATTTGAAGCAGACTGAGGCCCACCTTTTCAGCAGTCTCGGTCCACTTGTTCGGTGCACACCAGGGTTTGGGTGGCAGCCTTCACACTTATTCAAATGTACCGCACAAACAAAGCAATCACACCATGCCGGGTCCGTTTTAACTGAATCAAACATGCCAAGTGTGAACACAGCCTAAAACATGAAGAGTAGTTCACTTTAAAATGAAAATTAGCCCATGATTTACTCACCTAGTATATGACATTCTTCTTTCTGATGAACACAGTTATATTAATAAATATCCTGACGCTTCTAAGCTTTATAATGGCAGTGACGGGGTCTGTTGAGTTTGAAGCTCAAAAAAGTGCATCCATCCATTATAAACATACTCCACACGGCTCCAAGGGGAAGCGAATCGATGGCGTTTTGTAAGAATAATATCCATATTTAAAACTTTATAAAGTAAAATATCTAGCTACTGCCAGACTGCCTTCCATATTCAACTTGCGAAAAAAGTGTAACTGGCGCGACGTATGACATCGGACGTAGTGTAAGCATTTTGAGCTGCGAGAGGCGTTACACTTTCTGTGGAAGTTGAATACGGAAGGCGGTCCACCAGAGGTTAGATATTTTACTTTATAAAGTTTTAAAAATTGATATTTTTCTTACAAAACCCCATCGTTTCACTTCAGAAGGCCTTTATGAACCCCCTGGAGCTGTGTGGAGTACGTTTATGATGGATGGATGCACTTTTTTGAGCTTCAAACTCAACGGACCCCATCACTGCCATTATTAAGCTTGGAAGCGTCAGGATATTTTTTAATATAACTCAGATTGTGTTCATCAGAAACAAAAAGTCATATACGCCTAGGATGGCTTGAGGGTGAGTAAATCATAGGCTAATTTTCATTTTAAAGTGAACTACTCCTTTAATCCATTTCAGCTCCGGTTTTCACAAGTTGTTTGTTGAAAAATCGTTTGATGTTTAAATTAATAGATGTTCATTAATCTGGTTCAATTTTGTCTGTTTGACACGTTTCAACAGTTTTTGTTTTGGGTGCACTTGTCTAAATGTAAATATGTAGATGTAGTCTAAGCACGGTATACAAATTGTCTGTATGCACGGATGACCTACATTCTACATTTGCAGAAATGTGCACACTGTACCCCACAATGCATCATGAGCATGGATGAATGGAAGCAATATTGAAGTGCTAACTACTGCACATTATATACGCTACACTGCCAACAAATAGTATGTAAAACAGCATACAGTATGCTACATTGTTGTCAAACAACCTCATTACATTTTATATTTAATTCAGCAAGTGATATCCAGCTTCATTTGAATTTAAAAAAAGAAATATGGTTAGTCTATCACTGTTCTTGTTCTTTATTTATAGCACCATTTAATAAACAGGTGTTGCCCAATGTCTTATTCTGCATGAACTTATCCTACATCCCTTAATCCTATACCCAATACCTAAACTTATAAGCAGTAAATTAGGAGTTTAAAGAGGCAAAAGTCATAATTAATAGTCAATATGTGTTCCCCATACTAAAGTGTTACCAAAAAAATTTATAATAATAATCCAGTTCTATGTAAAATCAAAGTTAAGGAGGATCTTAAGGTCACTGTGAAATCAAAATGGACGATTCTTTTTTCTTTTCTTTTTTTTTTATGGAATATTGCAGTATTTATTATAAATTATTTATGTGTGCACATTATAATTCATGTGCCCTTGTAATCTTTGATCAAAGATTGCAGCAATAGCAAACCACAATGATTCAATCAATTCCTGATTAGTCTCGCGTAGCCAGACCTTTAGACTGATGGCAGAAGGTCTGGACTCCATCGCAGCTTTCATTGGTCAAGGGCCGTCTGACTGACATGTAAAGCAACCAATCACAGTTAATTTTGTTCTGCGTCATGTTTAATGGGCGTGATAATATAAAGTCAATGTCCTTGCAAGAAAAGACCAGTAAGGAAGACTGGTAACATCACAATAAGGAAGAAAAGCATTGAAAGTTCTGTTTCATGCTGATTTTAAAAAGCATAGATCACCTAAAAATGATGTCATCTGCTCACCCTCATGTCAGTCCTGTGCAACTTTTTCTGCATGCTGTCCTGTTAGTAGTTTAGTATATATGATTTGTGCACATTGTACAGAATGTTAATTAATTTAATCTGTTCTTTAAAGTCAGTCCACAATTTCTGCTGTACACCTGCAAATGGACATTTGATTCAATTATTAGTATTTAGTTTGTAATGGGAGAACAGATAATGAGTCTCAGGAAGGGTCCTTTAGTCTCAGGAGTGATCATATTGGTTCTGTAAGGCTTTTAGTAATTGCCAAAGTAAATGTAGCTGCACAGAGGATTTCTGCATTATTTATTGATTTAATGGCTGCTTTTATTATAAGTGCTTCATGTTCTCCAGAGTATAGCTGTATTGTCTTGACTACTGCATTGCTGTAGATGCCTTTACCTCTTTTCTTTGAGCTTTAAACTACATTATAGGATCACCACAGATTCACACCAAGAATGATAACCAGAAAGTTAACTATAACGCACAATAGCACTGCTTATTCTAAGCACGTGCTGCAGTTTTGTCGTCTGCCTCTTTAAATGCTTGAGCTCTTACAGCAAGATGGATTCTGATTGGCTGTTCATCAGCTGAAAAACAAACAAATGTTCTGGCAGTAATTCCAATGATATCGTTCTTCTGTGCCTTTATAGTTACAGCTGTGGTGTGGACTCTGCTATTCTTTTGTAATTAGAAAGATTTTTTTTTTTTATCTTGTAGTTGTCATCCTTGGCGTGAACAGGCTTTAATCAAAGTCATTTCACTCATGCGGCCATCTTTGAAACGCCTCTCAGGCATGCAAGTGCAGCTCCTATCTGTTTGAATGGGGAAACATTAAATTCTCCAAAACTGTTCACCAGTGAAACCTGACAGCAACTGTCTCATAAATTTGGTTTCTAAACACTCAAATGCATTTTTCAGCCTGGACAAAGCTAATGCGCAACCCTAAGCGCGTGACTCAGAACACTGCCTGTTTCTATAGCAACCGGAGCTTTTAAGGCAGCTGGAGTAATGCAATGACTTTACTAATCAACGACTGGCTCTTTCATGTAGAAGGCGGGGCTTATTCACCATGGAAGTAATGACGGAGTCCACCGGCTTCCTATAAAATCTTTGCCTTGATTCATTATATATTTATGTATTCTTCTTCTTATATTTTTTTATATATTCTTGAAAAGGTAAAGTCCCATTTCTGGTTATTTAGCCATGTGATTTAATTATTAATGTGTGTGCATCAACACCATTTACCACCTTAAACTAACAACAAACAACTATTTTAATTTGTATTTTTATGTTTATATTGTACTTCACAACAATGTCTCCTTAAGTTTTTTTTTTTTACATTTTGTTCATTGCTTCAAAAATAATCAATAAAATAGAACAGTAAGAAGCAAATTTTGTATGTTTTATTGCATACTGCTTGTTCCTTTAGACCATATAGTCTTTTACACGCACGCACACACACTCAGTTTCGCTATATTTGTGGGGACTCTCTATAGGCATAATGGTTTTTATACTGTACAGGCTATATATTCTATCCCCTAACCATAAAAGGTAAAAAGTAAAAGATGAAAAAGTATCTTTTACTATTTAAATATATTTTAAAATGTAATTTATTCCTGTGATGGCAAAGCTGAATTTCCAGCATCATTCCTCCAGTCTTCAGGGTCACATGATCCTTCAGAAATCATTCTAATATGATGATTTGCTGCTCAAGAAACATTTCTGATTATTATCAATGTTAAACACAGCTATGCTGCATAATATGTTTGCAGTATCTTTTTATATATTTGAAGGATTGTCTGATGAATAGAAAGTTTCAAAACTTTTGAAAAGTAAAAAAAAAAATATTTTTTCCCAAACATGGCTTTTTGATCGTAAATTTATTTTTCTGCAAATCTGAGACCGACCTCAAGCCGTTCTCATTCGCAACTTTGAGGACATATGGGCCCTGCGTTGCCAGTGTGAGGAAGAGTGGTCTGTCGAGAGATCCATCTTTAGAAACTCTGGTAACACAGTGGGATTTGTCAGCGCTCTCTGGGAACAGGATTATTATATGGTCTCTCAGAATGACCTGTCTGTAAGAGTAATTTTCTCTTCCTTGTTTGACCAGCACGCTCTCCCCAGTCAGTCCCTTTAACAAGCTCTGTGGTGACATCTCTATCACAGCTGCTGCCTGTGGTCATCCTGTTAAAGTCAGTATAATGGCACACACACACCATTAACATTCTCACAAATGGGAGGTGGAAATAGATAATATGATTTAAAAGCGAAACGATGGAGGCCTCACGGAGAACAGTTACTGTCATATATCCTTATAAAGCTGAGAGGGACAGAGTGTTAGTTCAATCAAATCACTCCATTTTTACTCACCCACATGTCGTTTTTTTAGGGTTTTTTTTTTCTTCTGTTGAACACAAAAGGTGAAAGGTTTCTTAATGTTAAGAGGCTTTGTCCAAACTGATCCCTGAGCAACGAGACATGGTGAAGGGAATCTTTCTTTTTTTATCATACTTACAAAAAAAGGTTTTAAGTATGATTGCATTAAATACTTGGGTAAATAAATAAAATCTGATATACTATATATATTATAATACAAATATTTTATAATAATAATAATGACATTGGATCTGTCACACTGTGTGTGCATATCCACTGAAAGATTTTAGATCTTATCTGCTGCTCATGTTTCCAGTACTTACATGCTCTGTTGTTGCTTTCAGATAAAGTGGATTTAAAGAGACACAGTAGTTCACCCTAAAATGAAAATAAAGTCATAACTGAATCACCCAGTGGTGTTGTTCTAATGCCGTGTGCCCTTCTCCCCCCCATGTGTTCTGGGGGTATACGATAAGAAATGTAATGTATTATTTAATGAAAATCCTGACCTTGGCCGTTGGTTTGTGCACGGCTGCGCGATGTGCTCATTTGTGTGACTTAGTTAGTGCTGTTACCTCATTTTTTTGCCGCTAGAGGTTGCGTATTCAAAACAAAGATGGAGCTTTTATTATGCTGCAGACGAGCGCTTCCATGCAGTGCAGCGCTGTTTTATCATATTAGATACATTATTTGAGTGTGTTGAAAGTTATGTTATAATGCTGCTCTGTGGGTTCGTTCGGCGGCTATGATACACTTGTTGCACACTGCAGTAACCTAGATCAATATTAGGCATGGTAAATCATGGGACTCATGGTAAATTATGAAAACGAGATTTTAAAAAAGACTAAAGACTAACTGTGTTTAGCTATATGATAGTTTTATGTTAATGAATGTATCCAAACAGTTGCTCACCTAATAAAACACATAATATAATATAATATAATATAATATAATATAATATAATATAATATAATATAATATAATATAATATAATATAATATAATATAATTAATAAATAAGAAGCAAATCTAGCAGACAATAGTCGAAGCGCTGGCGATCATGCATTGCACGCATGTCTCATAAATGAACCGAAACTCCAAATGATATTTGAGTATTGTGTGTATCGGATAGTTTACAAAATCAAATGTTTCAGAAATGTTTTGCAATTGAAATGACTGGGAAAAAGTGTCCCAATCAACCTGAATTCACTTTATACTCTTTGAAATCATAATTGCATTATATTATGTTATTTTAAATCCCATCATCATTACCAATTATTCAGTTATTTGTATTTACTGAATACTGAATTGTGTATTAGTTTTTTTAGCATGAGACGTCTTTCAAAAACATTAAAAGTACTAGTCAAATCTTTTGATAATTTAAAATATAGGCCTTTGTAATGTGCCTTTGATGGCTATATTCTAAATAAACTACAACAAAATATATTTCTTTTGTCCCTTTGCTTTGCTGGCTCAATCATTATGCAAGTCATCATGCGGCTCATTATGGGTCTTTTGTTCTCTCAGATGTGATTCACAGCATTATTCATGATCGTTCACGTCTCTTCGCATATGGCCTTTGTAAAGAAAAAGTGCCTTACAAAATGTAAATCAATATATTGCTTTATGTGAATAAGTAGGCACAATGATTCTCACATCAGTTTGAAGCAAAAACTCTAGGCAACATCACCCATTAGTCAAAAGTCTTGTGGACACGTATCTATTGTGTGTTTTGTAGCCTTAATTTTGGTCTTACATTATTCTCTCAAAAATACAAGCATGCACATAAATACATTGCTCTCATATTATGGTAGCCCAGTTTGTGCTGAATACAGTGTAATTACACTTTTGCCATTAATATGTTTATAAGCAACTGAAAAAAGCACAAATGTCAGAGCATGTCAAAACTTCTGAAGGGCCCCAAAACATCTCAGACTTCAGAGGGTTAAAGCGTCTTTGATGTTTCCATGGTTTCTACAAAGTAAAATAAATAAAAAACCCACAGAAATCAAGGGTAACGCGGATATGATGTCATTGATTGATGGGCGACACACAGACACAAGTCAACAAAATATATAACACTGTTCTAGTGGTTTTTGGATATTTTATTCCAAAAATCATACATATTGTGCCTTTAACAAAAAAGCGACATGAAATACAATCCATGTACCGTAATTCATTAATTAATGAATATATCCATTGTGTTCGTTGTAACAAGAAGTTATCATGTTCACATCTGTCAACTGTCATTCTGACTGTCAGCGGAGTGCTGGTCCGGAGATATTGAAAGTACACGGATACTTTTTGGGGATTTCTAGCCATTGTCATTTGTGTCATGTTTTTGTTAATCTTGACTTCTCACATCTTGTGTGCTTTTTCTGGGTGAGACGGCGTGAACTGCGACGCTAACAGAATCACACGAGCGTGCATGTCTTGTAGCCGTGCACAATGGCCAAGTGTAACGTGGGTCAGTAAGAGCTGTGTGTGTAAACCTCACTCCCCTGATCTCAAGAGGTGCACTAGCAACTGACACTAGCTGCGGTCTTTAACGTCTTTGTTAGAGCGCCCGCCTCCCATGTCGGAGACCCCAGTTCGAATCCCGCTCTGAGCAAGTCGAGTAGGAACTGTTACATTTGGTGCTGTGACCCAGATGGGAGTGAGGTTTAGGGGGGTGAGTGTGACATAGGCCAGTAAGAGAACCTCACTCCCCTGATCTCAAGAGCCTAGCTAGTGACTGACGTTAGAGTCTGCGGTCTTTAGCATCCATGTCAGCTGCCTTCCATGCCGGAGACCTCGGTTCAAATCCCATTCGAAGCGGGTCGAGTAGGACCAGTTACACATTGGGTAATATTGAAATGGATGCTTCCTTGTGTCCTCGCTCCTATGTCCTCCAGCCCGTGACCCAGAAACTGAACAAATTCAGCCATCTTGAAGGGCATCTCAATTCTCTAATTGCACCGTGAGGAGAGAGGAGGAGTCATGAGGAAGGATACACCAAGGGTGTGGAGCTAAAACGCAAGGGAAGGAAACAAGGATGCACAAATAAGAAATGAGAAGCACCCAAGGTCAGGATTTTCATTAAGTAATACCACCGATTCTTGAGATAAGGGTCAAAACATGTTTTAAATGTTAAAAAATAAATTATTAAAATTTGGTATTTTTGTAGACAAAGGTCTTAGATAATGAACCATGTAAGGGAACAGGTTTTTTCCTAAATATTTTTTCTAATATTTATTCAGTCCATAACTTAATTTGTCAACTCCGTCAGACACACTAAAAAGCATGCTCATTTAATTTAATCCATCCAAAAACAATGTAAAATCTTCAGTTATGTATTAATACTGGTGTTCAGTAAAATATCAAAATCATAAAATACATTCTCTGTTTATTTGTTTATTATGAACAACCCAGTTTCCCCTCCCTCCTTTTAATATTAAACGTATATCCCCAATGTTCTTAGGTAATTAAGACATATCGTATCATGTAGTTCCATTTGATGTTTTAACATTTTTACACAATAAATTGAAAAAGAATAAGACATTTTCTTTCAAAATTAACAAAAGCGGAGTTTGGATAGCTGAGGCCAAATATACAGTATATGTAAACAGAATCATAAAACAGCATTAGAAGAATTCCTCATATGCAAAAGAATATTAAATCATATTATACAGACTTTTTGAGAGCACTTGTTGACGTCTGACAGAGTTGACAAAATTGAATTTTTCCCCACCTTAACCACGTGTTGTACAGTGGAGCTAAGTTTAGTTTTTTCTCAGTTGTAGCTGCCTTAATAAATATATCAAAATGGAAAGATTTATCCCGCAAGTATTTACAGACACTTTATTCAGAATTATAAAAAATCCTGAGTTGACGCAAAGTGAGGACACAACTTTTATAGCTATTTTTAAGGGAAAATATAATTAAATATTTACTTCTTGTATTGTTTGATATCTTAAAGATTTCTGCCTTTTAATGTAACTGTGCATTTTTAAAAACTTTGTTTGGCAGTTTTACATTGTGACCTCATGCTGAGGACAGGTCCAATTACATGTGTTTCCAAGCTCTGACATGTGCTTTTAAAATAATACTAAAGAAATGATTTAAAAGAATAAGCAAAACATGTCCTGAGTATACAAATTTCCCTTTTTAACTTAAGTATTTTTATTGTGTTGACATTCTTACTTTTTAACATAAATGGGGCTATTGCGTTTGGGACATGTTTTGTCCCTTATCTCAAGAATCACTGATACATTAAATTTCATATCGTATACCACCAGAACACTTGGGATATATGACACGTGTCACATGGGATCATTCTGTGATACTTTTGCATCTTTTTTTAAGCTGGTCGCTATTCCCTGCCGTTATATGGACGAGAGCGAGTGGAACATTTAAAAAAGAATTTCTCCTTTTGTGGTCCAAAAAATAAAGAAGGGCATACGGCATTAGAACCTCGTTCGGCATACGGCATTAGACTTAATTTTCATTTTAGGGTGAACTCTCCCTACTTTTCTCTGGGCCATCAAATCTGACCCCAGTAAAAAGGCATCTGCAAATGTTATTATGATCTCCAGTTAGTGTAATTTATAGTAAAATGTTCGATTTACCTTTGGGGAGACATGTCTTCTCCTTACATGCAATCTGTAGGATTTGATTGCCATTGATATTGAATGGTATCCCTTGCCTGTAACATCTCATTTCACTTTTTTTTATTTTTTGAAACCATTTAACACTCACAGTTAAAATCTTAATTGCCAGTTGTTAATTCCATTAATGATGTTTTATATTAGAAACTGAATAGGAAATAATGAATACAGATTGACAGCCGGTATTGAAACATACAGTGTAATGAACACACAGTGAATTCTCAGGAAATGTCACTTAATAGATTAAAAATACTTAATACTTAATAAAAAATACTCAGAACTTTATTAATTTGCTGATTGATTGATTATTAATATTAATTATAGTAATTTTGTGTAAATCAGAGTATAAATCAGAATTATTTTAGGTCACCTTGCATGTGCAGCTTCTTTGAGATCTACTGACTTGGACTTTGGTTATCATAATGCCCCTTTTTAGAGATGTAAAATAAGTTCTTAAAGAAAGAGAGGGGAAAAGGGAAGAAAAGTAAATTATGAGAAGTCAGAGAAATGGTGAGGTTATTGAGGAGAGAAGATGAAGGGAAAAAGAAAAAGAAAATAAATAAAAGAACAAAAATATATTATTAAAAACAATTCTGATTCTTCAGTGTCACGATCTTACAGAAATCATTCTATGCTGATTTGCTGCTCAAGAGAAACGTCTTATTAATGTTGAAAACAGTTGTTGCTTAATATTTTTGAGGAAACTTTGATGCATTTCTTTCAGGATTCTTTGATAAATATAAAGTTCAAAAGAACATTATTTTGTTTGATATAGAAATATTTTGTAACATTTATGTCTTTACTGTCACTTTTGATCAATTTCATACATCCTTGCCTTGAATAAAAGTATTAATTTCTTTCAAAATATTTTAGTTTTGTATATAAATTATTTGTTTATTCTTTTTGGGGTCATTATTGATTTATTATATGGTATCATACCATCTACTCCATTTATCCGTAATCTTTCCCTAAAATCTGAGGTCAAGGATTTATAGGAATGATATTCCAGGACCATCAGCAAAAGGTTTATCCAGGATTATGTTCTGCCCATTGATCTTATCATATATAATATCTGCCTTCAGCCTGCTTGACTTCAAACCAATTCAACCAATTGATCGTTTTCCCAAAGAGTTTGTACATATAAGTTCATATTGATTGTGTAAAATACCACAGCAAACTGTCTGTACACATACACAATATGAGTCTCTTAATAAGTGAATTCACCGTGTACTTTCATGTTTTCCCACAGGAGAGGAGAATCTACTGGCGATACTGAAAAGAAGATGGTGGAAGTACATGATTCTGGGATTGATTGATATAGAAGCCAATTACCTGGTCATTAAAGCCTACCAGTACACCACACTGACCAGCGTTCAGGTAGGTTACACCCCAGCGAATATGTTTATGAATGTGTGTTTGTGCACTGTGAGGGAAAGAAAAGAAAGATTGTGAAACAGCCAATGTCTTAAGAAGCGAAAACGCAGTAGCTTTAGGCCTTTGTTATGTCTGTCCGATTGGCTGTTTGCCTCACATTGCGCTTGTCATTTAATCTTCATTAAAGCGCTGTTAGTGCTGAAAGAGCCTTATTCACGTCACTGCTAATGGTGTTTGATTAGTGGCCAGAGGAGGTCTCAGTGATTATTAGAGATTCCGGCAGAGAAAAGGATTTTTTTTTTTTTTTTTTTTTTTTTCACTTCTCACTCTTCTATTGCCATCACCAGTGGTCATTACGAGCTCCCTTGTGGATGCAAAGACTGTCATCAACTGTTTGTTAGAGAATGCGATGGCATCCAGGCATATATTAGCCTAGTCTACCCCTACCATTAGACACTTAAAGGGACATTCAGACAGGCTTTTATCAGGTGTGAAGGCGTAGATGAGAAGATCAGCTCTGATCAATAAGGATTTTATATTGTGCACAAAAGAGTACACATCTTAAAACAAGACTGTGTGTTGTTGTTATTGATTTCTTTGTGATAAGATCCCATAGCATTATGACACCTGTGACAACAGGTGAATACAGATGCTGTTCGACTTTTTTAAGTCCCAAAACGCACACAAACAAACACACCACAGAGGCATCATTCCCTCTCAAAATTTTGTTGATTTGTATTGATCGCAACTTTCTTTTTTATAAAAGTGCAACCTCTAACTGCAGTATCTTTGATCATTAACTTTCATGGTTATTAAGGAGTTGTGCATGAAATCACTCAGTCAAGTGGTTAAATTTGGTTAGTTCAATTGAATTGCACCTTTCACAGATCATTTGGTTTGAGAATATTATCTTTGTCTAATGAAACAAATCAAATGTTATTTAACCAGATGCAAGAATGTCAATTAATTGATTTGCATTTGTTTTCATAATCATTCTTTAGTTTCTCAATAGAAAACAAAAGGAAATATTACGTAAACGCCAAAGCTCTCTATACAATGAAACGGCACGGTCACTGGCTGTCAAGTTTTAGATGCTGCTTAGATTAGTAGTACTGTATATATTAGCTCCATAGACTGTAAAAAAAAGACGGACAACGCACATTCAATCTCTTCCATTGAAGTAAGTGAAGTGTCCAAATATGGCGCTGACGTCTTGGGTCTCAAGTCTGCGCAGTATTGAGTGAGAAGTGAAGCTGCAATATCAAGGTCCCGCACACTCCCGCCTAATCAATCACGCGCCCCTGAACACTAACAGTTATGAAAATGTAGAAATTAAAGTTAAAGCTCCAATCTCCTCCCAAAGTTCCAGAAAAATGTCTGTTAGTGCCTCGCTCAGAGAAGCTGTTAATCTCAGCTGTCAATCATAACGTCACACCCCTGCTTTAACTAACTAACTAAAACCAAACTTATTTCAACAACAAACACTTGAACTAACATCAGCGTGATAAAAACTGCCTAAAATGACAGAAACATGTATTTGAAGTGTAATTTGTTTGTCTATGTCACATTACGTTACATGGAGAGGACGGGGTTTATGACCTATACTGCATCCAGCCACCTGGGAGCTATCAAGACGCTTTGGCTTCACTTTTCAGGACTTGTGTGGCACAATTGATTAGCTCATCTGAATCTAATCCACTTTCAGGCAACTTTACTATTAGATTAATATGTTTTGCACATACATAATGAACTAAGTTGTGTGGGTCATGTCTTGTCTCACCTAGGCATCAGCCAGGACTATCTCAAAACAATAGGCCTTATTCAGAGCAGCGCCATGACAGGTATGAAAGTGAGGTTGTGAGGGATAGATTTTGTTTTTGCAGTGTTTTGTCAGCAGAACAACACTTTAAATAACAGTACAACCCACTGAAGAGATGTACATCTATCCTTCATAGCCTCACTTTCATTCCTGTTAAAAATCAAAGATGGCGCTGCTGTGAATAAGGTCTATAGGTGTATGACGTCCTTGAACACAGACTTATTTGTTTTCCAGAATTCTTTTTTTTTTTACGCACCCACTGCGACCAATCAGCAGGTACTGCCAGTTCAGCACTTCTCTGGTGCCTGCGCAGCACAACCTGTGCTACTGACTTTAAAGCGTTATCTGTCTCTGTGTTCTCTGCCCAGCACAAAAGAGAATTCAACTCTCACTCACATTCAGTTCTGCTCAGAGCCACAGGAGACTCCAGCGTCTCTGATCAGACAGTGGAACCAGACGCAGATGCTCCTACTGGTCAATCGAACACAGAAACCCTGAAGCACACCACCAGAGTTCTTAATTATTTCTACTGCATTGGTGTGCCACCAACTTTTAATATAAATACTGTAGATGGGCGACACTTTGTTGTAAAAAAAAGTGTTAGATCTGCAAGCTTGAATTGCAACAATGGTAGGAAAATTTATAAATTGTTGGTTAGGGAGTATATGTCACGTTTGACGTTTTTGAATCACATTTAAGTTTTATTTTAATGTCTTTTATTTTGTAATTGTAATATCTATAGCTGAGTCCGAACTCGCCCCCTATACACTTAAATAGGGCACTATTTGAGGGGACAGCCATTTGTAGTGGTGTCTGAATCCCTAATGGATATTATCGAGTGCACTCATTCAATCCCACAATACACCACAATAACAAGTGTAGAACTGATTTACGCTCAGCGGCTAGAGAATAGCCATTAGGGTTGGCAGATATCTACCAAATTGGCATCAGGCCATGTCTACAAATGTCTGATAGGGCGGGGTTGCATTTGAGCATTACGTTTTCGGACTCTGAGGAAGACCGTGAGGTTTTAGGCTGGATTCCAAATGGCACCCTAAACCCTCACAGTCTTCCTCTGAGTCCGCACTTTCATGACGTAATGGCGCTTTGACTGCCGGGTAAAGTTCTCTGCGTAGCTCGCGAACTTGCGGGCTCAGCTGAAGTGCACTTTGAGGGCACATAATGGCTGCTAAGGGGGTGCTCATAAGCACCCTTTTGAAACCTAAAATGATGAATGGGACACCCTATGGGCGTGTGATTTGGGGAAAAATATCACGCATCTAATACAGTAGAATAAAACTGGAAACTTGGTACAGAGAAATTAAAATGAGTAATGGGATTCTAATGTTTTTAGACTGGTTAAGATCCCACATTAATTGGTAAAATATATAATATTTATATAACAATTTAATATAATTCACAGTATTAACAATAACTGTAAAATTAAATTCAATATGCAATATAACAGAACAACAGTAGATTTCCTAGTGCAAATCATATACACACGCTGCCAAACTTTCTCAATTGTTGAACCTTACATTGTGCACAGGAGGAATCAAATGAAGTCACAGACAGAGACATACTACGTGACTGATAAACAAGCCAGAGGCTTGAACAGAGGTAGTGCATTTTCAGCTCTAAATTGGAAAAAACATTTTCACATTTTCAACATTTTCTAGCATGATAGCTTGTTTGATGAGGTCAGTCGGGTTGCTGCTCATCCCACACTGGAGGGCATCATGTTGTGCTCTTCGTCGTGTGAGGAGATGCTTCCTGCCTCCCAAACTTTTGCATGCTGTTTCCCCCTGTGGTTCACAACGAGCGTATTTTAACATTTCTATATAGACCGTAATGAGGTTACACAACGGCTCATCAATATTAATATGCAGTCATGCCGAACCATGCGATGGAGCCGCTCTTTAAAACATTTGCCTATTAAGTGTAGATGATTACTTGTTATAGATGGTCATGGTGTTGGCTGAGGTCCAGAATGCAAATGCCTTTACTAATTCTGCTTATATATTCCCTTCTCCCTGTCCTTTTCTCTTTCGTGTTATCGGCTGAGCCAAAGAAATGTAGAGTTTTAACAAATGTCTCATATCTTGGTGCATAAATGGAGGCGTTATTTAAATTTTATGACCTCATTATATCTCTTGTGTCCTTCAGTCATTGAGGCCTTATGAAAAATGTATTCGCACTAAACTTTTCAATACCTTACTAGAGGAATATGAACAGGTTGGAGCTGAAAATCAGTTGGATCATCATGGCAGATATATTTAAGAATGCTATTAAAGACGTTATTTAAGATTGTTAAACCTCTCGAAGCACACTGAGCTGTCACTTTGTTTACCTTTGTTTACATTTACTGTTAGACTACTGTCTAAAAATAGGAATAATGATAGCAAATTATACATCTTTTGAAAGTTCTTAGTGTTAAATCAATCTACGGTTTCTGTTTAATGATATAGATGCTCCAGCAACAGTAATATTGTAATTTGTGCCAGGAGTGACAAATGACAGCATGTCGAATCAAAACGGGACTTTCATACCTTTGTTATGAAATAGCGATTGCCAGATTAATGCAATCCGTCGCACTTGGGTAAAATGTCCATGACAAGCATCCAGTGGAAATCATCCAACAGCACTTTTTGTACATAAAAGCATTAAGCCAGTGAAATATAAAAATATTATCCATTGTTTACTTCAGATTTCATCGTTCTTCAAGAAGTTATGTAATCTAAACACCATACATGTTGTTCTAGCATTTATATCTATCTAATGTCTGTCTGTCTATCCGTCGTATCATTCTGGAAGTGTTCTTAAATACTGTATAATGAACCTTTTTTATTAATTAAATAAATATATAAATAAATCGTTGTTAAACCAAACTTTGATTTTCTAGTTTCAATTACAGTTGTATTTACTTTGGTACTATTTTCACAAGGTGTAAATTTTCAAAACTCTTAGTACTAATATCACAACAGATCATCAAAAGTGCATCTGTTCTCGTTCAGTTTAATACATTTGTCTATTATTTAATCCAACTGAACCTAATGGTTAATAAATGAATCATTTGGTAAACCTATACATTTCTCTAGATAATGATTCTATAGAACTTGTTTGCAATTTCCGATATGAATTACCAAATGTAATAAATAATTTTTACATAAGTGATTTATCTTAGATAACCAGTATGTTCAAAGTTTGTGCATGAACGTGTGTGTGTGTGTGTGTGTGTGTGTGTGTGTGTGTGTGTGTGTGTGTGTGTGTGTGTGTGTGTGTGTGTGTGTGTGTGTGTGTGTGTGTGTGTGTGTGTGAGAGAGAGAGAGAGAGAGAGAGAGAGAGAGAGAGAAACAGACATACAGGCAGACAGACAGACAGACAAAGAAATGTGCTATTTGTGAACATAGACCAGTACACAGTTTTTTATTCACTTTGGTACTATTTTCACAAGTAAGGTGTACATTTTCAAAACTCTTAGTACAAAAATCCAAACTGATCAAACTTGTAACACAGCTAGTCTTTCTTTCAAAACCTTATGTAATGCTTTCATTCAGCTGCACATATTTTCAGTCCACATAATCAATGTTTCAAACACAAGATTATCGTAATCTGTAATGAGAACATTTGGTTTAATCACCGAAACACAACAGTATGATCTTCTTTCAGTTTAGTACTACTTTAACAATCAGTTCATTCAACAGCAAACAATGCAAGATACATGTTTTAAATCACCCTTGTTGCTGAATTAATCACAGTAACACAGGCTACAGCTGTCACATTAGAAAATAACTAACTTATGTAACTGAATCCATAATGTTATATATCTAGTAGTGTTATCAAAAGTTGTGAAGTATCATATGACAGTCATGAGGATTTGATGCCATCTGTCTCCCTTCTACTGATGCAGTCTGATGTTTCACAGTCATTGATTGTTTCCTCTCCATTGTACTTTATCCTGCTTTTCACAAATAGCAAATCTCTCTCTCTCTCTCTCTCTCTCTCTCTCTCTCTCTCTCTCTCTCTCTCTCTCTCTCTCTCTCTCTCACACACACACACACACACACACACACACACACACACGTTCGTGCACAAACTTTGAACATGGTGGCTTTCATCAAGATAAATCACTTGCGTAAAAATATCATTACATTTGGAAATTACAAACAAGTTAAGTATAGAAACTGTGTATATAGAATCAATATCTTGAAAAATCTATAGGTGTACCAAATGATGCATTGATTAATTATTAAGATCAGCTGGATTAAATAGACAAATGTATTAAACTGAACGAGAAAAGATGCAAAACAAGTTTGATACTAAGAGCTTTATGAAAGGCAGTTACTGTGAAATGAAATATTTATATAAATTTTCACTTATTTTGTGGAGTGAAAAGGATACTTTGTGATTTTGTGTACGTATTAGTACGAAGAGTTTTGAAAATGTACACCTTGTGAAAATAGTACCAAAGTGAATACAAAAAACTGTAAAGTACAAGAGAGAGGAAACAGTCAATGACTGTGTACAGTAACATCAGATTGACCAGAGATGCATCCGTAGAAGGGAGATAGATGGCATCAATCTGTCATACTTCATCACAACTTTTGATAACACTACTAGATATATAACATTATGGATTGAATTACTTAAGTTAGATAACGTAAGTGTATTTTCTAATGTGGCAACTGTAGCCTGTGTTACTGTGATTAATTCAGCAACACAAGGGTGATTTAAAACATGTATCTTGCATTGTTTGCTGTTGAATGAACTGATTGTTAAAGTAGTACTAAACCGTAGGAAGACCATACTGTTGTGTTTCGGTGATTAAACCAAATGTTCTCATTACATATTACAATAATCTTGTGTTTGAAACAATGATTATGTGGATAGTAGAAGTAGAAGTAATTTACACCGTACTTGAGAAAATAGTACCAAAGCGAAAAAAAAAGAAAACATTAAAATTTTTGTTCTGCATCCCATGTTTCTTCAATTCAAATCCAGGAATTGAATCAGAATTGAAAAAAAAAAAAAAACACTTGTCAGTTGCATTTGTAAGCTATGTTTCCCTTTGAGGTATATGTTTTGATGTTTTTTATTGAATTCTTCAAATTGTTTCACAGCTGCTCGACTGCTTCGTGATCCCTGTGGTGCTGCTGCTGTCATGGTTCTTCCTGTTAGTCAGGTATAAAGTGCTGCACTTTGTGGGTGTGGGCGTGTGTCTCATGGGCATGGGCTGCATGGTGGGCGCCGACGTCCTGGTGGGCCGACAACAAGGCCTCGGTAAGTCCTCATCCCTCCACTGCGGCATCACGGCAGTGTCACAAATATACATCCTGAATATTAACCCACACAATAACCCTCTCTTGTTTCCCCTGGGTGGTGTTTTGTTTCACGAGCAGCCAGTCCAGACGTTACATCAGTGTAAAGCACTGCCTAATCCTCCCGAGAATCGGACTGATTCAGTTTCAGAGTCTGTTATTAAATATGAATAAACAGTGAGCTTGTCCATATAATTTCACACACCGCTTTCCCCAGGGGGCGGGCTAATGAAAACCATACTAATTTGCAGCCATTCTGCTGTTGTTAGACTTGTCTGAGAATAATTTACCCACCGAGTGAATGTTACATTTACATGTATGCATTTGGCTGATGCTTTCATCCAAAGCGACTTACAGAGAATTCAAGGTATACATTTTATCAGTATGTGTGTTCCCCTTAAAAATGAATCCCTTCCCAGACTGGAACATAGTGACGGCCCAGATCCATGCAAACCAGATGTGGGCCGAATCTGGGCAGACACTGTGTTGCTCTCTGGGTTGTCTTTGGCTTTTAACACATGCATTTCTTTACCTGTTGAGCTACAGAAACTATAAATTATAATTTATTATAATTATACATTTTATAATTATAATTATAAAATATAATTTTATAAATACATATTTTATTTTAGCACCTTGACTATCTATGAAAAGAATTGTTTCAGAAATGTTTCAGAATGAACAAATATTTGCATGCAGTATGTTTAGTTAGGTTATTAGCATATATAACTAGTAAGTGCATGGATTGTATTATCTAATATACGACTCTCTTCCATACAGGGGACCATAAACTCTTAGGGGATTTATTGGTTCTTGCGGGAGCGACGCTCTATGGCATCTCCAATGTTTGCGAGGAGTTCATCGTGAAGAACCTGAGCCGGGTCGAATTCCTGGGAATGATGGGTCTCTTTGGCTCCTTCTTCAGTGGTATCCAACTGTGAGTCTCTTACACCAAACAGCCCATATATAACTTTAAAGTCCAAAATTTTTTAGTTTGTTCAAACTGGGCCGTCAGACGGCAACAGACACTTCGTCAGGTTTTGTTGGATTTGTGTGTTGGTGTCTGTTGGAGCTTGCTTTCACCGGTTGAACATGCTGAATCGGCGTTTGCCTGTCTTTGAGAAGTGTGAACTGGCCTTTAGCCTTTACTTTTATCTAACATAACTCACATAAAGTTCAGATTTAATAACAGCATTTTTCACAAAATTTTCATGACCCCCAGAATGTTTTGTTGAATGAATATCTGAGCATGCAATATATCAAAAGAAGGAACAAACCCTCTGCTTTTAAACAAACAAAAAAAACTATTTCATTCTAGCTTAATGCATTATTATTCTATCAACACTTGAATGTAGGTAAGTTTCATAAAAACTGCAACATTTTGAACAAAAAGCTGAGAAAAGTGTTTGGATCAGATGGAGTAGATGGAGTCCATCAACACCCCCAAAGCTTCACAGTCCTATAGCTCATCCTGGGCCGACATTTCATTCGGTAACATTAGGCAGTTTCAAGTTATATGCTGTTTAATATTGATGATTGTGTTATTTTACATATTCATCTGCTATTGCTATCGCAAGAGAGTCTGTACTCTTTCAGAAGATGTGTCATAGCGCCCCCTACCATATAACAGTAAAATCCCAGAAAGCTGGAACATTCTGTCAATTGTGGGGAAAGAGTTAAATTAAATTGTATCATTTAAAATGATTGATTTTAGTATACAGGTTTTTATTTAATATTATGTATCTATTTATTTTTCTTTTATATAGACAAAGTATAGAATCGTAATATCTGCCATTTTTATCGATATTGAAAATAATGATAGAGTTCAACAGTTCCTGCCCCCTTTTTCTGCAGCCCTGGTTTCGGAAGGATTTTTTTTTCCTATAAATTTTTCCCAAAGGATTTTTTATTGTATTTATTGATTTATTTTAAGTCTTCATTAAAGAGCTATAAGCCATGAATCAAGACAATTGGCTACGAGGTGAATTACAATACTACAAACTTTAATATATATATATATATATTAAATATTCAAAGAAATATTTGTGTATGTATGTATATATATATATTAAATATTTGTGGGCGGAGCTAAAGAGCTATTTTGGCAAGTGTTGCTTTTTCGACTGTTTGTAATTTTCTGTACAGCATCATGGGTAATGTAGCTTTTCATTAGGAATTCTGCTGTTAAATATGAATATTTTTCAAATTAGGAATAACGTGGGCTGACGGCTTCAACAGAAGCAAATACCATGGATTAACAACCTCATAGCTCACAGTAGGCCTGTCATTAAAGGTTTAAAATCAATTTCCCTATGGAGAAAATTAATAGAGTTTTTTACTTCTGAAACCAGACTGTTGCACTCTATAGGCTTATTGATATCAACCAGAATATCTATGCATGTACTGTCAATGGAAAAAAGCATTTTGGGCTCATATGGGTGCAGTTATGACGTTCACCAATGCTAACCAGCCCCTCATTGTTTTCGCCAACCTATGATGTAAACTAAAAAGCTTATATTGTATCATAATTGTGCCATTGATTAAGACCCTTTACCCCAAGTTACTCCCTGTTTGCTGTTTTCATGTGACTATTTAATGCTCTAGAATGAGCTCACCTTGACATGGTTTTCATAGAAATGTAATGATTTTTCTAGTTGAATTGCGAGTTGCCTGCTAACCCGCAATTACCTGCTGCCAGCTTCAGATCCTCCTCACAGTTTGACGTTTACACAGCCTGCATGTCTAATTATCATTTCCACCAGAGCCGTTTGAATCTCCAATCCCAGCCACTTCCAAGCATGATTCAGCTGGAAGGTTTTCGTCTCTCTTCTTTTTTTATCCATCTGCAAACGAGGCCCATTTGGAGCGCCTGCGTCCCCCAGCAAGAGTACAGCAGCTCCAGCTGGAGCTGAATTTACCAGCCCCTCATCTAACACCTTTATTCCCTCGGTGCCAAAGCTTCAGTGTGCTTTAACATCTATATTTGTGGCGTATTTACATAAATGCCAACCACACAGTTTATTCATGCCAGCTGGGTGTAATTATCCTGAAAGGCATTCATATCTGACAGCAGGCCGGAATTGTGGACGACAGTCAAGTCCTGCTTCCACTTAAAGTCTGACTGCCTCATAAAGGGGCTCTGGAGGAAGCAGCGTGACAAGCCCACTGGATCTAGAATATTCTCTCTCTTTCTGTGCCTACATCAAATAGTTTCTTCTGCTGGCTTCAGGAGCGTCTTCCGCTGATGCACCTCTAGACGCTGTTGGCCGATGAGACTCGTAACCTTGGCAACAGATCATCAGCCCAGTCCTGTGACGGCTCCACAGAGGTGTGCTTTAATTGTGCGTGGGGGGGATGGGATGACCTGTCATTGTTAGTAAGTCGGGAAAGCTCATACAGAACCGAGGCGCGTGTCCCAAGAATCCCTGGGACTGTTCAGGGGAGATTGACCGCTCTTTGCTCTGGCTGGCTGGATTTGTCACTCTGCCCATTGTTGCTGAGTTCTCCCATCTGTCAAAATGAAGCATGTTGTCAAGACTTCGGTGCTGTCGCTATTTATCTTTTATTGATGTTCTTGTTTTTTGCCCCCAGCTTGGCTGTGCTCACCTGTGGCTGATGGGAGTTGTGTTGTGTTTCTGTTTTTCAGGGCCATTATGGAGCACAAGGAACTTCTGAAGGTGCAGTGGGACTGGCAGATCGGTAAGCCTCTGATTTTGACAGTTTTCACACTTGGTTTGATTGCTTGAGCCGAAACCTGAGTTGAATTCAATCACCTTCCCCATGCACCCACAAGTCTCTACCACTAATACTGACAACAAGTGAAGAAGTCTGCCAGCACAATAAGACAAAATACACTTATATTCATGATACAATCTACAAAATTAAGTCTTATGCAGTCTTGCTTCTCAGGTAAATTTATTTGATTTCAAAGATTTGTAGATGCACTAGTTAAATGTTTGGGGTCTGTAAAATTTGTAATGTTTTTGAAAGAAGTCACTCAGGTGCATTTATTTGATAACACAGTAAAAACTGTAATATTGCAAAATAGTTTATTTATTTATTTTATTTTATCAGCATCATTCCTCCAGTCTTCAGTGTCACATGATCCTTCAGAAACCATTCTAATATGATGATTTGCTGCTCAAGAAACATTTATTATTATTATCAATGTTGAAAACAGTTGTGCTGCTTAATATTTTTGTGGAAATTGTAATAATTTTTTTTTCGGCTATCCTTTGATGAATAGAAAGATCGAAAGAGCTGCATTTATTTTGAACTATAATTATCTTTACTCTCACTTCTGATCACTTGAATGCATACTTGCTTAGTAAATGTATTAATTTCCTTCCCAAAAATATTTGAATGGTAGTACTCAAATAAACAAATAAATACATTTTAAAAAAAATGCTTCAACAATGAAACACCCATTAAAAGGTCATTTTTGAAAAGTGCCTAAGTAATAGATTTAAAAAAATGGAAATGAAAAATAAAAGCGTTATTTGGATATTTTAAGTCATTTTATTAGGACTGTCAATTAAATTCATTAATGTAATACAGTCATTCATGCCTTCTGACCTGTAAATAAATAAGTTTTCTACCATCAGAGCGATTTAAGGGCCAGATTTACTAATAGCTTGCGCCAGTGCAAACCCTCTTGTGGCGTACTAAAGACACACAGTGATAAATTAGCGCTGAAACAGTTATTGGACACTGCGGAACACTTATTTTTGCGGAATGCAAGGTGATTTACTAAGGTTTGCGCTCGTAAATTTACTGGTGTTTGCGCCATTATTCATCGCCCAAAAAACGCGTACGGGTAGATTGCGTTGGTCATTATGGAAATGATCCGGCTGCGTCTGTGTGCTTTAATTTGCGTGTCGTCAGTAGATCACGCACAGAACTTTCCACTGCCATCTGCGATTTTATGGAATTGCGCTCTTATGCAAATTTAAGTCATGTTTTGTCAGCATTTTCCATTTCTCTTGAGAATATTTTGTGAGTGATATAACAAAATATGCATCATCAATAGCAGTGCATTTCCTGAAATTAGGATGGGTTGATTTCATTGCAAATGTAAATCACAAAACGCATAAACGCTTTCATGGCACTAAAGTCAAACGAACACTGGTCTAGCCAGAGCGTCTGGTGTTAAAACGTCCTTAGAAGCATCAGCAGACAGCTGTGAACGAACGGGGCTGATTAAATATTGCTGTGCACGTGCTGCTGATCTCACGGAGAGAGATGCTGAGAGGCAACATCACTAGAAGATGTGACTCTCAATTTGACTTCCTCAAAATTGATAACAGGCATATTTAAAGTGTTGACAAAAGACAATTAACAAAATGAATTGCTTATGCAGTCTGTGACATCTGTACCTCATGTATAAATACACACGCCTGCTCACGTCTTCAAAATGAAAGCACAAACACAAATACGTTTTTATTAAAGCAGGAAGCCACTTGAAGTGGTGGGTTACAGTGATTTTAGTATGGTTAATGTTAAATGCATCTGATTAGAAATAATTACAAATATCACTTGGTTTGTAATCCCATTTAGATAAGACTTGGCAAAACTACCAACCTCTTATCCAGTGTATTTTATGACCCAGGAAGTCACTTAAGTTTAATCCAGATTGATGCTCCTGGAGCGGCTTGATGAAGTGTTGAGTGGCCGTGCCAAAGGCAGCATTTGGGTTGGATCCCAGGAGGATGCTGGCTTGTCACAGGGACATTAGCAAGTCTAGAGCCGCTTGAGGGGGCCACGTCATTAACTGTCAGGGCTGTTGCACTTTATGCCAGAAGAAGGAATGTCTCCCGCCAAAACTGTGATGCCCTTGATAAATAACGAGGGCATGTTGATCATAATGCATTAGTTATGTTACCACTGTCCTTGAAAGACTATGAGAAAATGGTTTGTGTACCATTGCATATATTATAATATTTATTAAAGGGTTAGTTCACCCAAAAATGAAAATTCTGTCATTAATTCCTCACCCTCATGTCATACCAAACCCTTAAGACCTTCGTTCATCTTCATAACACAAATTAAGATATTTTTGATGAAATCCGAAAGCTCTCTGATTTCCATAGGTAACAATGTAATTAACACTTTCAAGGCAGAGATATCAATAAAATAAGGAAAGATATCAATAAAATGGAACATGTGACTCCAGTGGTTCAACCTTCATTTTATGAAGCGTCGAGATTACTTTTTGTCCGTGTCAGTCTCCTACACTGTAGTAAATACAGTCCAGCGCTTGCGAGTTACGTCAGGGCTACGCCAGAAAGCCAGCTTACCATTGGCCGAAGCTGTTCACATGCGTGTGATGCTGATCTCACAGTTCTGATGTTATATACAGTACTGCGCAAAAGTCTTAGGCACGTTGGTATTTTCACACAAAAAATGTTTTTAAGCCAGTTATCTATATCTTTTACTGTAGGGTGTCAGTAGGAAATATCAGTTTACATTTCCAAACATTCATTTTGCTATTAATTGTAATAATCCAGTGAGAATTTTGTTATGCACAAGAAGTCTGACAGCAGCCGGTATGATCTGATCTCTCCATCATGGAGTCTGTCTGTGATTACATGAAGAAACAGAAAAAACTGAGACAGACTAAATCCAGAAGAACTAAGGCAACGTCTCCCAGACACTCGAGGAAACCTTCCTGCAAAACTACAGGACTGCTTTAAAGTGAGAATGCTGTCAAAAATAATAACATAAATAGCTTTTATTTATGAATTAACTTCTGTTAACTAAATCAAATGGATATTTGGGGTGAGCACCCTTTGCGTTTAAAACGGCTTTTGTCACCTGCATCTATTCCATTTATATGTACATTTATGCATTTGGCAGACGCTTTTATCCAAAGCATTCAAGGTACACATTTTTACATTTTTTGTCAGTTCTTGCTTTCCCTGGGAATCAAATCCATGACCTTGGCGTTGCTAGCGCCACGCTCTTATTGTTTGAGCTACAGGAAAGCTGTGCATTCCTACACCTGTTCCTGTAGTTTTGCAGGAAGGTTTCCTCAAGTGTCTGGGAGACGTTGCCACAGCTCTTCTGGATTTAGTCCATCTCAGTTTTTTCTGTTTCTTCATGTGATCACAGACAGACTCGATGAAGATGAGATCAGATCTCCATGTGGAGCATAGAGACTATTGTCAGACTCTTTATGCATACAAAAATCTCACTGGATTATTAAAATTAATGGCAATTCATTTATAAATGTAAACTGATATTTCCTACTGACACGCTACAGCAAAAGATAGAAATAACTGGCTTGAACACAGTTTTTGTGTGTAAAAATACTAGCGAGCCTAAGACTTTTGCACAGTACTGTACTTCAAAGTTCTGAGAAAAAAAATTCAGAAAAAAAAGGATTCGTGAGACACAATTGTACACACAATTTTATCACTCCAAATTAGGGCTGCACGATTATGACAAAAATCATAATTGTGGATTGGTTGCAATTATTAATTACGATTATCACAATTTACATGGAATGATGTTTTGAATGGCTTTATACCATTTGAAGCAACTGCATGCTATATTTTTATATGAAAATAAGCTGAAAACATTCTTAAAAATATTCATGGTATTATAATGTTATACTAAAATTAAAACTAAAGCTGGAAGATCAATCGAAAAGTAATCAAAACCGAAATGGATGTAATTTTCCCATGTTGGTTATTTCGGTTTTAGTCACGTGACTCCGACCCGTCAGTCACATCCACAAGTGCCGTTTTGCAGGCACACGGAAAGATTCAGGAGCATTTATCTTTGTTTATATCTTTGCTCAGAATCACTATGGTATTTGCATGTTTTACACAGTTTATAAGTTAATCGCCGTTCTTATATGCGCTGCTACACACACACACAGTCACACACACTGAAGCAAGCCCCGAAGCCAGATCACTTTCACTTGCGGCCTCATGAAGTTTGTCAATTAAATGTGTTTAAAGGCTTGCCAGTTTGAACATTCAAGCGATATTACACTATTCAAGAACAACAATATGGCAAACATCTCCGTTCAGTGCTCGTGAGCTTTTTTCTGTGACACAGAGAGCCGAGTTGTGTCGTGTGTCTGACAACGCTCGTGCCCTGAAGCCAGATCACTTTCACTTGCGTCCTCACAAAACTTTGTCATTTGTAGGCCTATGTGTTTTAAGGCCTGCCCGTTTGAACATTGAAGCGTTTTTAGACCATCGGATGTGTATTATGTTGAACTAATGATATATTGTGACACACAAACGCTCATACAGAAAAAACTCTCATATCACGTGAAGATCGCACACAGAGAGGAGAAACTCATCAACGCTGTCCATAGATTTATCACTATAGTCGCTTAGAAACTCAACCGTATAGCATAGATTTGTCTACCTTTGAAGTAACTACAAACCACAGCTTCATAATTAATGGAGACGGTATGACTAATTCACACACAATCACTCTCTCATTAATGCATTCAAATAAATGTAATGTAGGCCTACTGTGCTAATTTATCTGTATCTGATGTACAACAAACAGAAATCTGTTACAGAAACAGTTACTGCTGAAAGTGAGCCGTTTCCTTCAAGTATTTTAAAATCACTAAGAAACAAAAGTATCACACCTTTAATAGTTGAACAGATTTACAGTTCAGACCTTATCAGTGAACTATGAGGGCAAAAAGAGCAAAATAATCGTTCATTAATCGTAGTAAAATGTTCATTTAATCAAGATTGTGATTTTAGGTCAGATCGTTCCAGCCCTAGAAAAACACTTAACCTGTGGAAAAAAAAAACCACACACAAATTATATTGTACAAATTTTACCTTTATTTTCTCAGAATTGAGATATAAACTCTTTATTTTAAGGAAAGATAGTTTACATATATTTATTTCAAGCAAAACATTTCACAAAAAAGTTTTAAAATTATAAAACTGTGATTCCACTTGATATTATGTCATAAAATGCAATGAAATGAAAAAAAAATGTTTTGTTGCATCATTAGTTAGATTTGTCGGATCCACTCTGAAATGTTTCATCACCTCCAACTAATTATAGTTTTTTAACATTCAGGCTTTTTTTAACAGAGCAACATTAAATCCTTGCCTACAGATAGATTTGAACTTCCCTGAATAGCAGGTGACAGCTTATAATTCTCTAATGTGCTACATCGCCAAACAGTGTTAGCAAGGCATCTGAATAAGTTATGAAGCCTTCTGCTCGGCTTCGAAGCCTCATAGCCTGAGAACAAACTGTGTGTGAACAGCAGTGAGCTCTGAAATATATAGTGTGATATAATCCTGACATTGATTTGTCCTTGCTGAGTACAAGCTGATTATTTGTTTTTACCTTAAGGGTTTCCGAGTTGATCCTGTAATTTCTCTTTTATGGGTGTTGGCACACACACACACACACACACACACACACACACACACACACACACACACACACACACACACACACACACACACACACACACACACACACACACACACACACACACACACACCTGTTGGTGCACCTATCATTATGAGGACATTCCATAGGCGTAATGGTTTTTATACTGTACAAACCATATTTTCTATCCCCCTACACTGCCCCTACCCCTAAACCTACCCATCACAGGAAACATTCTGCATTTTTACAATTTTAATAAAACATTGTTTAGTATGTTTTTAAAGCTATTTTTATTATGAGGACACAGGAAATGTCATCATAAACCACCTTTACTTTGTAACACCAGTGTAATACCCATGTCATTATACAAATTTGTGTCCTCATAAATCACATAAACATACACACGCATACACACACACACACACACACACACACACACACACACACACACACACACACACACACACACACACACACACACACACACACACACACACACACACACACACACTGTATATGGTTTTATATTCAGAATTTTTATGTATTTATTTTGTATTTATCTCTGCTATCTATTGAAACATCAAAAAATAAATAAAAAAATACATTGTGTGCACTTTACCTACAAAAGCGAAATTGGTTGACTTGGTGGGACGCCCGACAGGCAGCAGATTTTGTTAGTATTGTTTGCTTTTTCATTTCAAAACAAATTATTATTATCTATCTCCATTTATGCTGGAATAAAAGTTGTGTCCTTTACAAATGCATTTAGAAATGAATGGCCCGAGAAAACACAAGTGAATAATTTAATTTTTTGTGCCATCCAATTCCATTATGATTGTGCTAGATGAATTATGACCTGAATATCACAGATGCTGTCTCTCTGTCCTCTATGACATAAAAAGCTGAATGCTGGTAACAGAAGGATATTGTGCTAAACTCCACACTGACTTCATCTGTACCCTTTTCAATCTCCCTTACAGCACAATATGAAGCTGTAATATAATGTTGTACTGTAAAATAAGAAAAGCTGTTTATATTTTTCTATGATGCCTATACATATAATGGATTACATGTAGTTATTTTTTGTTACTGATTGCTTTGTATTGTAATGCATTATATTTTTACCATGCATAGGTAAGCATTCTAAATAAAAGATGATTTATCACAGAATAAACCAGATCAAGACCCTGATGCAATATAGATTACATGGCTACTTACCAAATAATTAAATAAGTGCATATGAAATATTGATTTAAGTTTTAGTATGCAAGAAAGAGACTTCAGAGTAATAGGAAAGACATGACTTGGGTTTTTAAACAATTTAGCAGTCATTTAGTTGCAGAATGCCATAATTGACCAATCAGAATCAAGTATTCCAGAGAACTTTATCATAATGTATCATAATTGCCATTATAATTAAGTGATCTAACAGTTTAGAATGTATTTATTATATATGTGTGTGTGTGTGTGTGTGTGTGTGTGTGTGTGTATATATATATATATATATATATATATATATATATATATATATATATATATATATATGATTTTATCGTTATTGTCATCGTTATAGTTATTGTCCTTGGTGTGAACAGGCCTTAACTCTTTATGTCCTCTCAGGGCTGCTGTACATTGGATTCAGTGCGTGCATGTTTGGCCTGTACAGCTTCATGCCTGTGGTAATCAAAAGAACCAGCGCCACAGCGGTGAACCTCTCTCTGCTGACAGCCGACCTGTACAGCCTCTTCTGCGGCCTGTTCCTGTTCCAGTACAAGGTTAGGATATCTCTCTCTCTCTCTCTCTCTCTCTCTCTCTCTCTCTCTCTCTCTCTCTCTCCGCCACCGTCATATACTGTATGTCATTACACTTGCTGTAATTTTGCTCACTTGCCCTTGTCTCATCCATTTTTTTTCTCATGAATGTTGAGCATAATTTCCCTGCTCTCCTTCTCAGAGAGCGTCTTGGTGACTTCAGTATGAAATGTGCAGCTTTGGCAATCGTTCGCACCGAGAAGAAAAGAATCATAAATTCTGCATTTTCTCATCATTTTATTTTTTTCCTGAAGTCTAATATTAGTCAAGACTTCTTTCATCAAAAACAGTTAGGGCCCTATCATAAACCCGGTGCAATGCGACACTAGGCGAAATGCAAATGTTTTTTGTTAGTTTCAGCCCGAAGCAGTTATCATTTTCACAACCAGCGCCACGTTGATTAAATAGCCAATGCATTTGCGCCCATTTGTTCGCCCATAGACGTCCTGTTATGAAAACAAGGTGTGTTCAGGCACATTGTTGGCGCGTTGCTATTTTGAGGCAACTGGAAACGACTGCGCCATTGACTAACAAAAACCTGGTCTAAAGTCAACAGCGCAGTATTTTTTGTGTTATTTAAAGGGTGTGTTAGTAATATGCACCTATAGGTGGGTGAACAACACACATGCACTCTGCTTATTACACACACAGGGATGCGCAGCAGCACACAAACATTTTTAAATATTAAAAATACAATGATTACAATGTAAAAGATTATTATTGTGTACATAAAGATAAAAAAGCCTACATGTCATAATGGATAGTCATTGCATGTATCAGAATTACCTATTTGTAGTAATGACGAATGAAATTGACTACTTATTTAACCAATCGTTGCAATACACACATGTATTTAAACTGACTCGTCAGGTTGAGGGTGTCTATATTCCGCCATGTAAATAGCAAATTCACCATGGTGCAAGCGCAACTGGCTCTTAAAGGGAATGGGAGATTGATTGGTTTATTGCACGTTACGCCCAAAAAACACCCATGACTTATTAAGATACTAGGTACTACCCTTTTAGACCAATCCACTTTTGCTAGTTTAACGATGGTGAAAATGGCACCATCGTTAAACTAGCAAAAGTGGATTCGGACACACCCTAAGTGCACCTGCGCCATGCGCTTCAGACCATGCACTCAGATCATTAAAATAGGGCCCTTAGTTTTGCATGACCATTTTCCTGTGGCAGGATGAGCAAAAGCAGATGTGTGTGTGTTGCCGTGTGCTGTCGGGTCTTAGATATGTAACACATTTAAAATAACAACAGAAAATATTGAGTAAGAAAATAAAAGTGTCTATAGTGCACTGCAGTGGAGTCCTTGGTTGTGGCAGTGCTTACTTGCTAGTTTTCTGTTGGGTTGAGTACAGTTGCACTGCTTCATGCTTTAATAATGGACACTTTGAAAAGCTGCATTACATTGAGTCAGATTCACAATACATGAATGCAACGTCTTTAAAAGAATGAGCAAGGACTTTTGCCTTTAGGGAAAGATCCAGCCACAATGTAAGACTTCATCTCTAAACACCACCATTACATCGAAAGCCATCAATGAACAAAGCCATTAGTCATACTGTACAATGAACATAGTGTTTTAAACTCCACGTCCTCTTCTAGTAGCGATTACACTGTCTGGAGGACAAAAAGAGATTCTGCTTCTTTTGAATACAAAGTATCACACTGATTAGTTTTAATGGTTACTGTGCTATTAAAGTGAAGGGTTTCAAAAGGGAGTTTTTGCAGCAGTGCCATAGAAGAACCATTTGCTTCCCCAAGGAACCTTTTAGTAACCCGTTCTTAAAAGAACCATTTTTTCTTAGTGTGAAGAACAATTTCATAATCAAAAGAATCTTTTTAAACCTTTTGTGAAATGAAAAGGTTCCATGTATGTTTAAGGTTCTTCTTGGAATCGTCAATGCCAATAAAGAACCATTGTAAGAGTGAAGTGTGTGTGAAAGTGGTGTTTTGCTGGTGGATTTTTTTTTTTTTTTTTTTTTTTTTGGGCAAGGTGAATGTATTAGGACCATGTTTCTGAGCTTCGGGATTCATGAAATACAATTAGAGTGATGGATATGAAACAAGCCTTAATTTCTGTTGCCAAAGGCAGAAAGCTCTGGGTTACTGAATGTTCTCTCTGCTGGTTGGGAATAGTTAGAAGTGGCTCAACGTAATCAGATTCGGTCTGAGTGGAGGGCGTTTTTTTTAAGCGACAACAAAAGCAGTAATCACATTTAAAGCATCTCTGGCTTTGTTTTTGATGTCCTTGTGTGAAGAGGCTCAGCACAGCTGTCATCTCTGACAGAAATGGTCATGGATTTCAGTTCATATTTGATAGATGTGTTGTAATGCATTATGTTATGTTATATGTTATGTTTCTTTTGTTTTGTTAATTTCAGCAGTTTACATATACTAGAAATAATGTATTATTGAATGTATTATATTAATTATATTAATTATATTATATTATATTATATTAATTATATTAAAGAAGCAAGTTGCTTTTGTTTAGCTAATTTCAACATTTTACATATACTAGATAAAATAATGTATTTATTTTTAATTAAAGATGCCATAAAAAATTTCTTCACGTCTCATAATTTATCTTAATTTCCATTAACTGACATTTTGTTTCTTTGATTACCAAATACACAACTTTTTAACAAACCTTAGAGAAATCGTTAATAAAAAAATCCAACTGTTTATTGCTGTAAATAATTTTCACAAAAATATTTTTTTTTTCTTTTTCTTTAATGTGCATACACAAGCTTTTTAAAACAGCTTTTAAAATAGATTTTAGAGCCTTAATGTTTTTTAAATCTTTTTTTTTTTATTTTTATTACCATTAACTCTTTCCTGTTGCCAGCCACCGCCAGCATTTTTGATCATTTCACAAAAATGTCATGGACCCCTGTTTTATTCTATCTTCATGGATTCTTTCTTTTTCAACACTTGAATATGGTAAGTTAAAAAAAAAAAAAAAAAAAAAAAGCACCATTTTGAGCAAAAAGCTGAGAAAACATCCAGATCAGATTCAGAAGGATGAGCAAAACACAGATAGAGTAGATGGAGTCCATCAACACCCCCAAAGCTTCACAGTCCTATAGCTCATCCTGGGTCGACATTTCATTCAGTAACATTAGGCAGTTTCGAGTTATATGCTGTTTAATATTTATGATCGTGTTATTTTACATATGCATATAATTACATATGATATCACTTGTTTCTGCAACTTATTCACATGTGTTTTGATCAGAAGATTCAGGACTCTTTCAGACGATGCTTAATAGCGCCTCCTAGCGTATAACAGTGAAAACACCGAAAATTCTGTATTTGGTAGGGAAGCGTTTTCTCACAAATAATGGAAAATTCTGTGTTTGGCGGGGAAAGAGTTAAGCAGGGCTATATCAAATTAATTACATGATATCCTGATTAATCATTAATCAAAAACTGTATGAATATATGTTAAGCCCCCAAAGGGTTACTTTTGGCTGCATTTCCCCCCCCAGTGTTTTTAAAATGCTTTGCCAGGTTATTATGCTTTAACACATTATTTTCATATAATTAATAATTAAGTAAATGAATGCAATAAATTGACAGTCTTAGTATTAAGTAATACTGTTTTATATTGTCTTAACTATGTGATGCTCATGCCTGGTATGATATCAAAATATTCCATATTGTTGCTCTCTCTGGACATTGTGCTGTACACAAAAAAGGCTAGGGGTTACATCAGTGTGAGAGAAGCCAGCAGACATGAAGAGTCTCCTAATGAATTCCTCTCCAGCCCTGAACTGAATGCCAGAGCCATTTGTAATATGGTCATATGAAGCCAGAGCTCACTCGGATTCTCTGCCCGCTGTTGTTATTGCTGGTCCGTAGTCTGCACCTGCAGTCTCATCTCAACCTTGTCCTTTATTTTTGTGTCTGGCCTTTTGTCTTCTGAAATCTGGTTTCTGCTCACGAGGCAAACTCAAGGTCCTTGTGAGTGTTCAGCGGAGCCTAAAAGTCTAAGACAACAAGGAAGATCTAATATCATTAAATGGTATGAGATATGGGTCATTCCTGGGATTCAGTAATATTTCAGTCCCCAGACTTTTTAAAGTGCTGGTTCGCCAAAAAAACATCAAGATTAACATTTAATTTTTCATTCATTTTTCACTAATATATATATATATATATATATATATATATATATATATATATATATATATATATATATATATATATATATATATATATATATATATATATATATATATTAGTATTTATATTTAGTATTTATTTAGTATCAATTTTGGTATCATTTTGAGATACTATTATAGTTTTTATTAATAGTTTATCAGAATTACTTTATTAGTATTAGAATGTATGCCTATATATTTTTTTAGTATATAATATACATTTATTAGTGTATATATAAAATGACAGTCACATAACAAATTTCAAATCATTTAGGTTTTATTCATACAGCTTGAGTGTTGCTGCCATTAAAGCAAAAGTGAAAAACTTTCTGAAATTCATGCAATTTTTCTCTCAAATTTTTATGCTGATAATATGAAAAAATTATATATATATATATATATATATATATATATATATATATATATATATATATATATATATATATATATAGTACAATTATCATATTATCAGCATAAAAATGTGTTATATATATATATAAAAAATAATAAAAAGTATTTTTGTAAAAAAGGGAAAACAGAAGCATTTTTACTACTGGTCTTAGACTTTTGGACCCCACTGTATATGAATCCATATCTGCAGCGGGCAGATATTGGCGTATACCCACTCTTGGCTAAAGCCGTTTTGAACATGCTTGCCTGTTTTTCACAGTGATTTGCCACTTGTCAGACAGAAGTAGATGAGAGTGTGTTTGAAATTTGAATCGAACCGATTCCCACAATAGCCTTTGATGTTCCGTTCAGCCGAACCAATTCAGGGGAAAAATGAGCCATAATGATTGAGTTCTTATCTCGACAGGTTGCTCCATTTCCTGAAATCTTGGATGCTGGTAGATGTGTGACAGAAGCATGTTCTCACTGCAATTAGGCTTTGATTTTCACTTGGTTTGCTCTTGTTTGGCTTGTTTGGTCCGTTCCGTGTCGGTGGTTGATCGTTTGATGGTTGGATGGATGTATTTATTATTTGCAGCAGTTGGGTTGTTTGTCCAGATAAAATAGTTCAGAATTTTACTGGAAGCTTTTTGTAGTTACAGAACAAATCATTTAAGAACCTAAGATTTAAGATTAAGATCTAACTGCCAGAGTTGATTGATATTCTCCAATCAATTTAGACAATTTTTATGTTCCCCTCCTTTATATCTAAAAATAATGGATTAAATTTAAACTCAAAGTAGATGGATCATATTAGTTTGAATCCTTTTATACAATATCAGATTTAAGTGAACATAAGAATGAGTTTTTGGAATCAATTCACTTAAATCAATTTGTTTAGAAATATTCCAGTGTTTGTCAAAATGTAGGGAATACCTGACGCGCACACACACGCACACACACACTGTGATTGTGATCACAGGAAACATTCTGCATTTTTACTACCCATCAAAAAAACTCATTCTGTATGATTTATAAGCCTTTTGAAAAATGGGGACATGGGTAATGTCCTCATAAGTCACCCTCTCCTTGTAATACCTATGTCATACCCATGTCATTATACACATTTGTGTCCTGATATGTCACAAAAACACACACACACACAAAAAAATAAACACGCATATTAATTAACAGTAAAGCATTGCATACTAGGAATGATTTGTATATTCTACAAAGATATGATGAGTAGGTGTACTGTAGTTATTGCATACCACATTTAGCCTGAAATCGATGTTGGTTCATTAGTATGTACAGTAATCCTTCACTAAAAGGCCTTATGCCGATAATTAAGTCGAGTAATGAATGAGAAGTACTAATCAAACGATTGATTTATTCAGAGATAGCGTGCTCCAGATGAAGTCTGTTAGCATTGATTTGAAAGTGTGGCTTGGTGCTTTTACTGTAAGCTCTCTTTTGTCTACTTTAATGGCTGTGCTATTTCCTTTTACAACCATGTGGAGAGAAGCAGCAGCAGGAGGGATGCAGTGTCAGCCATTACCTGCAGCACTTCAAGGCAACAGGGATTTCAAATGCTCCTGTAAACATGCCTCCTTTATTGAGGACGGTTGTTAATAGCTGACTAATTGTATTCTTTGAAATCAATAAATATGAAATTTGAACCATTCTACCATAATTAGTGGGTCAAGACATGCTTTCCATTCAGCCTTGCATGTAGCTGGTTTAGGCTCTTAGCACAGTCTCTCTCATGTTACATTTGGAGTTTGATTTCCATAGTTGAAAAGCCACAGAATTTTTTTAGACTTTTCTTTTTTTAAATGTTCATATTTACATAATGAAATATGTGGAAGCTTGTTTAAAATAATTTTTAAAAAAGGTAACCAAGTTTTTATTTCACGATTCTGAGTTCATATATAAAGTCAGAATTGGGATATATAATCTCGGAATTATGAGAAATAAAGTCAAAATTGTGTCATAAACTCGGAATTATGGCATAAAGTCATAATTGCAAGTTATAAACTTGGAATTGTTGAGAAATAAAGTCAATAAAATCATAAACTCTGAATTATATATATATATATATATATATATATATATATATATATATATATATATATATATATATATATATATATATATATATATAAAAAGCCAGAATTGTGAGTCATAAATTCGGAATTATGAGAAATTAAGTCAGAATTGCAAGTCATAAACTCTTAATTATGCTAAATAAAGTCGTAATTGCAACTCAATAACTCGGAATTATGAGAAATGAAGTCAGAACTGTTGTGAAATAAAGGCAGAATTACAAATTATAAACTCTGAATTGAGAAATGAAGTTGTAATTGCAAGTTATAAACTGAATTTTGAGAAATAAAGTCAGAACTGTGAGTTACAAACTCAGAATTATGAAAAGTAAACTCAGAATTGTGAGATTAAAATTTGCAATAACTTTTTTTAATTCTGTGGCGGAAACAAGCTTCCATAGAAACATATTCAGAATGACAAAAGCACTTAAATGTTTGAGGAAATTATTAGGGTGGCACATGGGATGGCTTGAAATTGGGGTTCCGCCCCCTAGTGCCACTATATCAAGTTAGCACTCTTTCAAATTAGCTATGTAAACGGTCTATGAAGCCATATTTGTGTAAGTAGTAATAACAGAGACAAGTTTTATTATTTGGAAACCCTTCTTTAACACATGGCTGTTTGTCTCTGGGACAATAAAATCCATCTTTGGGTCATAACTTTTCATTTTGAAATATGACACTCAGAACACCTTGCATATTACAGTATGATTTATTGCAAGTGTGAGCATCTTTTTTTACAGGTTGTAATTACATCACTGTACCCTTATTGAAAACTCTTTTCTCTTCTAACGCTTCGTAAAAAGGGGGCACCATGTGTCTGGCTTGAAATAGCAGGTGCTTTATCATAGTTATGCTGGCATATAGCACCACTTGATATATTTAAATGAGCAACCTGACACACCGGCACTGTAAGCAGAATATATTCCTTTCTAGCAGATATTACTCTTGCTGGCTCTAATACCCTTCCAGTACTGGAAAATCACTCAGACTGTGCTCGATCTTCCATACGTTTGCCAGAACCATCTGCCTAATTTCTATCCTGTGGTCTGCACTGAACTCTCAGGTGCTTTAACTTTTAAAAAAATCCTCAGTTGAAAACTCACAAGATTTTGCCACATTTATTCTGCTATTTTCACTCAGGAAACACTTGTTTTCACCTTAGTGTAAAAAAGTCTTTATTTCTCATATTTGTTACTCACAATGTGACTTTTTTTCTTACAATTGAAACTTTATATCTCACAATTATGATTTGATTTCTCACAATTGAAACTCGATATCGCAACATGAAATCACACAATTGTCATTTTTACAATTGCATTTTTATCCAATTGATTTTAGTTTTCACAATGGTAACTTTATAGTTCACAATTATGATTTTATTTCTCACAATATTACAGTATATCTCAAAATTGCAACATTATTCCACACAATTATTATTTCTCCCAATTGTAATTACATTTTGCAATTGCAACTTTGTAATTCTTAAAATTTCCCACAATTGTCACTATTTTTCACAACTGTGACTATGGGTCCTATCATACACCTGGCCCAAGGCGGCGGAAGTATTTTTTGCTAGTTTCAGCCCGACGCAGTTATCATTTTCACATCCAGTGCGATGTGTTCAAGGGCATTGTTGGCGCGTTGCTATTTTGAGGCAACTGAAAACAACTGCACTAAGTATTTTTTGTGTTATTTAAAGGGCGCTTTAGTAATATGTGCCTATAGGCGGTACACAAACCACATACACTCTGCTTGTTACACACACAGGGACACGCAGCAGCACACAAACATTTTTAAATATTAAAAATAAAAGGAGAAACGTTCAGTCTTTCTGCTCAAAAAATTCCTCCATATAAATAGCGAATCCACCATGGTGCAAGCACAACTGGCTTTTAAAGGGAACGGGAGATGAGACTCTGATTGGTTTATTGCAAGTTACGCCCAAAATACACCCATGACTCATTAAGAGACTAGGTACAACCCTTTTGGACCATGCGCTTGGCGAGCAGACCGTTTTTTTCAGTCGTTAAACTAGCAAAAGTGGATTTGGACACGCCCTAAGTACACCTGCGGCATGTGCTTCAGACCATGTGCTCAAATCGTTAAAATAGGGCCCTTTGTCTCCAAATGTGAATTAACTATTTAATTGAAACATTCTCACATTTAGGTGGAAACAGGCTTTCATAGATCAGCCCTTCACTCCAAACCTCTGAATATAAAGAATTTTGTTCTTATCAAGAGCCATTTTACTGTATTCAGTTGAGTTATTTATATGATGTTTTAGATAGTTCTTGAAGTTACATCACAGGTTTTTCCGATCATTGTATTGATTCTAGACACCATCTGAGGAAGGAAGTCGATATCTTCAGAGGCAAAGTAAGGCCCTTCTGGTTCTTTTAAATACTGCTACCTAAAAAGGTTCTCCTGTGTCATCAGTCTATCCTAAACCTCTCGTCTTTAGTTTATTCATTTTTCTTATGTATAATCATGCACATGCAGACAAATTTGTGAAAAGCAACTCTGGAGATGCTTAAAAGCCACACCAGGACATCTCTTGCATTTATTGATTCATTGGAAATATTTATTCTGCTGTGGTGCTTGAGAAGGGAAAGGCAGCAGAGGGCTGCAAATTGCGAGAGAGTGTCAAAGTTTATTTAAAATTCTCTGTGGAGTTTCTCTAGACTTCAAAAGCCTAATGTCTATCACTGCATGCAGGGCTTTGGAGTATGAGTGCTAGCAAATATTTATGAGTGTGTGCATGCATGTAAGTTTTTTTTTACACAAGAGTCACCTCAGCTCAGTCTGGCAGACACTGATGGCCTCACAATGGTCCTCTCTGTTAGAGCTTTTAGATGTGATGTGATTAACTAATAACACTAAAAATCAATTAAATATGAGGCTCATTGAGTCACAAATATGATGGTTAGAATTTACAGTATGTAAAAACTGTTTTTGCCACTTTTATTTAGCCTAGTCTTAGTTCCTCCTGCGCCGAGCTCCTGACTCTGTCTAGCACGGCGACTTTGGCTTATCCCATGATACATCCCACAGCATTCAGGTCTTTGATGAACGTGTTGCACCAAGTGTTTTTCAAACGGCCAGGCTTTTGTTTTTTGGCATCCTATTGTGGTCTTGTCCAGGTGTCCATGTCATCGCCTGCCACTTTAGGGAGTTGTGTTTCTGGGAGACGGAGCAGATGTCCAGCAAATTGGTCAAACCCGGGCAAAACCATCGTTTGGCAACCAGGTCCATTAAGGGTTGACGGTATACTTCTTCATTGGTTATACAATCTCTATACGCAGAATTCACCACATGCAGCATTGGTGGCACACGTTCAGTTGTCATTTGATGCTCGCAGTCAGTTTACACATCGGGATGGCGATGGCATTTAAAAGGCGATTCTTGGCTCATAGGCTGATGGTATTAAACCGCTGGATGGACAACAGGTGTTGGTTAACTGAGAGAGCCTTCCCGATCTGGCAAGTGACATTGGGTTCAGTGTTTCCATTGCTCGTAATCATACTGCCCAAATAGGTATATCCTTCAACCTCATCAATGCATTGTTGGCAAATGGATATTGGGACGTTAGCCAATGCGCATGATCTTCATCTACTAATTCTAAGCCCCACTTGTCCAGCCTCACTGTCCAGACGATGCGTTAGGTCCTGTAGACTTCTCTGCGTTTGACCAAGCAATGCCGTCTGCGAAGTCCAGATCGGCGAGATGGCGATCAATCGCCCAGGGGAACCTTAACCCCTTACCCCCTTACCCTGGCTGATGGCCCGTCACGTAACAAAATCGACCCCCAACAGGAAGGGGGAGAGTTCACACCCACACCCCTGCCAGAAACCCATGATGTTGCTGAAGCCCTCAGAGGCCCATCATCGGTCCGGATACTGCAGCTTGAGTCTTGATAGAGGTTACGGAATATATCAACACTTCAGCTAGGAATTCCATACACCCATGCAATGTTCTATAATGTCTCCCGATATATGTTTTCGAAGGCATTCACAAAATAAATGAAGTTGATTGAGAGCCATTGTTGGCATTTAAGACTTTCTATGATAATATTCCGGAGAATGAAGATTTGTTCAATGCACGATCGTCTACTTCCACATCCAGCAGGCTCTTCCCGTAGCCGCTCGTCGACCAATCTCTGTAATTGGTTCAATAAACGAATGGTGTTTTCTGATTAAACACTTTCATATTGAACAACTGGAATTGAACACTGTAACACTGGTCTGTGAGCATTAAAAATGAGCATTAATATATGCAATTACTGTTATAGATGCTTGCTGACTTAATTTATCCTGTTGTAGTTGCTAATTATTTGTTGTCTGATGTTAAAATCTGATCTTTACATTACTGCCATATTGAGGTCTATGTATGGGTCTATTAAATGAATGGACAATCATTGCTTTCTCGAGTTCACTGCATACTGTGTTTAGAGACACATAAAACTGTAAGGATGATGACACATGAAAATTTTATGTGACTCTATTTAAGAAATCTGCAGTTGCCCTTAACTTAATTGCTTAATGGCTTAATAACTAAATGCAGTTGCCCTTAAAACTAATAAATGCATCAGATTTCTTTGGTATTTATTTATTTATATTTTATCCACAGTGAAAAGACTTACTGCTGAATCCTGCTCTCATGGGCCGGAGCTGAAGGCCGCATGTAATTGGAAGCACTTTGTTAATCGCGGGCGTGATAGAGAGATTGACCACAATTGAGCTGAGAGCCATTGTTCATAGCACACTCCACTCTTGTGATTCTCATCCACACCTCAGACCCTATGGATGAAAAACTATTGATGTGATTTGGAGATTGAGTGACAGCAAATCGAGTGAAGCTTTGGCATTTCAGTTTTCAAAGTCGTGATTGCTGTTGCTATTTTCAAAGCGCTGAAGGGTTTTGAGTCCCTGCTTGACCATAATGCAGAACAAAATATAATCTTTAATGCAGTGTACAAAAATGGCATTTATTGTCAATGGTGCGATTTTATTTTACATTCCATTCCAGGGTATAATTTAGATCACCTGGTTATTTGGAAATACCTTAGCTGCTATTTTAAGGTTTGGTCTTAGCAGAGTCTTAGCAATCTAGAAGCTTTCTAAGATTTAAAAAAAACATGCTTGGGCAAAATTCAGATTTGAAGATTTGGCAGATTTGAAGAAGTGTTAATTGCCATCTTCCATATAAACCATGTAATTTGGCTTCATGCTAAAGACTGAAGATCTTCTTGCCTTGAACAGTAGACTCAAATTGAGAGTGAAACATTCCTCCATCTCTAATACAACTGCTGCTTTTGCTAATTAGTTCATTCTCAGTGGAATCTCTCCTATTGGGTCTCCATGTCTGATTCCCTCGTGTTCTTACGACCATAATGTGAACTGTTTTAAAAAACAATGTCTGCAATGGTTGTCATTAGACCTTGTGGAGAAGAGCATCAGGGGATAGTTCACACAAAAAAAATCTAGCATAGCGTTAGTTCTGGCAGGTCACGTTAGTCAAGCTCGCAGCAGCTGACTGTCAGATGATCACATCTACCTATAGGATGCCTATCACAGCATACATATATAAGCTCCTTCAGTATTATCAGCTGCTATCACGTTTCTCCGGCTCGAATTACCCTCCTCCATCCCCAGCTCCTCCTCTCATCAGTCAGGATTTGGCATTCTGATTCCCCAGAATCGAAAAGGAGGGGTGAGCGTTGCGTGATTACAATTCACAACCTCACCACTAGATGCCGTTAAAATTCACACACTGCACCTTTAAATTTGTGTTCTATTAAGTAGTAGATTATCATTCAAAGTTTTAAATAAGTATTCTATTTAGAATTAATAAATCATGCTGAAGTTTACATTGTTCTATTTGAACTAGTTCATTGTATGATTTAAAGTTTTAAATTAGTGATCTATTTAGAATAAATCATGATTTATACAGTTTTATATCAAAGTTTTAAATCGGTGTTGATGTAGACTTTAAGTCACTCTTTAGATTCGATACATGAAGTTGATTATATTGTTTGTCTGTCTACAGTTTTCTGGGCTTTACCTGCTGTCCTTCTTCATCATCGTCCTGGGACTGGTCTTCTACTCCTCCTCCTCCACCTACGTGGCACAGGATCCTCGCGTTTATAAACAGTTCCGCAACACAGGAAATGCTATCACAGACACGCCCACTGTGGGGCCCCTGGAGCCTTCAGTGACCTATACGAGCCTGGGCCAGGAAATAGAGGAGGAGCCTCGTATACGAGTAGCCTGAAACCAATCATCCACTGCCTGGCCCAGCAGTGTGTAGAAAAGTGAATGATAAAGATCGCTGAATGATGTAATCAACCACGTAGCAAATGAGTACACTGTGATCATGAACTGTCAATAGGTAGCAGTGACTTCTGTATATCTGAGTTATCAGATCCATCATGTATAGAGATGATTTCACCTCATTGCCTCTTTCCCCGCGGCAAATTAAGTGTTTAGAAGGATTTGTGCTGACTGTTTTGTCCAAATGCTCACTTGTGAATGTTTTATTTTCTTATACGAGCACAAAGGGTTCATTGTATCTGAAAGTTTGACAAGGTTCACCTCACTACAGTTTCATGAATATTTTATTTTATGTTTAAAATGAGACCTGTCTCTGGAAAACTGCATTCTGAGTTTAAAAATGCTGATTTGAGCCAGTGCCTTGCCATGTAATATTATTGTGGGTTCCATTTAGCCAATGAGAAATCATGACTTCTAAAATGTCATCAGTATTGAACATCATGTCATGATTGCATATTGTATTATCTGCTCAAAATTATAAATATTTCCTTCTACAAAGGGGTAAAACAAAAGAGTGATTTTCCATCCTTCGTCAACTGTTATACCATGTTCATTTTTTTATATTTGTCATATTGTCTATTTTGTTTTAATTCTGCCAAGGAAGGGTACATGCATTTGTATTAAATATTAAAGTCTGTGTAATAGCAATTGATTGTAAACTTGTAAACTATTTTACGGCACTTGACTTTGTTTTATAAGCAGTTCAGTCTTTAATTATCATCTTATTTGGATAAAATCCAGTACAATACATGTGTAAAGTTATTCTGAACTGATATCTACACTTTGTTTTGTTTTAATTTCTCTTTTTCATTTTTGTCATTTAAATATTGGAAATTCTTAATGTGTCTGACTTGCTTAAAATAAAGTATATTTGTCTTAAACTCCAAAAAACGTGAATGTGCCAAGGAATATGTTTTTGACATTGCAAAACAATGTCACATCATAATCAAACTTTTACTTAAAGCGATAGTTCACCCAAAAATGAAAATTCTGTCAGTAAATCTCACTCTCGTGTTGTACACAAAAGAAGATATTTTGAAAAAAGTTGGTAACAAGACAGTTGATTGTAGCCATTGACTTCCATAGTATTTTTCCCTCCTACTTATCACTTAATGCATCTCAGATGACATAATGGTGAAAACTATAATTTATCCTTTAAATGAAATATCTGTGAAGACCCTGAATCTGTGATATAACCTATTGAATCATTCTGGTTACAAATGCCTGTTGTGTAGAAGGCAAGCTCTTACAGAAACTGTAATTTCCAATAAGTCCCTTTTTACATTGTGCAACACTGATTAAAAACCTTTTGGGCTATTCATTTATTTGAAAAGAGAAAGCATTGAAAAGCATAGGGAAAGCATAGAAAAGCATAAATAATTCATACAACAGGAAATATAGACAGACAAGAATACTTCATTGACTCCATGGGGAAGCTTAGCAGGACAACAGCCACATTAGAAGTAAAATGCACACAAGTTCCAGGCTACACAAGTTCACCTCTAACACAATTTTTTTTTAAAGATAACTGCAAGACAGAACGTAGAATAAATTAGCATTACAAAAACACTGCAAATAAGAAATGCGTTTTTGTCATTGCTGTTGGGAAATTAAGCGCTATCTTATAAATAATTATCGTAACACGTTTCAATTCGACCTACCCGACTAGCTTGGCGAATGAAAACGCTTGCTGTGTGAATGTTAATTAGATTAAGCAGGTAGTCGATGGCGTGACCTCATTTATATTCATGAGCTGCTAATATTCATGAGCGACCTCTTCGAGATTCAGCACCACCCCGTGACCTCTCTCAGGTGGTTTCTTCCTAACCTTTAACACCTGAGAGGTGGCTGCAAACGGGGCGGTGACACCGGCACAGGTATGGCAGACCTTAGCACGACCTGGGAGTGTGAGTTGCTGGAGCAATTCTCCTGCCTGACTGCCGCCGCAGATGAAGAGCTTCATCTGAATACATCAGATTTCACTTCGGAAAGCAGCGACAACACAACGGGCTTATTGCATTTAAGTGATGAAGTCCTCCTGGTTATATTGAGGAACTTGGACCCAGTGTCGCTGCTGAGGCTCGGCAGCACGTGCAGTGCATTGTTCCGAGTTTGTTCGTGCAACTCTCTGTGGACCACACACTTCCAGGTAGGCTACACTTTGCCTGGAAGTTGAGTTTTTAATTAATCACAATGAGAATCTTTTGAATTCGCTAATTCACCGTTTATGCATGGTATGCCAGTAGGTGGCGAACAGTGTGTTATAAGTGATAATTGAATCACGCATCCAATCTTCGAGTCAGCGGTGGTTTGTATACATTTACTTTAAAAGAAAAGTACGTTCTAGTGTGTGTGTGTGTGTGTGTGTGTGTGTGTGTGTGTGTGTGTGTGTGTGTGTGTGTGTGTGTGTGTGTGTGTGTGTGTGTGTGTGTGTGTGTGTGTGTGTGTGTGTGTGTGTGTGTGGCCGCGGCCGCTCCGAGACTCATTCGCGGCGACTTATTCACGGCGCATTCGTTCAATCACTTCAACCAGTGAAATGCTTTCGCACTTGAATGACATGACACAGCCAGGGGGAAGACTTAAAGGTCACCCAAAAATTAAAATTAGCCCATGATTTACTCACCCTCAAGTCATCCTAGGTGTGGGCCTATATGACGGTCTTCTTTCAGACGAACAAAATACGAGTTATATTGAAGTCCTGGCTCTTCCAAGCTATGGCAGTGACTTTTGTTCTGTTTTTGAATTCAATTTAAAAAGTGCATCTGTCCGTCATATGACGTGCTCCACACGGCTCCAGGGGGTTAATAAAGGCCTTCTGAAACGAATCGATGTGTGGTGTGTTGTTTTTTTTTTTTTGTTTTTTTTGGGGGGGGCTAACCCTTTAAGTCAACGAAAAATATGGTCTGTCTGTGCATGGATGTGAATTTGAGAGTCGTTCAGTTAACTTTTCACAATGTTAGCATTAATTTCTTGGGGGATGCAAAACAGTTGCGTTGCCTTTTCTTCTTCTTCATGTCCCTTAGTTTAGGTGTTCTGTAATATTTGGCCTAATAGCAATACAACGTACTATTACATGTTAGTACATATTCCCATTCCATTAATAGTCTTTGTGGGATTTTTTTTTTTTTTTTTTGTCTTTTTTTTTTCTCTCGGCTTTTATTTTGATCCAGGATTTTCCTAATTGAATGCAACAGTCACTCATGTGCTAATCATCTCCCAAATGTCTCTTGACAGGTTTCGTTTGGGGTCAGTCTGTCATATACCCACGCCAGGTGTCCCGTAACGGCCAAAACAGCCTTCCGCTTGGTTTTTATGTGGCGATCCCTCTTCAGAAACATCCACTGTAACCGTGCATTTCAGGAGAAGCTCTTCGTGGAGATCCCACTCACGCCACACAAGTACTGGATCCAGTGGCTCGTGCTGGAGGAAAGCGTCCCCTTGCCCTCAGTGAGGCTTCCCAGCAGTGAAGTGGAGAATTTGTGGGGTGTCACCACAGATTTGTTCCAGGACAAACTCCAAGGTTGTCATTCTTAGCTATCACCTGAGGTTGCCATGTTTAATTCAAGTTTAACATGCTGCTTTATTTTTCTGTTTCCCAGAGAAAACTGAAGATTGTGACGCCCTCAAGTTTGAATGGAGAGAGCTCTATCATCTTGCATTGAAGCATCATGGTAGTGTCTCACTGGTCTTCCAGCATGTTCTCAGCCAACACCAAAACAATGGTGAGATATTTACATCCCATTTAATAAAACATGAAAACAACCTTTTTTTTTATATAATTTGAGTCTGAAATGTAGCAGTTTGTAGACCTGTATCCTTGTCTAGGGCAGGTGTTTTTTTTTTTTTGTTTTTTTTAAAGTGGGTTTTGAGGGCACCTAGGGGACGCACCGGAGTGCTTAAGGTGTCAGTGGAAATGTTTAGAGCCAAGGTCTTCAACCCTGCTTCTGGGGACCTACTGTCCTGCAGAGTTTAGTTTCAACCCCATTTAAAGACCGGTGAAGCTAATCAAGTTCTTTAGGATCACTTTAGGATCACTTTAGGATCACTTTAGGATCACTTTAGGATCACTTTAGGATCACTTTAGGATCACTTTAGGATCACTTTAGGATCACTTTAGGATCACTTTAGGATCACTTTAGGATCACTTTAGGATCACTTTAGGATCACTTTAGGATCACTTTAGGATCACTTTAGGATCACAACCCGCCAAAGCAGGTTGGAAAAACTTTGCAGGACAGTGGGTCCCCAGGTGCAGGGTTGAAGACATCTGGTTTAGAGTGTAAAAATAATGTAACAAATCAACAAATTGATAATTTGATACAAGTGAATAAATGTATCTAGAAGTATAGTAATAAGTTATGTTTCTTATAAGTTAAAATAAATGTAACAAACTAAATGTTTTCCAAATGTTGATTTGATTAATGTTTTAATGTTTCTTTTTCCTCAGTACAAATTGTCTTTATACGATAAACTATATAGATGCCTTTTAAATATTAACCAGTGCATACATCTTGTAGTTATGAAATCTAATCGATGCATGTTTGACCATATTTTTCTTCTATATATCTCCCATTTATCTTGGTTTTCAAAAAAACAAATGGTTGAATCAAGATTATTGCTATGGCCTGTCAAACTTGATGAAATTAATTTCATGGTTTAAATCTGACTGAGATTCTTTTAAAATATTGTTCTTGTCTAATAAACTCGGGTGCGACATGTATGTAGACTGTACGATGATGACTCCTATCATAGGTAGACTTTCCTAATCGTAGGCTACGATGCAAGTTAGTATAGAATAACTCCTCAGCATGCGCTAGTGGTAAGTAAAGAGCCAGATGAATCCCACTTTGCCAATTGTGGTTTTTATTTGAGCTGAAAAGGAAATGAAAGAGAATATGGACGCAGTCATGGCTAGGGAAAAGGGACCATCTTGGCATGCCAATTTTACAAATGGATCTTGAGGGGAGTAGTTAAGTTTTGAGTCATGGCATATTGATCAATGTGACATTTCATGTTGCATTTTTATTGGCTTTCAGTGGATGTAGGTCGTAGCAGCAAACGCACTGAGATGATCATGCTAAATTTCTGACACTGAGAATGTTGTCGCAGGCTATCTTTGATCGGAGACCGTGACAACGGCCATCTTTGAACCTCGCTGTACAACATGGGACAACAGTTTAGGAGCACAACCACATAAATCACCATGATTGGTCCTCTTTTGTTTTGTCTCTGTCATTGGGGAACAGGTTGTGATTTGGATGTAAAACTTGTCTAATTGCAAGGTCTTTTAGGACACTTAATGGCCAAATTAAATGCATTAACAACATTTGCTTATATTGCATAATGTACTATGTTTTCAGCAATATATCACCTTACCTTAATGCTCTCTGAGTGCTGGAGTGAATCCAGTCTACTAATTTTCTTTTTTTTTTTTTTTTTTTTTTTGCAGTGCATTTAGCAAATTAATGGTTGGTTCATGATGGCACCTATACTGCTGTCTTACCCAAAGGGCCATGAGGGTGTCTGGTTTCTGTTGTTGACCTTTTATGTCTTTTGATGCATGTTTCCATTCTCCTTCTGAAAGTAATGGGGGTTTTTTTTGAGAGAAGGATGAAGTAATCTAATTTTTTGCACTGGTGGATTGCTTCAAACTGCTGTGGTGGACCCTTGATTGGAGAGTTGGGATGGGACACAGTGATGTTCCTGGTAAAGGACTGTGACTCATAGTTCACATTCACCTGCTATTTCCTGTATCATTTAATACACTAGTAAATGAAAGGCCCATGTTCTATAGCTGTTAGCTTTGAACAGGATGTGGTGCATCCTGGTCAGTGTCGATCTAAAGGTCTTTCAAACTTCCACCAGTAGTTTTGGAGTTCCTTCTGTAAGGTTGCAGAAAGGTGTAATTGTGGACTTTACTTCTGAATGTATATCCATATTATTGTAGTGTTTCTGCGTAACTAGCTTTTGATCTGCACTATTGTTGGCATTGACAACCATATCTTGTACTTATTTTAGAGCATACAGAGCTGGAGTCCATGTACCATCAATATGTCCAGTGCAGGTTCCAGTGGCTCTTCACATACTGGTTGTTTCGTCAGCCGACTCCGTACAACAAACAGCTGCGATCCATTTTCCTGCAGTGGAAGAAGCACAGCAAGAGAAAGGTGGCCACCTGGGGTGAAACCCTGTGTGATGTGAGGTACCTGGCCTCCCTGCACCCTATCACCAAAGACTACTGGAGAGGCCTATTGGCCCGGGGAAATGAGAATTTGGGTGAGTTATCTGGTTAAATAATTATCTGGTTACAGCCATTTTCTTTCTTTCATGGCACATTGTGCATTTAATGTTCTTGTTTGTAGATCTATTTGATAACAAAATGCATGGTATAAATGTACCATAATACATGCTAATTTTATTTTCTAGATTTAATAGCATATGTGTTTGTGTATATAAAGGCAGACCTACACGGTGTGATTTTCCACGAGGTTACCTACTCGCACTGTACGAGTAGATCGCATGCAACGTTAAGCCTGAGCTCAGTATTTATGTGCTCACTGTGCGGTCCGATTGTCGAGGGCCTTGACTGCTCACACTGTACGTGTGAAATATGCACGATAAACCCCCGTGCCATTGCGCCAATAGAGCATATGATATGGTGTACTACTAGAGAGATGGTCAAATGATTCAGCTGTCATATCAAGAGGATTTAGCATATCCAGTTTATTTATAATAATAATAATAATAATAATAATAATAATAATAATAATATATTATTATTATTGGCCTACTTTTATTAAACTGATACTACAAATTCATAATGCATCAATGCATAACCAACACGCTGCATAAAAGATTTGATTTAGCTTACTCATTAAAATTAAATTTAAACATTTAGGTGGATTATATAATGAATTATAGGCCTGTAATTAAAATGATTTAACAGTCTATCAGAACACTGCAACAATATCAGTCTCAATGAAAAGAGCAGTTTTATTTCAAAAACAACTTGTTTAACACAATGGACCTAGTTCTCTTCTCATTTTGTTTCACTATATAGGTTTTATGGGCCCCAAGAGAAATATTAAGAAAATTAAGACAGTTGTACGTTTTGTGAATATATGGAGTAGTTTCTTTTGTTGTCTCTGTGAGAATATATGTGCCGAAAGCTTGTTGGGTGTTTTTTTTTTTTTTTTTTTTTAAATCGCCAATTGTAAAATGGACAACATTTAATAATTTACTTACAGGAAATGTGAACCGAGTAAATAAAGTGAAAAGTGAAACGTAAATGATCGAGTAGCTGAATTAAGAGGTGATGGATGAGTTTGGAAGACTTGGGTTATCCATGTTACTACATGAACTGGAGGCATTCAACAGTTTGCTAAATTGCTGCTATTTGATAGCTGCCTACAGAACTTGAAGATCTCCCTCTTTTCCTTTTCGTTTTCTTTCTTGCTGCATTAAAGATTAAATGGCTTAACTTCTGCTTTTGCGCAGTGAGGGGAAAATGGGGGGGCAATCGGTTAGTAGCTCTGCTTCAGCTGTGCGATACCCTCATGAGGGCCGACCAGAGTTTCTGACATGCCAGAAATTCATCCGACCATCCGTTTGCTGATTGCGAAAGGTTTATCACCTCTACTTTCCCCCTGTACGCTGCACAAACACCTCACGACAAATGACACACGAAAAAGCTGAAAATCGGCCTGACCCAACACAGTCGCATGAGTCTAAATCGGACAAATATCGAACTCTCGATACAATATTGCGATACTCCAAGACACATGGTAAAAGGTTAACAAAATATCTTTTTTTTTTTTTATTTATTTATTTATTTTTTTATAAATGCTAAATTTGGTTTTGTTTTGGGGTGGAAATGAATAGGCTTGGACTTGGTGCTGGTAACCCAATGCACAGGGCAATGGTGACACCAGAATAAAAATGTTCATGATTCTGATGCTGAAAATACAGAATTATTTTACACATGCTTTCACTGTCACTGACTAGATGTGTAGCATGTAAAATAATGTAGGCTTTTTACTGGCAACATAAGACATTTGGCATTATCAGGACCCACGCATATTCCTCCATTGCATTATTATTCAACATTTGTGTGTGTGTGTGGTACTGACAATACAACTCCATAAACTTGAATTTCTCTCAGTAATTTTAATTTGAACTATACACAATATATAGTCACTGTCCACATTACATATTGAATTACCACAATTTCTTTTTTTGGTGTTTTCAAGGTTTACAAAAATTGAGACCGTACCATATGAATTAATTTTCCAAAATGATTTTTTTTGTCTTCCCCTGAATCATTATGGTACACTTATAATAAGTGTTTATATTGGGACTATTTCAGACCGATCTGGTAGGAACCGCTGCGGAGGAGCACAGTCCCTGCGTGACTCGCCATAGACATAAACAGAAGTAGCTCCGGCTGTAATGTGCTTCCACAAGACGCATGCAGTTCTGTTTATTAACCGCTAGAGTGCAAAACGTTACAGACTGCAGCTTTAAATTAAATTTGTTTCCCATTCATCTGCATATATTGGTCAACCTCTGGTGGAGAATTGGCTAGATCTTTAAACCTTAGGAGGAGTGAAGCAACCTGCTGTATTTGAACGTGTGTTTTTTTTTTTTTTTTTTTTTTTCGGTCTCATGTGGTGCTCTCTCTTGAGGAACTATGCCTGTACCAGTCCTTTGGCAGGAAAATAGTCTGTATATACCATGTTACTGCTCAAGTCTCTTTGAATATCACGCTCTGAGTGTACTTGTTTCTTTCCATCAGGGATTCAGACTGTTGCAAACTACTTCTCCATGTGTAAGTCTCTCATGGCTTGGATCTTGGGCCGCGACTGGGGCCGACTGAAGCGAAGAAAGGTACGACCATAGAATGCATGCAGGAAGCCGAGCAATATTTCAGTCTGAAGCAGATATGACTTTAATAAAAAAGAAAAATCTTTGACATGAAGTCATCTCTCTCCAGTGTGCGTTGTGAGCTTTGAATAAATTTGACATGCAGTCTTTCCAGGGACTCTTTCCAGGGATTGTCCCCATTCTATTCCAACTGATATCTCTCTTCCCCATCTCAAATGCCAAACAAGTTCCTCAGAGGACGTGATCTTAAATATTCCAGCAGTGCTCTTCCTCTGCATTTCATTAGTCAGTGAAAATGATTTCACAGGTCACGGCGTGAGCAGACGCTCCTATCTAATGGCTGCCTAAATGGATTATAGACGTATCGGTGCATGTCTCAGTCAATTACATTGCATGTCTGAGCATACAAACTCTCCCAGTATTATACACTGTTGCAACATGTGACCATTCAAGCACATGGAAAGGATCCGATAGACATTTAAATGTGAATTTTTATTTTTACCAACAGAGGTTAATGACTTGTTTCATGGATTCTTTGTGCTTCAAATATCAGTTTTGGTTATCTGAGAAGGAGATTTGTATCAGATTTTGTACCATGGTAATGTGCAGTTAGCATTTCATGAAATTACTTTTATTTATTCTTTTTTTTTTTTTTTTTTTTTTTTTATTTACTCATGAATATGTAAATTTAGGCCTGTTCCCTTATGCATACACTATTTTGGGAGCAAGGTCAGTTGCACTTGCTGATGTAATGACGTGTCATTGGCAGGTTTATGAAGACACGCTGGAGGGTGTATATCTTCTGCTGAGGCGGGAGATGCAGGAGACACTCATCGAGCACGAGCGCTTCTGGCAGGTGGCTAAAGTCCAGATGACCCGTGTCTGTACGCTGGAGGAGACGGCTGCAAATTATGTCAACTGGAAAATGATTGAGACACTCCCCTACTACAAGTCAGTCCTGCTTCAGTCTGCACTTATGCTTGCTTGCTCTCGCTTGCGTTCACTTTCTTTGTGTGTTTTGAAAGCTTATGTAATACAAAAGGCTAACAAATATATTTTAGTTAGACACTTTGATTTTTTTTTTTAAATTTAGTTTTTAAAGTGAAAGTAAGCTACATTAAGTTAAAAAAAAAAAAAAACCCATGTCAAACATTAAATTTGACCTACAAAAAAACTTAACTTAAACTAAACTTAACCTAAACTTGTAAATGAACGGTCAGAACCCATCTGTTTTGGGGGGCTGAAGATGTGAACTTTTGAAAGTGGGTTTCATAGTGAAAGTTAACAGTAGGTCTCAAACATCTCCGTGTAAACTACAAAAACGCAAAATTGTGAACTGAAAAACCAAAATTGTCATGCACGTGTATAAAACCTATTCAGTCTGTGTTTCCTTACGAAGTGACATTTTGTTTTTAGTTGCCTTTTGCAGATCCGTGTGAACCGGGGTTGTTTTGACAGCGTTGTCATCTGTATGGGGAACTTTTCAAATGCAAAGGGAAATCATTTGTTAGTAGTTAAATTTGATTTATTCAGCCTTACTTGACTATTGATAGCGACGTATAGTCCAGCTCATTGTACATGAAGCAAATGCTTTGCAGAGGTTTTTATATCACTGAGTTTTAACTTATGCAACATTGTTTAAATGAGGCTGTCCCAATTATCATGTTGGGTTAGTGACATGCTAATTTGCTTGTAAACATAGCTTTTCCCATTGATCACTCTTCAGGCTGTAAAGAGTTGCTTTGTTACTCAAATCACCGTTTCCCTTAAACTAGTGGTGAAAACGTTGAGCTTTTAGCAGTGGTTGGCTTTCAGACTGGGCTTTGAAGCTTGGAGAGTGCACTGGGTGGAGATGGCAGCTTCAAAAAAATAGCCTGCAGTCAGTCAATAGTGTCTTTTGAAGTGTATGGCGACTGATCTCAAAAAGCTCAACTCCGCTCTACAGTCAGCCCGAGCCCACAGCATTAGAGTAAACCAAGATCAGTGGTGTGAAAAGTGAAGTGGGATGTTCCTCAAGGGTGATGATCTTGCGTAAGCAGATGTGAGTGATCGAAGTGGTAAAGTGAGATGACTGAATGGCATGGTGCTTTTTAGGCATGCAGTGATATTGATACTGGCTGATTTAAATGTTTTCATGCAAATAAAATGGCAGAGAAGTGCTGAACTACACAAGTAGACCATCTAATTGGTCGTTAGCATTCAAACCGTCAGTGCTGGTTTTAACTTGAACTAATTCATATTTGAAGAGGTATATGTCTGAATTTATGTGCAGCAAACATGCAAGCCCACGCGGTTTTCTGAAGTGTTCATCCAGTGTTTTGTTTGACGCTATAGCAGTCATTATACAGAAGGAAATCTCCAGAGACTGTAAAGATGAATGCCTCGTTGTTCAAAAGTGCTTGAATTACTTTCCCCTTAAAAGCTTTTAAGTTTTTTTTATTTATTTATATATATATATATATATATATATATATATATATATATATATTTTTTTTTTTATATATATATAAACTTGTCTTATTTCTCAAGCTAATGGAAAAAAAAAAAATTAGCCATGTCTATCTGTAGTTTTTCATAATGGTTTTCCAGCAAAAATTTCCCTCTTCTTTTTAAGGCTGTATCTGGTGTCTGGTAATTCGGTGTACCTGGATCATGTGCAAGGTTTCTTGCATAGAAAGAGGATAATCCGGGATTGGATTTACCTGGAGGAGAACATCTGGGCTAGACAGTTGCTCCCTGAATCGCTCTACACATTGCTGGAGTTTGACACCAAGATGTCTCAAGGTGGGTTCAACAAACGTGTTGTACAACAGACCTAAAACAACCCTTTCCATCTAAATCATTGGCTCTCAATCAGGGGCTGTGGCCTCAAGATGAGTTAAAATTAGGGCTGGGTAAAACCAAAATTGATTCGTAAATCCCAAGAATTGATTAGTCTATCCTGTTTTTCAGTTGATGAATGAACAGAACACTGTAGTGCGCCTCCCATCCAATAAATCGCAATAATCTTTGTGCTTTGTAACTTTTGATATGAAACAAAGTCTCATTTCAAGTTAGTTATAAAAATTCCAAAAATAAATACCGGTTTTGGCACTCTATAATGTGGCGTGACCGATCGCAGTAGCGCCTCAGTTCAAGAGAAGAGCCAGCTTGGAGCCCATGTGAACTGCCATTAAAGTGGATGAGATGATCATTTCGTGCTGTAACTGATCATGAATGGACATCAACTTACCAAAATCTGTATCATGTCACATGTAATCGCTCAAGTGTTTCAACCACGGAAAGACGTCAGTAAAACGGCATGCAAGCAATGTCACGTAACATTTACCTCAGGAAAAACCATTCAGTGAGCTAGAAAAATGGACTCTAGAGAGGAGCGTTTTGATAAATATATGCACCACATTACGTATTCATTATTTAATGTTCTTCACTATTTAATGCATGTTTGAATAAATCAGTAAAGTTTGACAGCCACCATTTTAATGTTTATATTTAAAAAAACAATTGGAGTAGAAATGATTGTAGCCTTATTGTAAAGTTATTTGTATACAAACGCTTAATTACACTCAAGATAAGTAAATCTTAACCTTCAACATAAATATAATATAGTACCAACTGACACCCGTTTATAGCATTGAGAGATTTCTTCTCAAATTTGCCATGTACTGTATCTGATATCCCAAACCAATATTCAATCCGAATCGAAAGCTTGTGAATGGAAATCAAATCGTGAAATGTCTATATTTTATTTTTTGGCTGCCGTTTTAGCTCAATTCAAACAGCCACATGATCTTATTCCAACAACGATTTGTCTGTTAAACCTTTGACAATCACACCGGAACGTTCAAATCTGAGTGTGCTGTCGCTGACCCAGAGAAAGCAGTTATCATGCATGGATCTGAAACCGCTTCACAAACCACATACTGCTATTCAACCACACAGTATTCCTGTTACAAATATTCAAACGATCACAGATGTGCTGGTACTCTGATATAAACGCTGTCTACAGAAATGATCAAAATGGAGCAAATCACCTTTTGAAAATATCTTGGCTTCAAATAAAAATGGAATCAATTACACAAGTGACTGGTAAATGATTTTGTCATTGAATCATTCAAGAGATGAATTCAAAAACACAAATTCATCCAGCAGTGAAGTATGAGTCATTGAATCGTCATTTTGTCAGAACCTCTAAATTACATCTTATTTGTAGTTGTCTGTTAGGGTTAGAAACAACATGAAACAACATGATTCTCAATTTATTCAGAATCTTGCAGCTCTAACTGAAGCCTTCCGTTCATAGTGCAGTAACTTGGCTCACATTCTGATTTATCCCCCATATTAAACGTGTAAGCCTGGCCGATGCTTTGCTGCCCTTAGTGTATTTCTGCTCATTAGATTGCTCTAATTAACATCTGTTGTTTTTGTAGCTGATGCAGTCTTTCTCAGCGCTGCTCTAAATTCGTCTTGGTTCAGCAGATTTTAAGTGTTGGTGTTAATCCTCAGTCGTCTGTGAGCGGGCGAGACCACACACAGTTCATGACATTTCGCATTAGCAGGATCTTTCGCTTCAAAGCGCCTTATAAGAATGTCTTGTGTAAGTGCCTGTTCCGTACTCGTCAAACATAAGGTTAAGCTTCTCTGGGTGATGACTAGTAAATATTTTAATCATGCAAGCCCTAAATGTAGCTATTAGGGTTGGATTTAACAGTGCTTAAAGTCACCATGAAATCTTTTTATTTAATATAGATCACGTGACCTCGTAATCAAAATCAAAGCAACTTCCCCTCCCTCTTGCAGCGACTTCTGTTCTCAGGTTGTCCCGCCCTCACACCAGTGAACTCACTCACATGACGTCACAGCATTAGCAAATCCCAACCATCCAATCAATTCCCAATAGACAATCATGTCCTGCCTTTTTCCTTGTTTGAGGAGCTGTTCCACTCTGTGTTCCGTCTCTAGCATTGTCTTAAAGACTGTGTTGTTAAAATTAAACTACAAAACATTTGTTAAATGAAATGGATTTAAATCAAATTGTCCTTCAGTTAGTACAGTGCATCCTTACTATGGTTCAACTAGTAAACCAACCAGCAAATCTGCAGTCTGCTTTAATCCACCTCTTCCTGTCTGAGTGATCCATCAGTGGTATTGAAGAAATGCTGTGAAATTTGATTAGGATTTATGAGGGAGTGCTTCCATCCTTCCTTGACCCAGCGGTGTGAGGAATGATGCTCTGTTTATTTGCAGGCTCAGTCTCAAGGCAATTTGTCTTGTTTACCATCTTAAAAATAGTTGGGACCGATATATAGTCCATTCAAATCTACTGGACTAGAGATTTCTGCAATCTAATCTTCAATGAGGTGGGAACTAAGGTTTGTTTGTAGAGCTCTAGATAAGTGATGTTTACAATGGGCAAGACCCATTCAATTGTAGGGTTCAATATCAAATTGCCTATGCTCGAGATGCATCAAAGGAAATGAGACTAACACATTTGTGCACAAAACCAAAACTTTGTCAGTGGGTAATGCTTAACCATAATATCGGTAGCACTTTATTAGTCCTGTTCCCCATGTACATATTATGTATTTTATTACCCAGTTATTATAAATGCTATAATAACTGGGTAATAACACTGAACCTACCCCTTAGCCTTAACTTAACCCATGTAGTTGCCAGTACTTTCTTAGGTATGCTTAAGTTAAACCAACAACCATTTTTACAAAGTAAATAACCTTTTAAGGTTGTATTTTGTAAAGGTTCATTTAATTGAGTCCATTGACACTGATTAAACCAGTCTCTGGGAAAAAAAATTGTTGATGCAAACTCAAAATATTATCTGAGCCACATTAAGTTGGTTTGACAAAGTTAGTTTAGTGTACAGTGAGTACACATACTGTAAAATAGTGGAACCATTATATAAAATGGTAGCCCTTTAGTGTGTGGGTGGTATTAATGGTATGTAGCATTTTACAGTCCTGTTCCCCATGTACTATGTACTTTTTTTATAGTAGTTACAATAACCAGGTAATAACCTTGAACCTAACCTTAACCCATGTATTTACTTCACAGTCTACATGTAGTGGGCAATAAAATTTAAAATCAGGTTCTTTTGTACATATTTACAATCAAATTGTATTGTGTACATCAGCCACCTTGCTTTCATATTTGGCTTGGCCACAAAAACAAAAAGTTGGTTAGGTTATGAAAGGCTGATCGCCATCGTGAGCCACTGTCTCTGCTTTGTGTTTGAACAGAGAGTTTACACGGGGACTCTCTGCCGGCGCAGCTGAGTCGACTCATGTGGCTGTACCTGAACTCGGGTCAGGAGCTCTATCTGGAGGCGGTGAAGGGAATGGTGCTGCAGTGCGCTCAGGCCTGTCTCAACCATTTCGGCTCACTTCAAGCCTGTGAAGTGCGGGTGGCGTAGACCTGATACAGAGCCAAACATTTTAATTTTTTTTTTTTTTAAACTGACTTTTTATAACGTGCCTACTCTATGATTTTTAAAGGTTTATTTTTTTTGAAGCAAGACTTCATGCTTTAGTGCACAAACCCATTCATTCTCAATTTATGTCTGAGTAAATGTAGTGCACATGCAATGTTTTTAATCTTCTATTGGTTTTAGCATCCCATATGATTGCTAGTCTCCTTTCGAGATGCTTTTTATTGTATTATCATGTGAATTTTTACTTGTTAATCATCATGGTAGACTGCGGTTAGTTTGCTGACCTTGACTCAAGGTTGCTGACTTATTAAAGCACCTTCACACCCCACACTTCAAAGTCTGATTGTTTATTCCTTCTGCTAGTATCAAAATGTGTACTTGGAAAAATTAATTTGACAGGCAGAAAAGCTGTTTAAGTGAATTGCAGTGACCTTATACTTTTAATTGTTGCGTTAGTTTACCTTAATCTGAAATGTTTTTAGTTTTTTATTTTTTTATTCTTGGTGTCCCATACCCTCCCCCTCCATTCAAATGGTGTCCAGTCACAGCACCTGAAATTTGTTTAAATGCACTCGCTATACTGCAGCTTTCCAAGATTTGAGGTGTACACTTCCCTTTAATAACATGTTAATCTACATCAGATTCAATTCAAGAGTTTTATTTGTCACATACACAGTTATATACAGAATATACAACCGACAGTGAAATGTAAACAGGTCCGCTCCATGGACAGTGAAAATTCAGTTAAAAACACAAGGAAGAAATTATATAGAAATAGGATGAAGTACATAAATATAAATGTATTATGTGTGTCAAGTAGAAAAATAAAATAAAGTGGAACAAAATAAGTGAAATAAACTGTGCATTGAGTAAACTGTAGACTTATAAATATGCTGTTAACAGAAATGTACAAAGTATAATGTGCAAACAGGTTTATAACAGGTTGTTACACCGTAACAATGAGAACAGAAAGTGCAGTGCAGTGTCAGTGTATCGATGGTCATGTGATGTTAAGTGACTGAGTTCAGGAGTCTGATGGCCTGGGGGAAGAAGCTTCTCCTGAGTCTCTCAGTTTTGGCCATCAGGCTTCGGAAGCGCTTACCAGATGGTAGCAGCGTGAAATGAGGGTTTGCAGGGTGATTAGAGTCCTTGATGATCTTGGTAGCTCTACCTTTGCAGCGTTTGGTGTAGACGTCCTGCAGAGACGGGAGAGCTGACCCTGAGATACGCTCGGATAAGCGCACTACTCTTTGCAGGGCTTTGCGGTCATGACTGGTGCTGTTCCCATACCACGCTGTGATGCACTGAGTTAAAACACTTTCTATCGCCCCTAAATAGAAAGTTTTCAGGATAGCTGGTGAAACCCTGAATTTCCTCAGCTGGCGCAGGTGGTACAGTCTTTGCCTGGCTTTTTTCACCTGTGTCTGAATGTGAGCAGTCCAGGTCAAGTCCTTGAAGCTGCTCACTCTCTCCACTGGTGACCCGCTGATCATGAGAGGGGAGTATGTCCGTTGCTGACATGCCATCAACACCATCAGTGTTTCCCAGTCCCAAACTAGTTAAATACAATTCAGTTGGTTTGAGCCATCACAGTCATTTAAAAATACAAAGTGAAAATAGTGGAATTTTTTGGAGTTATGGAAACACCAGTGACCATGGTAACTGCAATACTAACATGAGCTTACTAAAACATGGACACGGATCATGATGAATGGAATAAACGTCATACCTGCAAGCAAATCTTCAGCTAACAGAACGTATCAGTTGTTAATTTGGTGCTTTCATTTAATAACTTATGAATTGGAAAAAGTAACAACTGCGTGCCCATAATTTTATTTTGCATTTTAAATAAAAGTTTGCTTTTTCTAAGGTGACACTTATTTCTTCTTGTAACAAGTCACGTAAATAACGTTAGAATACTGGCCTGACAGCATTTTATCTGATCACAGAATCAGGACACGTTTTTCTCAAGTGTCCTTAGAGTAGTTCACTTTTAAAATGAAAATTAGCCCATGATATACACCTAGGATGGCTTGATGGTGAGTAAATGACTATTCTTTCAGATGAACACAGTTATATAAAAATCCTGGCTCTTCCAAGCTTTATAATGGCAGTGATGGGGTCCATTGAGTTTGAAGCTCAAAAAAAAAGCACATCGTACTCCAGTGTTTTTTTTTAATTTTCATTTAAGAGCTTCAAACTCCACAGACCCCATCACTGCCATTTATAAAGCTTGGAAGTGTCAGGATATTTAATATAACTGTTCATCAGAGTAGTCATACATCTAAGATGGCTTGAGGGTAACTACACCCACCAAAGAAATGCTGATCTATGTAGACTGTTAGCAAAAACAAACAAACCAATGTAGAAAAATACTTTATTTAACATTTGTACAAAGGAAAAGCATTTTACAAAATGGAAAAATAGTTAATACTTTTGAGGAAAACATTGTACATAAATAGACCTTTGGCTTTTGTAAAATCTAGCTGGAAAATTAAAAGCTTAAAATTTAAAAGACTGATGTGAAATACAAACATACTGTTGAGCCAACCAGTGGCTTTCAGTGCACAGCGATTCGGTCATGTCAATCAATGCACGTTGCTTTTGAATTTTCATATATATATATTTACAATTCAGCATGCTATCACACTGTCCTGTAATGCGCAATGAAGAGCACCACATACATTCTCCATCAGGTTATTAGCAGCTCTCTCTGCCTGAGAATAAATATGCATTGCTTGTGAAATATGGCTTAACTCGCCTGCACCTTTATTTCATAAAGTTCTCAGAGAAAACTCTCTGCCAGTTATGGAGAATACCCTTCGATTACTGTCGTTCTGCTGCATAGATTCGTAAAGGCACAGAATAATATTAAATATCTGCAGAAATGTGTAATAAATGCTGGTTAATGTGAGGTTGCATAGCACAGTATACTTGTCATATTTAGCTAATTAATTCCTTTAAAAGAAAACTAATTCTAACACTATGCACATGCACAAGATATTATAAGCACATTGACAAAACCTCCATTTGAAATTCTAAACATGCTTAATACACTTTAAATACAATGAGATTGTTCACAACACAAGCAGTATATAGAGATTTGTACTGTAAATATTTAAAACATTCGTCACCTTGGTGCAAATATACGTGTGCAGAGGTTGACATGACCGCATCTCTGGACTTTATATTATCAACTATATAAAAAAAAAATCAGCTTGGGGTCCAAATGAACTTCCACTTAAGAGTCAAATCCCTTCTGAAACTATCCAGAACCACAACGAGTAAAAGAAAGCTCTAAAAATACCTGAGTGAACAAGTTTTTGCATTGACTTCATCCATATTCCTAATTGTAGCAAGTACTATGTATTATCTGGAATATATAAACTGTCATAAGCGTGTTCAGGAGGTCACAGGAAGTGTATCATCTGCAGAACATTCGGTTTCCTGTCTAACTTTGGAACTCAACATGTGCAACTTGTTCGGAACGGAACTGTGCCGCAGTGTTAAAAAAAGCAGCTCATATTTTATTGTAATTAAAAATAGTTAAACGGTGTCCTGAATAGATTAACCTGGATTCCTTTGCCGTCTTTTATTTTTAAATGAAACATTTACGCTAGCTTTTATGGAAGCGAAAATGTACTTCGGATGAGATGCTGCAATTCCTGTCCTGCCGGTTTTCCGACAAAGAGGATCCTGAACGTCGACCTGCGACCTGTAGCTGTTGGGGAGAGGATGAACCAGCTTCTTTGGGTAAAAATGACTGTGACTTCATGAAGTTTGGAGGTACAGAAACAGGAACACAAGGCACTTTAGGACACCAGTTGCTCTACTTTCCCTCAGAGACGATGGACAGGACCAGCAAGGCCTCCAACAGTCTCAATAAATATATTCAAAACACACACCATTCATTCAAGCTCCTGGAAGTTTCAATGTCCACAAGAACAACAATAAAAACAACAAACTTCTTGTAAAGACGTCCTTGTAAACTGGATTCACAGCTTGGTCCAACCGTTAGTAGTCAGAAAGACCTTGTTTGTTTCTATCAGGTTGACTTTATTCTCCCTTTACTGTTTGTCCTGACAAGGTGGAAATGGAAGCCTCTGGAGGGGTCGGGGGTCATTGCGTCACACAGTTCTCACCCATGTCCTGTGCGTAACGGTCTGAGATGACCGTCCGCAGCTCGTCAATGTCTTTCCTCAGCTGGCACACTTCCACCAGCTTGGCCCGCAAGCCGTCCTCCATCAGCGGCTTCTCGCTCTCGTCCGCCGAGCAGCCCATAGCTGGGAAAAAAAGGCAATCGGATGAGTAGCTGTGTTTACATGGACCCTAATCGACTGTAGCACAATTGGAATAAAAAGTCACATGTAATCACGTCAATCGGAATGAACTGGTCAGATCTGATTAAAATTTCATTCGGATTGTAAGGGGTGGTTTATTCCTTTTGTTCGAGAGGACATGTAAACACTTGATCGGACTGAAAATCGAAACTAGACAGTACTGCTATGGATCTCATACAGGGTTGGAACAAGTAGAGGTAGAGTAACTGATGACAATTCTCATTTTAGGGTGGACTATTCCTTTAACATCTAATTTAAAGTCAAACAGGCTTACACTGATTACTAATAATGCGAATAAATACAAAATATTAAAGAGTACTGTAAAACTGAGAATGTGTTAATGAATAAGTATTTACATTTGATGCCGAGCAGCAGGGCCAGGTTGGGCTCTTTGCCTTGAGCTCTCTGTGTAAGGACACTGCACAGGCCCTTAAGATCCAGCAGACACAGGGACATCTCCTTCAGCAGGGGCCCGGCCTCCTTCAGACACGACCCGGGGGCCACACTCAACGTCTCCTTGTCTGCCCGCCTTTGATTCTGTGGAGATAAAAATACAAAGGCTTTACACACTCTCCCCTGTGTCACACAGCAGGGGTAATCAGGACACAGCATTTAAAGGAGTTTCATTTTAAATTATGGAAGTACAATGAAGCCCTGGCTCGTCACATTCGCCACTGGAGATTTGAAAGAATTGCTATTTTCACCTTCAAATGCTATTACGGACACAAAGAATGTGTCTGTGAAGTGTTATTTCAGCATTTTACGCTCGTCTGCCATAGTGTGGGAAGCACTTGCAGAGTTTGGACTGTAACGCTGATGACTAAGCTTAGCAATTGTGCGAATCCTGATACAGATTACCAGTGGAACACATTCTTATTTCCCAGAGCACAAGAACTAAATCAGAAGCAACCGTTTGTGAAAACTAGCCAAAACATCGAACAGTGAGAGGTGGAATTACTGGCACCTACACAGCGGGACAAAAGCAAGAGTGGAGGAGGAATTATACCTTGAACTATTGGCAGTGGTGTAATAATACTTCATTACAGTACTTGAGTATTTTTTGGGAGAATCTGTACTTTACTTGAGTTTTTATATTTCTGTCAGCTTTTACTTTACAACATTTCTTTAAAATGTATACTTTGTCACGTGTCAAAACAAACTCTACGAGGCATCAGTGACTTTTTATTTGGCCTCTAGAGGCCGCTCTCGTGCTGTATAATGACAGCAGACCCTTCTCAACCTGCATCCCGGAAAATGAAATCAACCGCGGCTGCGTGAGCACTTGTTTGCACATGCTTGCTTGCAGTCTGTGTTCTTCCAACTTTATTTTGTAGTAACGAAATGCATTGGGGAAATGTATCAGAGTAAAAGTAAAAGTTGACAGAAATATAAAAAAACAAGTAAAGTACAGATTCTCCCAAAAAATACTCAAGTACTGTCTCACGTGACGTGAAGCTGCGCGCTGAACAGAGCAGGACACTTCAAAAACGGATTTAAAACAGACAACAATGTGGTATGCTATACAGTACGATATAGTACATGTTTTCATATCACTATAAAGTCATTCGTTTGTTGACTAAATGCTGCAGAACAGCAGAGTGTTTGCCGTCGAGGCTCAATCAGTTAAAACAATGTGACAAAAACGCACAAATCTGACCCAACTGTTGAAAGTCACGATTGTTTCCATCTATATGCATTTGTTCGCTTTTATGTATTAGTTATCCAGCGAAATTGCATATTTAAACCGAATGCAGTTGATATTTTGCCTGATAAGGATACGATTTCATTTTTTTTCAGCACTGTATTTAGCATTTATTTGTACTCTTACTTTCACTAAAGTATGTTTAATATCAAAAATACTTTTCATACTTAAGTACAATAAATATCACATACTTAACTTCTACTCAAGTAATATTCTAAACAGTGACTAACTTCTACCAAAGTCATTTTCTGGTAAGATATCAAGATACTCAAGTCTGGCTTTCAACTACTTTATCCACCACTGACTATTGGGGACGGTGGGTTATCAGTGTTATTTTAGTTCCATTGAGGTACTATTATAGTTTTTATTCATATTTTGAATCTGAGTTTTTAGTAATTAGGGGCCAAGCACTGAATGGTGCGATGGCACCAATTGTATTCGTTAGTTTTATTCTTCTTCTTCCGCCATGGAAGTCTATGGCAGCCCATAGAACCGTATGGTAAAAAGTTGTGAAATTTGGCACATTGATAGAGGACAGTCCAAACATTCATCACAACAAATTTTGAGTCTCTAACCCAATCCCTCTAGCGCCACCAACAGTCCAAAGTTTCATTTACATTTATGTTAACTTTTGCACCATAAAGGCTAGAAACAAAAGTTCCGTCATGAAAAACTTTTTCGAACTCCTCCTAGACAGTTTTTCATGAAAATTGAATCAGATCATCTTCAGACCATGCTGGCAAAAAGTTACTAACAGTTTTTTGATAAACCCAACCATTCTCAAATAACGTGCAAACGAATTTGACGAAGAGAACGCCAAATTGGGCATGAGGCTATATCTCTGCAACGCTTTAGCGTATTCAGACCAAACTTGAGGACCTGAGGGTTCATGTTGCGTTTCGGCACAGCTCTACTAAACTGGTCTCTTTTGATTCAAGTTGAATGATACCCACATTTCCCATACTGACTATTGTGGGAGTTGGCCATTTTGAATTTTGTCCTAAAATGCTGTATTTTAAAAATGCATTAGCATATCATTACAAAACTCGGTACGAGACTATCCACTGAAGGTATTTCAAAAAGTTGAGACAGCGCCACCTTGTGGTCTAAAGTTATAATGAAATGAGCATTATAACTATCATATTTGATAAAGTTATAATGTATTTATCATATTTTAATGAAACTGGTCTTGATATATTCCTTGGGTTGCCATTTTTCTGAAACTCCCAGCCATGCTTGCTTGTCACAGTTTCTTTTTAGTGCTTGGCCCTGATAATTTCTGCTTGCAGCAATATTTTTAGGGTGTTTTTGTTATTTTTATGTAAAAAAAAAAAAAAAAACTGTCTATATATTTTTAATCATTTCAGTTTTACTAAAAATAAAAATGTGAAACTAGTTGAACGTTTTTAAATATTTTATTTCAGTTAAAATTTATTGTATTTCAACAAGTATTTTTTTTTAATGGTTTTACATTTACATTTAGCAGACGTTTTTATCCAAAGCGACTTACAAATGAGAGCAATAGAAGCAACTAAAAACAGTCAAGGGCAACAATATGCAAGTGCTGTAACAAGTCTCAGTTAATCTAGCACAGAACACATAGGACAGAATTTTTTTTTTTTTTTTTGTAAATAGACAAACAAAATGAATAGAGTGATAAGTGCTATTCTTTATTGGTCAGGTGCTGCTGGAAAAGATGCGTTTTAAGATATTTTTTGAAAATGGCTACCGACTCGGTCCAGGAAAAGGTCCTTTTGAGGGATTTCTTGCCTCTTTGTGATGGCGCCACAAGGTGCCGTTCACTTGCAGAATGCAAGCTTCTGGAGGGTGTGTAAGTCTGAACAAGCGAGTTTAGGTATGTTGGTGCAGAGCCAGTGGTTGGCTTGCAGGCGAGCACCAGTGCCTTGAATTTGATTCGAGCGGCTATTGGCAGCCAGTGCTGACTGATGAAGAGAGGCGTTTTAGTTTTCCTGTAGCTCAAACGGCTTTCCTGTTGCTCAAACAATAAGAGCGTGGCGCTAGCAACGCCAAGGTCATGGGTTTGATTCCCAGGGAAAGCAAGAACTGACAAAAAATGTAAAAATGTGTACCTTGAATGCAATGTAAGTCGCTTTGGATAAAAGCGTCTGCCAAATGCATGAATGTAAATGTAGTTTCAGTTATAATAATATTTAACAGTAGTGTTCCTGAACGATAGCAAAACTCAACTGTTAATGCAGATTTGCTTAGTTTAATGCAAAATATAAATCTTCGCTAAAAAAAAGAAGCTACTTTTACGTAGCAGTTGCTTGGAAAGGACACACATTTCGTTTAACTTTACAGAATCTGTGATTTAAAAAAACTAAAGTTATTCTACCAATTTACTGTGCACTGATTTGCAGTATAATATATGCAGTCATCCTCTACATGGGATCTGTTATACTTGGTAATTTCTTGTTGGTCATGCATGAGAAACCAAGTAAGAGCATCCTTGCAAATAATCTGGTGTGTCCCTGTCGCAGCTCTGTATGATGTACAGTCTCTTTGCTCGCTCAACCGTTGTCTCTGTGAAAGTCTGTGTGGATCACGCATGACTGCGGCTCTGTGAAACTTCCTGCTCTCTCTCACCTTGAGACGGGACGGCGTGGTGAGAAATGACGTCCTGAATTCTAATAGCGCTCTGAGGGCCAGTTGGGTTATTCATGACTCGACTGCCATGAAAAGCAGGGCGGAGAATTTAATGACACAAAAATGAGCCTTCAATCAAGCTTCTAACTTCCGCCAAAGGGCTCATCTGTATCATTTAGGATGAACAAGTCTTAGTGGCACTTTAGAGCCCCTTTGCGGTGGTCTGGAGTGTCGTACCTGCTGAAGAGTTGTGGAGAGCGTTTCAAGTTCCTCCTCGCGTTCCAAGAGCTGTTTGCGGAGTTCCTGCGTGATCCCCCTCTCCCTCTGCAACTTCTTTTCCAGGGCCTGCAAAGAGGACGAAAGACAGCGGTTATGATGTGTGTCCTAAACAAGCCTGCTTTGATTACACTCTTCAACATATGAATCAACATGCAAGACAGTGTCCCATCATCCTTCCAAGAATAAGAGCCAAGGATGATAACAATGCAAATCAAGATTATTATCCTAAAGCTCCCACAACAAAAGGTAGGAAATGATATCTTACCGACATCTCCAGAGTGAGTTTGTCAATTCGCTCCTCCTGATTGTCGATCAGCTGAAACAAAAAGCAAGAAATGCCAAATTACACAACTGTGAAATGTGTGTGATTTAAATGCACAGAGAAGGAAAAGCAGCCAATGAGTTTCCAACATACTTCAATATAAAGGAGGCCTTCAATATAAAATATAAATATAATTTAAAATGAAAATAAAATTGAGTTTTGATTTATTCAACAATTTTTGGTCATTTCCAGGGCTCGACATTAACTTTCTTGCTCACCAGCCACTGTGGCTAATGGTTTTTTAAAGTTATTAGCCACTCAGCATTTTCACTGGCCACAATTTTTATATCATGGGGAGAAATAGCCATATAGATATTTTTTATATTACCTCGGCGGCTGTCACTTTAAGACCTGACGCACAGATCCATTATTCTGTTATACGTGTTTTTTTTCCTCAACTGTTTAGATTCACTAAAAATAGAACTGTGTTTATGCGAATACTCGCCAAGGCTGACATTTTGACATTATTTTGTGTGTGTTTGACTGTTAAAGCACAATAAGCAGCGAACTCAATTTAGTACTGAGAGGTGGCTTTATGCGAAAATCTGTATTGGAAGCATTTTAGATATTTCAGTTTTGAATTTTTTTTTATATTTTTGACAACACTACATTGCACTTAATTCAAAAATATTACATATTAAATTCAAGTGAAGTGACGTGTGGCCAAGTATGGTGACCCATACTTGGAATTTGGGCTCTGCATTTATCCCATCCAAGTGTGCACACACAGTAGTGAACACACACACACACTGTGAACACACCCAGAGCAGTGGGCAGCCATATTGCTGTGGCGCCCGGGGAGCAATTGGGGGTTCATTGCCTTGCTCAAGGGTCTCACCTCAGTCGTGGTATTGAGGGTGGAAGAGGGTGCTGGTTATTCAGTACCCCCACCGACAATTCCTGCCGGACCTGAGACTCACCCGCAACCTTCAGGTTACAAGTCTGACTCTCTAACCATTAACCACTGCTGAAATACACCTGCATTTGGCTGGTTGGTAGGTGTTAATGTCAAGCCCTGGTTATTAACTTGAAATAGGTTGTATGACTAGTATGTGTGAACAATTGAATGACAGCATTTTGAGCATCATATGTGGAAATGCGCATATGATGCCAAGTGGTGTCTAGGTAGGCAGCTCACTAGGTTTTAAATAATAAGATAACAGAAACCGTTATACTGCCTCTTTATACCTACATGTTCTGACTTTGGAGAAAATTTATCAGTGACTTATAGTTTTATAGTATAATGAATTATAAGAATGAGAAACAACAAAGCAACAAATGATGGATACTGTAGTGGTAAGTATCATTAGGTGTATCTTAGGAGATCAGTACCAGGCTGTTCTGGCTCTGTTGTTCTAGTAGACGAGTGTTTTCCTTCTCCAGCTGCTTCAGGTCCAACATGGGCAGCCGTACTCCATCCTCCAGACATTTCTCCACCTTCTCTTGTAGGCTACAAACAGATTTTTTACAGTACTCTATCATTCAGTGAGTAAATACGGCAGAGAGAAATCTAGACAGCTCCTTATTATAAACATCCACGCTGCTGTGGCCTTTTCTATGTTTTAATAAGAGTACACAGCACTTTGATCTTCAGTTCACTTATCAAGGACTGAGCACTCTATATATAAAAAGTGGCTTTCAGAAAAAAAACACAATAAAAAGCAATGCTTCTGGCTGCGAGGTCGTCTCAATAGAGCGAGCGTGTAAGTGCAATACCTTTGAACAGCAGCCATAAGCTCTTTCTCCCGCTTGGATTGGGTCTCGATGAGGGCGTCTTTCTCCTGCAGCAGGACTCGGTTCTCCTCCAGGGTTTTCTCCAGCTGGGCTACGGTGTCCTCCAACGCCTGCTGCTTCCCCTGCACTTCCTGCAACTGAGACACGGACGGAGATGAATTAGTAATGCTACTACACAACAACGCTTGAACAATCTACACACCTTTATAAACAGTTTTCTGCACATAGTTTGTGCAATTTTATTTTGGTTTATTAATTTTGTAAATAATAAAGTAAACTGATGATTAAATATGTAGACATCACTAAATCAAGGTAAAGCTAGAAAAAATTTTCTAGACAATTAGACTTGTTTTCAGAAACAAGTGCATTATTAGAATATTTTTTATTCTATTTTTTTATTTATGCTTTTTTCTTAGTTTGTTTTTTTGTATAAACCTTACAAAATGTTTGATTTATGCTTAAAAATATGTGTCAATGGGGTAATGACAATAAAATAAAATAATACATAAATGCTAGATTTGATTTGTTCAACCATTTTGGTCACTACACAATTCTCATACTTCCAATTGTGTTATTTCTTAGTTTTAATAACTTCACTCAGTTAAATCTAATCTTGGTCAGAATTTAAACAATAAAATAAAATACATTAATTCAAGAGTTTGTCTTACACAAATGTATTCTGATATTTTTACTGGAAGACTGAAGATTTTTGCAGTCAACTGTATTGCTAGCCTGACAAGCCAGACCCACACCAAGATGTTGGGTCTGGGAACACACCATTGGCAGGGCTCAATCCGAGGGGCGGGATAAACGGTTGTCTTTCAGATTCCCTCTGCACCCAATAGGATAGCGCTACAACCAACCAGAGCGCTATCAGTGGTGAGACAACAATCACAAGCGGGTTGTGGCTGAGTCCCATGCGTTTTCCCACCAGTGGAGCTAGTTGATAGATTAAACTTTTGCCATATCCGGTCGGCAAAACTCCGAACACATCTTCCTTTTTTAAGAATGACTTCAGTGCCGTTCTTTGTTAGCAGGGAAGTAGCAGGACATTCACGCGGAACCATCTCAACTCTGCCATCATTGTGTTAAGTCACCCACCGACTCTATACATGATGTGATTGGCCTGACTAGAGTTTGGTTTTTCATGCTCGCAAGCCAACGGAGAGTTGCTAGCTGCAAATTATTTCCTGGCTGCAAATTATATTTGCTGCTGCTAGGGTGCGTCTAGATTTCTAGGGTACAGTATTGCATTTAATCCAATATCACAGAAAATGTCTGGCTCAGAGTGACAGATGCCTCAAACAGCTCTAAAGTGCTAAGTAGGTAAGAAAAGTATGACCCCAAAAATGTGTTGGACTGTGGGATAATATTAATCCACTTACAGTTGTGCATACTGGTAAACTGCACAAAACAATGATTTAATAACCCACAAGTAAGATTATCCCAAACATAATGAAGAGCGCCTGCTGTCACATTAGCAGCTGTTTGCGCTGATCTATTAGCAGAGCGCTGTGGGGACTGGCACTGCTGTGTTGGTTTAACATTGAAAGGAGACGTTAATTATGTCCTGCTTAACTGAACCGAGATCACTTTTGATTTCTGAGGCTGATAACCAGATTTAAAGTTGGATAAGTTTGTGACCAACTTGGAAAAACATGGCATCTGAGGTGTTGGAATTGTAATCAGAAAAAAAATTGGGCTGGGTTAAAAAAAAAAATTCTCATTTTAATGAACCGATATCAATTCTTAAATGCCAAGAATGGACCTTTAAGTCTGTTGTTTTCAATTGATGAATGAACAAAACTGAACTGATTATCTCTTCCGCTTTACTACTAGTTACAGCACAAAATATAAACATGAATGAACATCAGAAGGTTTGTTGAAAGATAACTTACTGAAATCTGTGCCATGTCTCATGCAATCACTCAATCAGTTTCAACCGCAGAAAGATATCAATAAAACATTTACCTCAAAAAAGCTATTCAATGTACAATAACTCGTTATTCAGCATTTTGATAAATACATGCACTATACTGCATATCCATTGCATTTTCACTTAACCTGTTCTTCAATATTTAATGTATGTTTGAGTAAATCCATCAAGTTTATATGACAGCCACAAACATTTATATTAAAAAACTAATACAAATGTATTTATGTCATTAAAAGGTTATTATTCATTATAAAAACTTCCTTATGTGTAATTTAAATGTTAGTAGCCTGTACAAATCAGTTAATTTTAACCTTTAATATTATAGTATATACCTACTGGGATTTAGTTTTTCCATGTACTGTACCTGATACTAGAGCCCGACTGACATATCGGTGGGCCGATATTAGGCATTTTCCAAACTATCGGTATTGGCATTTATGATGGCCGATAAATTAATATATATATATATTTTTTTTATAAAAACGGACGAAACACCGCTCAACCACATTATGAGTGTTGGCGTTTCATAGTTTGTCCACCAGAGGGCACTCTACAGAGTCGGTTGTAGAGTCGGTCGGTTGGCAATACCTTTGCTGCACGCTGGATATTCACAACTGAGATCATCCGTGAAGTGCATGGTAAGTTGGCAACTGTCACGAGACATACATTGCTTGAACAACAATTAAACTCAAATAAGCATGACAAGATTTGTGACTGCCAAGTCCAGTTTCACTGTTACATGTAAGCCAAGAGTGAAACGGAATTAGCTTCTAATTACGTTAGATTGTCAGTTTAACTCAACTTATTCAAACAATGTGACTGAATAAGATGCATTTCTTTAATAGCGTGACAGTTTGACAGCATGAGACGTATCATCTTTCCCATCATTTCTAGTATATTTGTAGTTCCAGTCCCTGCACTGTAAATCGTAAGTTAGGCACGTGAGGAGTGAACGGCATTAATGAGTCACATAATGGATTTACTGCAGCACTAAGTAGTAGATTTTAGAAGGCAGGCAGCAAATGATGATTGAAAATGGTTTGTTGTAGCTTGATGGATAGAATTAAAAGAGTGCATGTAAAGGGATAAGGAAGTTGACAATGTAATTTATACTGGTAACTTAGATTTTTTGTTTTGTTTTTGTTATTGTGTTTTTCGACTTTGTTTCATATCTTAAGTTTGTATTTTTATACATTTTATTTATCAGAACTTTAATATATTTTTATGTTCCTCTGTTCTGTTGTGACAATAAAACAAACAAGTTTATTTTTAAATTGCATTATCATATTATTTTGGAGAGGCTGAGGGATCATGCATAACTACAAATAACTCATGTAAGGGAAATCTGTTTAAGTTGTTTTACGCCTTTCTGTTCTGTATCGGTATCGGCCTTAAAAATCCTTTATCGGTCGGGCTCTACCTGATACATTACCCCAAGTAGTAAATACTGAATCAAACTGAATCGAATCGAAGCTTGTGAATCGGAATCGAATCGTGAAATTTGTGTCAGTACTTAGCCCAAGTGGTAATGATTTGTCACCAAGATGTAGAATGTAAATCACTGTCAAACCAGCCTAACACATCACTAGTTTTGCAGTTTAGCACGTACCTGCTGAGCCTGTGTCTGGACCTCGTCCAGCGAGGGCAAGTCTGCCAGGTACTTCTCCAGCGTCTCAATGCGCTGCTGCTTCTCTTGATTCTGCTCCTGCTCGCGCTGGCATTTCTTCTTCAGACTGCTGATGTAGCGGTCACGTGTTTTCATCTGATCGGAAGCAAAAAGTATCTTTGTTCAGCTTCAGTAGGGCATGTGAAACAACAGGTCTTATTCAAACTAATCTGCACGTGAAATCTGTGTACGAACGTTTACACAAACAAATCATGATTCACCAATAACTTTCATACTAAAAATTTATTGTAAATTAACGAAAATGTAGGAACAACTGAAACCACATGTACGCAAAAATCACATACTCTGAATGGCCGTACTTAAGTGAAATTGTATCCAATGATATTTCCTCTTAAATATAGTTCATCAAAAACAGTGAAAGAGTAAGAAAAGCTGTGTTTTGGCTCCTCTGCTTAAAGATGGAGATACACACATGTACAGCTGGCAAATGAGAGGGCTGTAATCTGGTTTTGAAAAAGGTGGGGTTTATGCAAAAGACTAACCTTGGACAAGCAGTCTTTCATTTAGGAAACAACGAATTCATTAACATTAGAACGAGGTTAAAACGAATGAATGTGCGTATGCACCTGTTGTGAATTAGACAATTTTTTTCTTCAGATCGTACAAATACTAAGTAACCCATGCAATTATCAGTGAATGAGACCCAAAACTTGATAACTTTTAAACATTTTGGCAGCACGGACCTTTAGGAATGGGGGATTAGATGACCATTCACATGTCTTGAATTATAAGTTCTAACCTTCTCCTCCAGTTTCTTGATGTCTTCGGTGTATTTCTGTGTATTTTGTTTGAGAAATTCGCTGAGGTGGATGACCTCCAGCTCTGCCGCAGCTAATTTACGCCCCAGCTCTCCGTTCTCACAGCACAGTGGGCTCACTCGCTCGGGCAGATGAGACTTCGGACTCTGGCCGGATACTGGACTGTCATATGGAGAATCCTAAAAAGGTGGAAAGATGCATCTTTTTTACTGCCATTATAAAAGTATTTTCTCTTATTTAATTCATTTTAAAAAGACATACCTTGGCCTTGAGCAGATACGAGTCATCATAGCGCCCCCTCTGGTTTTGGAGGACTTGTTGCGCCCTTATCTCGTTTTCCCTGATCCTGGCATGAAGCTGAAGGATTTGCTGCTTTTGCCTAGAAATCAGTAAGACGCTCAGTATTCATTTTTGATTTTATTGGCATTCACAGTCTGTTGCACAGCTCAGCTTCAGAGCACTTCTTTGGGGTACCATGCGGAGAAGTTGTTTTAAAAACAAGTATTCTGAAAAATTCCTTTTGAGAGCGAAGGACATGCTTGCTGGAGGCAGTCGCTGTGAACTGCTTTCGTAAGAAATGTTTTTACACTTGCAATGACACTTTAAAGTGTGCTTGTTCTTGGTTTGGACATTTTCTGCCTTTGAGCAAAATAAGAGTGTGTGGTTAAACATTACCAGATCAAGTTCAGCATACTAAACACCAGCGAGATCAGTGAACTGATCGCAACGTCATCTTTTTAAATGTCCTCTTAACCTGATGGATATCCCTGAAGTTCTGAAATATGACAGCTGTTTCTGTGATAACCCTAGATATATATATATATATGGAATATATATATTCCACAAATGTGATGTTCTTTGTGTGAGAAAAAATTGACAAAAAAACTTTACAAAAAATTGTAATACTAATAATTTGTTGGACTGCATGTAAAACAATTTTACATACTAATAATACATGAATGAGACAATATTACTTTCATTCTGAGATTAATTGTCAGTAATAACATCTCGGTTCTGTATGTAATCCTCGTTCCCTGAATGTCGATGTCACCAGCGTATTAGGATGTTCACAGAGCATCTATGGGACACAGGAAGCTGAGAGTGTTCTGACGATCATTCAGGTTTAACGCCATATTCAGCTGTTAAGCAGTCATTGGTTAAGTCTTCAGCTCTAGTTTGCTTTGATTGTTTTTGACATTGGGATATCCTGCAGCTATCTCTTTCCTGATAATTTCAGCATTATTTCTGTAGGGCAGGGTTTTGGAAAGAGTTGTGACTCAATTTGGCAGAAGTTCCAAAACACTGCTTACAGCACGTTTAATAAAGTAAACCAAAATGTAAATGAGTGATATATAAATGGACAGCAAAACCGCAATGCAGAAGCCTGACAAAAAGCAGACTGATGCCCAGCTAAAAGCATGCTCGTTTCCTCATGTGTAATTGTTGGCAGGGATAGGCGGTATAACAGAAACAGCAGACTGAACAGTGGCCGTCTGCTCTGTGGCATGTGTGGCACTGCTCCGTCTGTCAGAGCTAACCTAAAAGTAAAGCAACACTATGGGTGATGGCATGATGCTATAATTACAACCGCTCAAGGTCACAGCAGTCACTACAGGGTCACAGTCCTGAGCACAGCCGACGTTGTGTTAAATTAATGAAATGCTATTAATGAAACATCTGCCCCTTCCCCTGAAACATGAGCTAATGACAAACCCACAGACAAAAATGGATGAATCCATTACTTTGTTTATGAGGGAGGTAAGGAAAGCCTTGTTTTGACACAGAGTTGCGAGATGACGCATAGCAGCAGTGGTATGACATTTCTTGGCTAGGTTGAGTCATTTTTTAGTTGCATCATGTATCATTGAGAAATCTTGCACCATAATGCATTATTGAAGCATAAGTAGGTTGTACTGACAAACAACAGGGACTAATTTATTGAATCGAAGTTCTGGCCCAATTTAACTGGCCCTGATTTCAATAAATATTTGACCCCACAACCTGACAGTCTTATTCTTTGTGTACAACTTTATGAGCACTCTAAAAGTGTCTTTGTTTACCAAGGAGGTGCGTGACTCCTGGAAGCATAAATAATAATATAATTATAATAAATATAATTAGTTATATTTTTAATTATTTAAATGACATATACATACATATATATATATATATATATATATATATATATATATATATATATATATATATATATATATATATATATATATATATATATCATTTTGGGTTGTCGTTTTAACGTGTTAATTAATCAGTTATGGGGGAAAATAACGCATTTAACGCACTTGGCCCGCCCTAGCCCTGGGTAGTTCATCTTACATTTCATCAAGTTGATTGGTGACAAATATGATGAGGGGCAACAACTCACTACTTGATGTAGCCAACAGAATGCAGTTAGAATTACCCTAAAATTCAAGATATCAGGGCAGAAATGCCCCTGTATGAGTTGCCGTCTCATATTCATGATAATAATAATTTGTTACATTTATATAGTGCTTTTTCTGGGTACTCAAAGTGCTTTACATGGAAGGGGGGAATCTCCTCAACCACCACCAATGTGCAGCATCCACCTGGATGCCAGAACGCCCACCACACCAGCTGATTGGTGAAGAGGAGGCCGAGTGATGAAGCCAATCATGATATGGGGATGATTAGGAGGCCATGATGGACAGAGGCCAATTGGCAAATTGGGCCAGGATGCCAGGGTTACATTTTTCTGAAGGACATCCTGGGATTTTTAATGACCACAGAGAATCAGGACCTCGGTTTAACGTCTCATCTGAAGGATGGTGCTCTTTGACAGTATAGTGTCCCCATCACTATACTGGGGTGTCAGGACCCACACAGACCACAGGGTGAGCGCCCCCTGCTGGCCTTACTAACACCTCTACCTGCAGTTACCTGGTTTGCCCAGTTGGTCTCCCATCCAGGTACTGACCAGGCTCAGCCCTGCTTAGCTTCAGTGGGAAACCAGTCTTGGGCTACAGGATGATGTGGCTGCTGGCATATCTTGATATAGTTCAACGATATCACACAAGTGCTGTTTTTGTCCCGAATAACACAAGTGCAAATGTGATATTGATTTTATACATATAATTTTTATACAACAATTCAATAAATAAGAAGTTAAAATTGAGCTTTTGCTCAATTTTGCCAAATAAAATATTACCTATAAAGCCAGGGCAGAGTGTTATGTTCTGTGTCTCTGAGCAACACACAGTGGTGTTTAATTTCTGAATGAATCTGCGTTTTGAGCTAATCAATCAGGTGAACCAATGATTCAATGGCATTCATAAAGAGAGCCATTTACTTCATTCCTGAATGAATCAGCCGTTAGAACAAATTGACTTACTCATTTAGACATTTACCGCCACCTACTGGCAAGTTTTCGTTTCTTATTTAGAATATCATTTCATTAAAAAAAATATTTCCATTTCATTTTCCAATTTCCATAAAAAAAAAGAAAGAAAAATCTGTCATTTACTCACCTGCATTTGAAGCTTAAAAGTTTTGTTTTTTTAAAGCTACTTTTTGGTGCTTTTCTCATTTAACACAATGACTTTAAATGACACTTAAGGGGGTAATTTCTCAGCCAAATTTGATATGTGATTAATTAATCACCATATCGTGTAATTGTTAGATTAAAGTCCTAGTGAACCGGAAGTTGCAACTGATTTTATTTCAGTGCTGTGGCGTATTTCCAAATGAAACGGAATATTGAATAGAGGGCAGGGTTTCACTTCAGCGCTCCTCCTCTCCATCTCTCGGCCCATAGCAGACTAACGGTTGGAGGGAAGTAGTTAGGTATTTTCAAATTGACACCATCGAAAAAGGAATGCCATTCCAGACCAGAAGTAACTTTTACAGATTTTGACTGAAGATTACCACGAGAAACTATTTTTTCTGTGTATTAACTTGCACAGATTAATTGTTCACACTAAAACTAGTAATGTGTGCTAACAAAGCATCAATTTTGATTTTCGCTTGACAGCCCTAATATTTTTCTATACATGATCTGAAAAGGCCCTTAATTCTTTGTGTACGACTTCAGAAGTGTCTTTGTTTACTCACCGGTCAATCTCCAGTTCCCTCTGCCTCAGGAGTCCCTCCTTAATCTTTACCAGGGTATTGACAGGGAGAGAAGTTCCACTCAGCATCTGCACAAAACAATAATTATAGCATTAGAACTCCTCATTCGGTAAACACACAGGGTCAGGCTAGAGTTTACTTGTGGTATGCACGCTGTAATTAGCATACTCTGTCATCATAATCACCATCGGCAACAAACTGCCACCAAAGCCATGCAGCATTACAGTGAATAACTCCAGGGGGTTTGTAAAGGTCTCGCTCGCCTGGAGGATGAGAGCGAGTCTTTGCACTACTGGATCTAATTATGCATTTGTTTTTAACTTGGTTTTTCCAAGGAGGCGCGTGACTCCCTGGAAATATGTGATTTGAGTGGCAAATAAATTTAATAAATATATCTATTGATCTATTATCTATTAATAATATATATAGTTAAAATAAATAATTAGATATATATTTATATAGTATATAAATTATAGTTATATAAATTAAATACAAATGATATATAACATTACACACACACACACACACAATTATATTTATTAATATTATTTAATATAATGGTACAATTATTTGTACTTTTCAATGGCTGTCAACGGTGAAAAAGATGCTTTTTTTATAATGGTGAAGTTCAGTAACCTGCCAGCAGGGGCTAACTGGACATAACAGAGTCCCCAAATAAAACAAGATAATCTGGGATCTGATGTTATAATCCATTCCTGATTTCTAGAATTCCCATGAAAGGTGATGAAAACAACAGGCACACATCAAACATATAGTTTCCAGAGCCCTTAAATCAGTACACAATCTTCAGCAGTGCATGTTTGAGTGAAGGGTGACAGGTCACGGCTCTTTAACAAAGATCATAAAGGCTGGGAACACTGCAAATGGCCCTATGAGGTGCTGTCAGAGTGCTGAAAGGACCCTGCTGAAGGGGTCACATCCCATGCTTGACTCAAAACATTCAGCAGACCTGGACGGATTCATGAGGAAAGTCTGAATTGTTGTTAAACTTTATATTGAATATGTGGGACAGTGGGGTAAAATGTCAGCCCCTTTATGTGAAACTGCTCAATTTCTAGAGCTTTCTAAATATTTCAAAAATATTGGAAACACTTTACAATAAGGCATCATTTGTTAACATTAGCTAATGTATTAACTAACATGAACTAATAATGACCAATACATTTGTTACAGTATTTATTAATCTTTGGTAACTGTTACCAAATTCTTACCAAAATATGATATCATAAAACATACTTATTAATATATAAATTTTGTAAGTGCCTTACAAAATATATAAATATTTTTAAATATTTATACAAATAAAATAAATACATTCAAAGAATTTTTATTATTTATATTATTTATACTTTATTACTTTACTATAGACATATTTTGGGATTAAATTAAATGAAATTAACAAATGAATTTACAGTTAATAATTATAAAATCCCTTAATTTTAGAAATATTTTCAAATGAATTAAATAATTTACAATGTATATTTTAAATGATTAAATCTTTAAAAACAAATTTAATCTTAAATGATTTTACATGTTCTCACTGTGTCTGCATGGGTTTCTTCCGGGTGCTCCGGTTTCCCCCACAGTCCAAAGACATGCAGTATAGGTGAATTGGACAAAGTAAATGGGCCGTAGTGAATGCGTGCGTGTGAGTGTCCCAGCACTGGGAGTGCAGTCTCAGTGCTGGGTTGCGGCAGAAAGGGCATCTGAAATAAAACGTGCCAAAATTGGCTGTGTGGATTATTAAGCTGTGACGACCCCTGACAAAAAGGGAGCAAGCCGAAAGAGAGGGGGAGAGAGAGATTTTTAATTTTTAAATATAATCATTAATAATTTATTTACTTCATTACATTACATCATTACATACATCTTTACTGAATCTTTGTAATCGGAACAACTGTTTGGAATCAAAATGGCTCTTAGGTGTCCTACACTTGTACACTGGATACTGGATGGGTTATGGTACATTTTATCCATGAGACCAATGACCACTGTCCACCGGACTATGTATTCAACTCATGTGGCTACACAGGAGCAACCGCAGACAACAATTACGCAACCAGTTATCAGATGTATTTACCTCATTTTCATCAACTGTTTAAAATAGTCTGTATTGTTCCCCTGACCAAACTCTGCAGACTTGACCAGCTGCCAGGCTCACAAATGCCAACCCTATAAATGCGGCACATATCAGTGGCGCACTCGAGCCTGCAAACATGCCTTTATTTGCCTCTGGAGAGATTTTAGTCCCAGCAGCAAACCGCGTGGTGATAAGAAGCAGGTGCCACTTTCATTGCCAGGCCTCCCTCACCTCTTCACATAGCTGGGGATATTTTTACCAGTCAGCGTGTGGTAAACACAACAAACTGGCTCAAATCTCCACAGTATGTGCTCTTTTAGAGCACCAAACACTCGTAAATGGCGAGCTGCACAGGAGGTGTCCATAACAAGTTGGGTGGTTGGCAGCAGCAGCAACAAACAGGCTGGGAAGCAGATGACAGGGACTGGATATGGGGAAGTTGACAGTTCCCTCTATTCACTCTTAAAAGATTAGTTCACCCAAAAATGTAAACCAGAATGACCTTTGGTCTCATTCTGCATAAAAAAGGGTGCAAAAGAACCATAAAAAGTATAGTAAAATAGTTTATATTACTTGTGCACTATATTTATGCGAAGAGCAGATGGAAATTTAAGTTGTTATTGACAGAAAATCCTTTGTTCAACCAGGGAGCCTCATTAAGTCTTAAAATCATTTAAATTTGGTTATATTACCTTCATCTAAATTTAAAAAAATACACTACACTACAAATAAAGATTAAACTGATGTAATTTCTTTTTTTTTATTTAATCACATTTATGACAACAGAAGTACCAGAGGTACACTATATTGCCAAATGTTTTGGGACGCCTGCCATTACATGCACATCCCATTCTTAATCCGTAGGGTTTAATATGGAGTTGGCCGATCCTTTGCAGCTATAACAGCTTCAACTCTTCTGGGAAGGCTTTCCACAAGGTTTAGGAGTGTGTTTATGGGATTTTTGACCATTCTTCTAGAAGCTCATTAGTGAGGTCAGGCATTGATGTTGGACGATAAGGTCTGGCTCACAGTCTCCGCTCTAATTCATCCCAAAGGTGTTCTATCGGGTTGAGGTCAGGACTCAGTTAGGCCAGTCAAGTTCCTCCACACCAAACTCATTCATCCATGTCTTTATGGACCTTGCTTTGTGCACTGGTGCACAGTCATGTTGGAACAGGAAGGGGCCATCCCTAAACTGTTCCCACAAAGTTGGGAGCATGAAATTGTCCAACAAGTCTTAGTATGCTGAAGCATTAAGAGTTCCTTTCACTGGAACTAAGGGGCCAAGCCCAGCCCCTGAAAAACAACTCCACACCATAATTCCCCCATCCACCAAAATTTACATTTGGCACATGCAGTCAGGCAAGTACTGTTCTCCTGGCAACCGCCAAACCCAGACTCTCCCATCAGACTGCCAGACAGAGAAGCGTGATTGGTCACTCCAGAGAACACGTCTCCACTGCTCTAGAGTCCAGTGACGCCGTGCTTTACACCACTGCATCCGACGCTTTGCATTGCACTTGGTGATGTAAGGCTTGGCTGCAGCTGCTCGGCTATGGAAACCCATTCCATGAAGCTCTCTACGCACTGTTCTTGAGCTAATCTGAAGACCACATGAAGTTTGGAGGTCTAGCTATTGACTCTGCAGAAAGTTGGTGACTCCTGTGCACTGTGCGCCTCAGCATGTGCTGACCCCGCTCTGTGATTTTATGTGGCCTATCACTTTGTGGCTGAGTTGCTGTTGTTCCCAATTGCTTCCACTTTGTTATAATACCACTAACAGTTGACCGTGGAATATTTAGTAGTGAGGAAATTTCATGAATGGACTTATTGCCCAGGTGTCAACCTATCACGGTACACGGTACTCCTGGGAGCGACCCATTCTTTCACAAATGTTTGTAGAAGCGTCTGCATGCCTAGTGCTTGAATTTATACATCTGTGGCCATGGACAGCCCTTTATTGTCTTGGACAAAGGGAGGCTTAGCGTCAAAAAGGTGGAGAACCACTGATTTAGAGTGGTTTTGTGAATCCAACCAACTGATTCATTAAAAAGATGATCAAAAGCCTCAATCCTATTCATCATACCTGCATGGAAAAGAGTGACCAGCACATAAATGAAATCTCTTATTTTGTGTTCTTCTTAAAGAACAACATGACGTTGAATATATGACAAATTGTTAATTTTTTGGAATTTAATAACTAATCTTTTAAAACAAATACGAAAGCAATCTGAGCAGTCTAACAGGGCAATATCTGACGGTTAAAAGAACTTAGACATTAATGATTAATCATTTTGTTTAATAGTATGAATTGGCTTCCTGTGACATGTGGAAGTAGCCCAACTATTCAACCAAAGGAAAGCCAGCAGCCCTGTGACGTCTCCAGTCTCCATTCATCTGGCCATCAGGCTTTATGTAGAAGAGTGGAGAGCATGTAGGCCAGGACATAGCTGTCATTCCCCACCAGCTTGTCTCTTTGGGTGGTGTTGTTACCACATGCCAGAAGTACCATGCCATTCCTATCAAGACCAGGACTTACATTAGATACTATGTTAACCCTAGGAACCCTGTAAATCTGTCATAAATGCAGGCTGTTATAGGTCTGCACTGATTTATCAAAATCTGTCGGTTTTTATGATAAATGTTAATAACTAAACAAAAAACGAAACATACATCAGCCCTGAAGAACGCCTGTCCCCTTGGCAAGTGGGCATCTAGTGGGAATAAACGTCTGTGTTTACCTAATTTTATGCCATTATATAAACTAAAAGCTTTATGAGTCAGGAGTTTGTTTAAACTTGTTCCTCCACCTGCTCCTCAAAGCTCCTGGCAGCAGTGTTGTGTTTGTCTCTTTCCACACAGCCGTTTAAACAGTCAGAGACAGGAACAGCTGCTTGAGAAAGGAACCTCATTCATTATAGTAGACGGAGGCCAGAAAATGCAAAATGCTGTATCTTTAATTAAACTCCCTCAGGTACTCGTTCCCCTCAAGTCAGCAGCTTTGAATAGGTCTTCATTTGACAATGGAGAAACCTCCTCTGCATATTCTATTATTAATTACAAAACATTAACTCTATGAAAAAAATCCATATTAAACACCCCATAAAATCACTTAACAAACGCTGATGAATTTCCTATTTCCTGGGTGGGGGAAATAATGCTATTTCATGCACTCTTTTGAGTTTTTTACACTGTTAAAGACTTGGATTCCCATGCTAAACATGGCCAAAGTTGAAAATAAAAAAAAAGTTGGACATTTGATGGAGTATTTCTGTGCCAAAAATACTCCTTCCGGTTTCTCACAAGTTTTGGAAAAAAAAATTTGAGTATGGGTCTATTCACATAGTTGCGCAAGTGTTTTTGTTTGTTCCCTGCATTTCGGCGATGATTGCTTTATAAACAAGGCCCAGTTTAACTCTGGATTTGCAGATCATCTAATGCTGAAAGATGGAACGGCCCCAACGATAAAGGTTCACGGTCATGCGCTGGAACCGGAGGCGGTGAGTAAAACTTCAAATGTCTGTGTTGTTGGCTTTCGGCGCACAAGTGCACATCAAGTAAACAACACTCCGTCCACACGATACATCTCGGTTTTATTCAGAAAGACTCGTTACAGCGTATCTGTCTTTTATACAGTCCCTCCAGTTTTTCACTCTTCCACGATCGCTGAATAAAAAGATCGCAAATTCATAATTTTGCATAATTTCACTGCAAAATAATCACAAAAAAAATATTTTAAAAATCACAACAAATAAATAATATAATCTAATTGAACCATCTCTAATTTATTTAATGCATCGTTTTCATGAGGATACAGACGTGGTGCATGCACAGTATGTGGTCTTTGTGAAAGCAAAAGCGAATCTTTCTCACCCGCTGTCTTGCATAAGTGCCAAGGACTGGGCGAATTGATTACTCAAGATGGATGAATGACCAAATAAAAGTACAAAACACACAAAAAGAGTTAATAAAAGCGCTGTATACCACAAACTCAATTTGTTACTGATACACCGACCGATGTCAGACTGGCTGAGGATTCTGTGCATGTGTTCGCCGCCTGTCAGCGATCGCGAGTATACAGAAATCTGTTCTATTTATAGGCTTATTGCCCTTGAACATTCAAAATCAAATACACACATAATTATGCCTATGTTAGGTTATGTCTTGAATGAATAAGTTTGGGACGTGTGACCGCATTGGGTCCGTGCATTACTGTAGTCTTTAAAGTGAAAGTAACCTAATATAGCCTGTTTACTTAAGTCAAAAGTTCTTAAATAATTAATTATATTAGGCAATTGCTTATTGCTGTGATTTAGTTTTCCCAGTCATATTTCCCACCCTAAGTGATCATGTTATTAAAACTACATATAGTACACCACTGGACTAGCCTTTTTAGTAAGATAACAAAATAAACAAGATTTGTGCATTTTGTTTGTTCTATTGTCATGTATGACTATTGTGCATCTAACATAAGACATAATATGGTCAATGTGTTATCCTAATTATAAAAAAAAACATTCCAAAGTTTTCACAAATTTCTGGAAATTACCACCACAAAATCAGTCATTTTGATCGCAAAAATCACAAAAAAATATTTCGAAATCCTGGAGGGACTGTTTATAAATATGATAAAACTAAAGACTTTTCAGAGATATGAAGGATGTAATACTACTCTATAGGTACTCAAGATTAACATTAGACTGGCAGAAACTGTGTGTGATAACCCCCTTTAAATAAAAAACACAACAAATAGTTTGAGGTCATCTAACGGCATATAAAACATTATAAATGATGACTTAAGTGAGCACTAGAAAAAAAATTAAGCCTTTTTGTTTGTTTTGTTTTTGTTAACTAGTTATATTAATAGTAAAATTCCATTAAATTGAACTGAATAGTCCTTACACATTTTAATTGAATAATTTATTAAGGATTGGTCAATTATTCAATTCAAATGTGTAAGGATTATTCAACTCAATTTGATGGAATTTTACTATTAATTGAAATAAATAAATCTTTATAAAAGGGATTACATTCTTTTGAGTGTAGCAAAGATAATCTGAAATGTAAAAACAGGCAGAAATGAGCAATTAAATATAAAATATTGGCTGATATTGACACTGATAAATAAATAAATAATATCGTCTTGTCATCAATATGGTACCAATATCTTGTGTATCCATAGTAAATATAATCTTAAAAATTAAATTAAAAAAGACATTTAAATGTTAAGTTAGTTGTCAATGAACTCAAAGCTAACAGACATGGACAAAAGGCTAGACAAAAGATTTAATAAGGCCTTTAAAATTGAAATATTTAAAGCACTCTTTAAAAATGTAGCTTAGCGTGGAAGCCATTAGAAAGAGTGATTCTTTCGCAGACGACTGATACCCTTGGAGAACAGAATAAAAGTCAAATCCACTCTCTCAAACATACCAAAGGCCACAGGAAAGGTCTGATGGCTTTCGGCTACAGCACTTGAACAGTTTCACTCTGCCACATTGCACAGCTAATCTGGTGCCAATTCTCTGAACTCTATCACACCCTGCCACTGCGCTCTCTCGAAGGCCCTCCAGACAGCCGTCCATCAACCTCTTGGCATGCTGAGGCAACACAGGGGAGACATACTGGCTCCTTTCGAGATGGTGATACTCAGAATTGGCAATAAAGGCAGTGCTGTGGCCATTTGTGATGCAGCAGTGAGTTTAGAAGAGTGTTATACGTAGTTGCTGTTTGGATTTAAATAGGCAAATGCTTAAGAGTCAATGATAGGATCATTATTGCAGTGATTATTATGTTTCTAGCATGTTATGTGTTTGGCAACAGTTCTTCTAACTCTAATTGATGGAGTGTGCAGCTTTTTGTTTCTTAAACAACCATGTAGGAAGACACATCATGGCCATATTCCAGGATGACAATGTCAAGATTCATCAGCTCAAACTGTGAAAGAATGGTTGGGAGGGAGCATGAAGAATCATTCTCACACATGAATTGGCCCCTCTGAGTCCAGACCTTAAATCCATTGAAAGTCTTTGGGATGTGCTGGAGGAGACTTTACAGAGTGCTGGACTCTTGCATTGTCAACAAGATCTTGATTTATTTCCATCAAGAGGTGCATCCATTTCTGGTCAAGATGTGTCTTCCTACATGGTTGTTTAAGAAATGAAAAGCTACACACTCCATCAATTACGGTTAGAAGAGCTGTTGCCAAACATGCTAGAAACATAATAATCACTGCAATAATGCATTTGCCTATTTAAATCCAAACAGCAACATTTTTTTTTTTTTTTTTGGGCCGGGCAGTGTATAAGAATCTCTGTGTTAAGCACATGTAGGTGATATCTTAAAGTGTTTGTTTTAAGCTATTCTAGATACAGAATACTTGCTGCATAAAAACAATGCAAAAAGATAAAATTGAATATACTGTGTCCCAAAACATTATTTGGATTTATATGCTTAAAATGTCATTGTATTGGACGCTTACACCGTGTCTACACTGGACACGACCATTGATGCGTCGCATCGCACTCCAACAGCTAGAAGCTGTCTACATTGGACGTGACAAAGCGACCGTTACAAATCCATTTGTCTTTCCTATGAGAAGTATTGCAAGTGCTTGGAGCTCTTAAGTGCTAAGTCATAAATAGAACGAGGCATCAGTTTACTGTCAGGGATTTGTCATGCCACATCCAGTGCAGACAACATCACTGATTATAATGGTTTCTATTGTCTTTTGTTGCGTTGCATCACATCGCTCGCATCCAGTGTAGACACAGGCTATGCTTAAAAATCTAAGAATGCTAGATTTAGAAACAAAATAAGTGACATTTAAAAAAAAAAAAAATTATTAACAATGTTTTTTTTTTTTTATTTGACAAAAAGACAGCACAAGGACACTTTCAGGAAAAAGACATTTATAGGTTGTTTTATCATTGGCAAACCTGGTCAAATATTATTCAAAATGAAAACAAAACATATTTGGTCACTTGAGTTTACTTGAGGAGAAGTGACTTCATACATCCACTTAAAACCACCGTTGCATCAGTTAAAAGTATGTGCAATTAAATGGCAATTTAAAATGTTAGTTCTGAGAAAAGCTCATGCAGCATTTGTTTACAGATAACGCTTGTGTGTAATGCAATGACATTCAGACATTTCAAGTGTCACTTGAGTGTCTAAATACCTTTTGGGGTCACTGTACACACACACACACACTTTGTCATAGCCCAAAGGCACCTCTGTTTCGTGTGGCCTGGTGACAGCTGTTGGATCCAGGGAGCGGGTGTGCTAAGCTGAACAATGATTTGAGACATGGATGTATTGCACCTAACAAGCAAACTTTCCAGCACTGGCCAGAGGGCATGGCACAGGCAAATGGACAATGTGTATGCATGCACATGGCAACCAGGCGTTTACACACCATAAACACTCTGTAAACGAGGTACGGAGAGCAAGGTCACCACAGAGGACTGACCTCATCCATTTTAATGAGCTTGTCCATAAAGAACAGCATGTATACCAAGTAAAACAGCACACTCAATGTCCTGTTGCATTGGGATTATGGTAACTAATACACATTCAAAAAGACCTGAGATGCTGAGTGAAGAAGAAAAAAAACCTGTGAAAAAGACTACACTGTAAAAAAAGTTGTAAGTTTTACAAGATACTTCAAATTTCACTTTTAAATCAATGTATGACCTGCCATTTCTTTGTAATTTATTGTGAAATTCACTTGCAATTTGTTTAGTCCTGGTTCACAAGCATAGCCGTGGTGTTCACCAGCAAACAAGTTTTTTTGATGAAGCTAGTTGTCCATGGAAGACTAAAGCCCAGTGGAAACACTTGCACATTATTATTTTAAACAATACAACCTTTTAACTACTGCATCTAGTGTGCATTTTCAGACATTGACATTTTAAGGTTTTGGTCAAGTGGTGTTCTTTTAGACCTCGCCAAAAAAGCATTTTGCATCGGCCGGACACTACACTGAAATTGGATCGTAATTACTTTTCCATTCCTCGTGTCCTCTTCAAGCTCTTAAAGCTTCCCTGTCTATAGCGAAGAGAGCTCCTTATAAGGAAGAGAACTTTGGGATGTTTTTATCTCAAAATAGAACTAAAACAATGGGGGAAAGAAAGGCAAAAATATACAAGAAAGTTCCCAGAGCCTCCTGAGGATGCTCTTAAAGCATAGTTTGTAGATGTTTATAGTCTATTAGGATAGGTCTCACAGACAATCTTCTCAATAAAACCGGTCATTTAGAGCACATGCTGTTCTGGCCGCAACATCAAGAGAATATCTGTATTAATCCACCGACTGGAATCTCCAGTGAGACAGAGCTGCTGGATGTGGTTACAGAGTAAATTCCACCAGGGCTGAGCAGTTCAATGTAGTGAACACATGCAAATGCAAGAAAAACAATATATTAGGCACAATTATGTGCAATTAAATGGCAATGTATTTGCACATGACTGGAGAACTGCATGAACCTAATATGCACATGCAGTAGGAATAAGATATGTTGACACCTTAGTCGAAGTGCACAATGTTTGTCATTTGATACATTTAGGCAAGGCCCATTATATACAAGCTACCTGTGTTTGAGAGATGCACATGAGAAAAGCAATTTTTTAATGCTAAAAACCTTTTTGCAGGTCAAAGTAACACGAGAATGAACCTCATTGGCTCTTGCTGAAGCTCAAACGTGCTGCGTAACACGAGAATGAATCTCATTGGCTCTTGCTGAAGCTCAAACGTGCTGCGTAACACGAGAATGAACCTCATTGGCTCTTGCTGAAGCTCAAGCGTGCTGCGCGAACACGAGAATGAACCTCATTGGCTCTTGCTGAAGCTCAAACGTGCTGCGTAACACGAGAATGAACCTCATTGGCTCTTGCTGAAGCTCAAACGTGCTGCGTAACACGAGAATGAACCTCATTGGCTCTTGCTGAAGCTCAAACGTGCTGTGTAACACGAGAATGAACCTCATTGGTTCTCACGCAACAAGCAAACATGCTTGAGTAATTAATGACAGAATGAACCCTTTAACATTCTACATTATTTTGTCCATTAAAATTTATCCAAGTATAATTAAATAAATTACACATTTATTTTATACATGGATGAATTTTCTTGAAATACATATCAGCTGAAATGCAAAATCTGAAAAAATAAATAAAAGATAATAATACGAATACTCTTTCAACTAGAAGTGCCAGTGACTATATAAATACTATCCATTATAACCTTATTTTAGTATGCTGTCTTATGTGAGGATAAAAGCTTGTAAATCTGCTGTAAGAAAGAATGAGAGAGCTCAGACCCCTCCTACGCATCTCTTTAGTTTCCTCTCGCCTCCTATACTCCACCCCTTCACTTTTTCTGCCATAAACTTTGGAACTCCACATTGCTGCCACAGATCCTCCTTTCCTCTAAAAGATAACCAGAGCAACGAGATTGAACCCCAATACTGTTCATCTACAGATTTAGGTAGGTAACATTTTCTTGTATACCTTGTATATCAGTTTAAGGATAGACCACAATGGTCGTCTAACCGTCCAAGATCAGTTTATCTAGATTTTGTCTTTAACTATTATCACATTTGGTTATTGTGTCTAGCGCTGTTTCACAAGCATCTCTTCATAAACATGGCAGTTTGTCTTTTAAAAACGCATCCAAGTTCTGTTACATTGCAGAAAAAAAGAGAAACACATCTTATTAGGGTCAAGCGAATCCAAAACCAGCCTAAATTCACAGGGCTTTCTTAAGATTGACTTGTTGACGAGGTTATCTTAAAAATTAATGTTTTGCAAATCCCCAAAGATAGGTCTTTTTCGAGATTGAACAGCGGCATGCATATGCATTCCCATAAATAATAAATAAATATCCATCACATTTTGGTGATAAATAAACGGAGGGTTAATCATCAGTTTAATATTCTTACACAGCAGTGGATGACGTTTCAAAATGCACAGAGTCTGAGATTAATCAGACTTTTGATGTTTGGGTCTGCTGCTCTGTGCGCTCACGATAAACAGCGAGCCAGACACATTCTTCTGCCGAACACAAATCGGGGAGACGTGACCTAGACTGACTCTGTCCTACACACAGCACCCCAGATCTGCACTCCACAGGGAGATCTGACAAACCTCTATTTCAGCACAAATGAGCTTGCTGCATTCACTGCGGCCCTGCAGAGTAGGAAGGTTAACTGTATACAGAAGACTGTTAAAGCAGGAACCACACCATAGGTTGCACACATCCATTTGTGTTGCCTTTGCACAAGCCTGAGGCAAACATTGAAGCGATAAAGATACATTTTTAATATATCACCAAACATATACTTTTTGGTTTACAATCCCATTTAATGCAAGTCAATGTATTAAGTTAACTAATGTTAACTTTTTAATACATTTTCTACAGTATTTATTAATTAATGTATTAGTAAATGTTGAAATTAACATTAAGATTAATAAATTATTTAGAAGTATTTTTCATTGTTAGTTCATGTTGTTAAATAAATGTAACCTTATTGTAAAGTGTTATATATTTTTATGTAATTTATTTTAGAACTGTATAAAATATATATGAAAATGAAATGTATATTTTTGCATATTATGCCACGTAAGATTCTTCATTTTATATGATTTATATCAAACTGCTGTCTTTTATAAATTACATAAAAAGATGTTGTGACTTAAACATGTACATATATTGACCGATATATATATATATAGTGCAGTACATACATCACAATACAAACATACGTCACAATATCATAACTGTATTGCGAATGAAACGGCTGCAAAAGTGAGAGAATGAATCTGTGGTATCATATGTTTCACTTTTGTCCAGTACTGCATTTATAAAAAAACCTTTTTCTTTTATTTAGAAGACCTGCTTGTTCATTAATTACACTGTAGGAAATTATATCAATACTATATCAGAAAGATCTATCTTTTTAAAGCAATATAGTGACCAAAAAAAAAAAAAAACATATACATATATATATATATATATATATATATACACACATATATACACACACGATTGTATAGGCACAGCCCTAGTGTGCATGGCCAAAAATGTCTGTCCTAATGCCAGCTCAACAGGCACTGTCCTACCTGTTAAGAGTCATGACCTCAAAGAGGCATCACCAAGCCACAAAAAAATCCCACTGCATTGCTCTGCAATGCCATCATGGAAAGTTCAGCAACTGAGTGCACTCACTCGGCCTCAAGTGGACTTATTTGTACAGGGAAGTTGCCAGCGTAGGGTAAAAAAAAAATATGCACATAAACACACAGGCTTGGGAAATCTCCGGGCCAGCTTTTCAGATGATTTCCTTTTTTGGTGCGATTCTATCTTATTTTTGCTCCACTTGTTTTCTCTTTTTCACAACTTTCTTGGCAGTGTCTGCTCATATTAATGTAGATGAGTTGGCGTTTTTTTGCCAAAGGATGGCTTGAGAGAGTTGATACAAATCTGCTCTGAATAACCATATGAGGAAGGGTATCTTAAGCATATGACCTGCTCGATAGATACCCTCCCGAGGAGATTGTTAATGATCTTATCATTCCCAGTGGTGATGGGGGACATGACTCCTGACTAGCTAACTAGGGCGATGGAATGCTGGTGTCCTGTGGTGCTGACAAACATCTCTCCCAAGCCGTCGTCACCAGCAGCATGTTTATCTCCTCCGTGTCACGTGCGCCCTGCGTTAGGCGCCTGAATGGACCGCTCAACTCCAGGCTTCACTGTCAGTCACTCGTCTACTTAACCTCTTTCTATAGTGACACTGGATGCAAAGAACACTATGAAAACAATCTGTGAAGAATAGGTTTCGCTGGTTCAAAAGGTGAAAAATAAGATGAGACCCAACATACTTCTATCCCACAAAGCCTTGTTTCATTGTAAATACACAAACAAAACCCTTAATTTATCAAGATTTCAAACTACTATTTTAACTACTTAAGTGTTTTCTCCAAGTACTCACCAAAAATAGCCAACTATGTTGGATATGAAAGATAACATTTTAAATATTGTCTTCTTGGTGGGTTGTGTCAACAAGTTGACTAGTCTTAAAGAAGCTCTGTATACAGGGTTCCCAAACTTTCTGACTAACGAATTGGCATAATTTATTATTTTTCCATACATTTTTCAGTCATTTACCTATTAAATTAAGGATTTTTAAAAATGATTGTATATAGATAACACTAAAAATTTGCAAAGTAATTTCAAGTCAAATAAATACTTTAGAACTAAGAATAAAAAAAACAAAACACAACACTAGGAATCACCATAACTCATTTCCTTTTTTTCCCCCCAAGTCTTGATACTCAACCTTTAGACACATTTACATCGGATGGATTCTTGTGTTAAAATATTAATTTAAACTTAAACTTAAAAACCCAATGCTCATGATGTGAGGTGCTTCAGATTCAGAACAGCACAAATTAGCTAAATTAAACCGTTAAAGTACCGCAAAAAAGCTGAAGCTGTTAAAAATATTACAAGAAAAAGTAAATAAGATAAAATCTAGAACTAGTCAACCTCAGTAGATGGTGTTCGGACAACTATTTGAATAATTACCCATTGTGGTCCATGTCCAATTTTAAGTGGAGCACATAGGGACGCATCAAAACCATCTTAACATAAATTGCGGAAATGCAGTTAAATACTCAACGCACGCTATATTCAAGGCCTGTTTCATGTCTTTACAAGTTGTTGCAAAGGAACTGGTTTCTGTCAAGTAGACTGCTCAGTATAAAAACAACCAAATCTTACACTATCCTCCATATAACGGTTTCTCATTAGTCTAAAGTAGTCACAGCCTACATATCTAACAACAACAACAACAACAACAACAACAACAACAACATCATCCGAGGCCTTTATTACCCTCTTGGTGATAAGTTAGAATCAGGCTCCTGGGGGATTCTGGGTAAGTCCTGGCCATGATTTCAGTGGAATATTGTGACCACCAAAGGTCATTCCTAAGAATAACCTCATTCGCAGCGGCCAATGAAAACACAGGCCACAGGTGCTTCCATGTCCATGATTTTACTCAGGAGATGATGCTGCCGAATGCATCTGTAAGACAAAACTCCCTACAGATTTGAGGAGACAGGAATGAGCAGCAGTCTGAAAGAGAGAGATAAGCTTGTCTAAGACGAGAGCTCCGCTAATACGCAAAGATTTATAATCAAGGCCACTTTATCTTTCAGCGAAAACAGGGTTTCATCTAATCTTTCCAGAGGCAAAGTGCTAAATCCTGATTTAGGCTGTTTTGTACACATGTAAAATAACCAATATAAAACGTCTTTCTGAAGCCACCGCTTTTTATTTACTCAGAGCCAAGATGGGATAATGAAAAGAAATAAGCTCACTCCTACACTGCAAAGACAGTTATATAAAGTCACAATATGTGCTGCTGAAGTCTCATCTTGCAAGTATTCGATAATAATAATAAAGTAAGTTAATGACTACACTTGATGTATAATAGACCAAGGCTTTGTGCAAGAACATCTTTTGGGGGAAATGCAAGAGCAAGACTGAAAAATCCACTCTGAACAAAGAACTAGAGGAACCGGGACCCCTGGGGTTTTAATTTTAGAAACCTGTCAAGCATCTTCCTTTTAGGTGACATATCTGAAAATGAAACTATTCAGAGCATTAGAAATGCTCTATTTGAGACCAAAAGCAATTTCATTTGACTTGCATCAGTTGCCAAATGCATTGAACACTATGAAGATCAGCGACCTTTCATCTTACACTGACCTTTCAAAGAGCAGCTTATGAGTACTGGACAATTTACATTATTATTATTTTTTAATGATTAAAATAAATGATGCTGAAAAGTAAAGACATTTATAATGTCTATAAAAATCTATTTAGAAACACTGTTCTTTTGAGTTTCTACTTTCAGTGTTGAACTTTCCATCAATCCTAAAAAAATAGATAAAAAGTATGAGCAGCAAATCAGCATATTAGAATGATTTCTGAAAGATCATACTGAGGACTGGAATAAAGTCCATTTTAAAATACATTAAAATGGTAATCAGTTATTTTAAATTTTACAGTATTTCTGTTTTTACTGTATTTTTAAATCAAATAAATGAGCCAAAAACATTAAACGCATACAATTATATTAAATTACATAAAAAATGACCAACCTCAAACTTTTGAAAGGTACAGTATATAGTGATTTTGTCTCACAACAATGCAACAAGAAATGCTTAAAAATAACTTTATGAATAGATCTTTAATTTAATGTTTCATATATTTTTTCCCCTCCATTTTAGACATAGTACCTTAGTTCAACCAAATTAAAGTCACCCCAAGACAGTAACATTTCATGAACACATTCAGTTCTTTCTGCAATGTATTAAAGCAATAAACATTTTGTCTGTTCCAAGTTTACTGTATATAATGTACATGTTTACACCGTATAAACTTGACACTTTCTTGCTACTGAATATAGCTACATCATAAAATCACTCTTCTGCACTCTTCATGTGAAAGTCAAAGAGGCCTATTACATTCTTATTGAAGCCTGAATGCAAATCATGTTAAAGGACCTTTAAAGGGATAGTTCACCCTGCAAAAAAAGTAAACCCACCCTCATGTCTTTCTGCAGAACACAAAAGAAGATATTTTGACCATATAATGGAGTCCAATGTTATTTGAAAATATAACAAATGTTATATTTCAAAATAACTTGTGATCTGCAGAATCATAGGTTTGAAACAACAGATTTGGAGGGTGAGTAAATGATAGCAAAATATTTATTTTTGGACGAACTATCGCTTTAAGAACGCATTACAGCCTCAAAACCGTCTGAAACCTCTACCAGAGCTGCATGTCACGTGTGAATATTGCATGCACATTCACTCTTTCATCTGTCTGCTCCCTCCCATCAGCCTTGTGTCCACTGGCAACCGGATCACCTCAACAACCAGCACTCCTTCCTCCCCGAACGGCTCTCCACTCCACCTTGTGGTACTGCCGTCCTTCCTTCCTCTCTCTCCTCCGCACCTCTTCCCTCTCTCTGCACTAATCCATCCCACCCACCCCGCTTCGGCATGGAGAAGGTGCAGCACATCACACGGGCAGCCATGCGGAGGGCGTCCACCATGGAGGTTCCCCAGCAGGCCAAGCAAAACATGCAGGAGCTCTTCGTCAACTTCTGCCTCATCCTCATCTGCCTGCTGCTCATCTACATCATTGTCTTGCTAATGTGAGCGGGAGGGGCCACAGTTTTCCCTGTAGCTAATGAGGGCAAAGAACTGTACACAGGGGGCCAATCACGTTGAGGGGTGGTGCTTGTGAATAGCAAATTCAGAGTGGCACAAGAACGACAATACTGAAAAAAAATCATGTGATAACGTCTAACACAATTTCATTTTAAATTTAATTCCATTTAGGGCCAAATACAGGCAGCACCACATGTATCCTTTTCATTTTCATAATGCATTGTGCCATTGTGAACCCCCCCCCAAAACAAGGCAAAATTAATAAGGCAAATATAAATATTAAGTATAATTAAATTATTTAATTTAAAGGTGCAGTGTGTATTTATGAAGATCTATTGACAGAAATGCAATATTATATACGTAACTATGTTTTCAGTGTGTATAAAGACCTTACATAATGAACCGTTAAGTTTTTATTACCTTAGAATGAGCCATTTCTATCTCCATACACCGAGGGTCTCCTTACAGTGAAGTCATCATTTTGCGCCGTCATGTTTCTACAGTAGCCCTAAACGGACAAACTGCTCTACAGAGCACTAGCTACTCTATGCTGTCCTGCTGTCTACTACTCTCTTTGTCCTGTGTCGGCCACTGTAGCTTCTCTATGTGCTTCGAAAAGGAGGGGTGAGCGGTTGCAATTCGCAACCTCATCGCTAGATGGCGCTAAAATTTACACAGTGCACCTTTAATACCAAGAAAAAAAAATAGTAACATTACCTTTCAAAAGTTTGGGGTCAGTATTTTTATATTAATAAGTTTAATTCAGCAAGGATGCATTAAACTGATCAAAAGTGACAGTAAAGACATTTATAATGTTACCCCAAAAATTCTATTTTAAATAAATGCTGTTGTTTTGAACTTTCTATTAATCAAAAAACCCTGAAATATTAAGTAGCACACCTGTTTTCAACATCGATGATAAGAAGAAATGTTTCTTGAGCACCAAATCAGCATATTAGAATGATTTCCGAAGGATCACGAGACTGAAATAATGATGCTGAAAATTCAGCTCTGCCATCACAGGAATAAATTACATTTTACAATATATTCAAATGGAAAACAGTTATTTCAAATTATAATGTGTACTGTACTCTACTGTATTTTTTGTCAGACAAATGCAGACTTGTAGAGAATGAGAAAACATTAAACAAAAACTTACAGACCCCAAACTTTTAGATAATAGTGTATGTGCAGTATATATAACAGCACAATTCATTAGGGAAGTGGCGTCCAACTAAAACAGGACTGGAGCTCCATGCTGGGGCGAACTGAAGAACTGACCAGTCTTCACTCTGAACTTATGCTGCATGCAACTGTCTGTCCATGTCTCTGTCACTATCCCATCACTGCATGTCACCTGCGGGCCTGAGAGACATCATCTGAGTCACGTCTTTCTATTACACACTATGCCAAACTGAAAAACACTTGCTCAATAAAAAAAAAAAAAATATATATGATCACGTGTGTGCAATAAAAAGTGTGCTGCTTCTGTTTTTGACTGATACTCCCACTGTACTAATTTTGTTAAACCATCAAGTTACAAAGTCACAGAAAATGTGTTTCAATAAGACTTAATACACAAGAGTTTGGCTTTAAAAAAACCTGTTGTCTTGTCAGCAAAGCTCATGTTAGTCTGTCAATCATGTTTAGCTCTTTCCACGGCATGTGAGAGACCAGCGGCGTGATGTAACCTGCTCCTTGTCACTGGCAAAAAAGAAGAACATCCACCTGGAGCCGAATACCCTTGGACTACACGGCACCACAACCCTGGAAATCTGCATCCCATCAGCATGGATCTTACCAATAACAGAGGACTAAACCTGCTGCTCAACTTCCTGCTTATTATAGTGGCTCTATTGATCATGCTCATCCTGGTTAAGCTCATGTGACCCGAAAATGACCCGAAAATGGCCCGAAACAAGAAGAGACTCATTCTACCTCCAAAACCACTTTAAAACTGCTGTAAATGATTTCAGACATTAGACTGACTTCTTTTTCTAACTTAGACAAACCGGTGCATGATTGACAGGCAGGAAATGTTTCTGATTGGCTAGTTTTCCAAAGTGGGCTAATCCCCTTACTCTTTTTTGGCTTTGACACATTTTCAGGACACATTTGAATCAGAAAAAAAAAAAAAAAAAAATGTTGCTTACAACACACACTTTGCTACAGCTTAATGGAAGGGTAAAGTAAATGGATAAAAACTGATTACCACTTCATCACTCTGCAGAAAAAAAAAAAAAAAAAAAAACACTAATCAAAATTGATGCAAAAATGCTCCTACATTTTAGTTCCAAATATACTGAGGCTTTAAAACTGACAGGAAGTATTCGCTTCCAGTCTCACTGCGCCCTCTAGTGGTTGTTGCCTCTAAATGCACACAAATATGATTAACAATGGGATTTCTCAAAATATATTTTATAATATTTACATGAAAATACAGATTAATTAATGATTAATACAGAAAATACACTATTATTATGTGCATTTTTAAATAATAATAGATGTATTTCATAAATAGAATGACAGTCATGGTTTTAATGATAAAACACTGGTTTGACTATAATATAATCAAAGTTGTAACCTTTTTACATTATTTATACAATCACAATCACTGTGTTCTTGTTAATATCAGTGTGCATATTTTTATGAAGTAATGATATACATGTTCATAAATAGGAATGACTTACTGTGCAGTGCAGGCCTTTGAGAAGTAAGACTGAATGGAAGTAAACGCTGCAAATAAAACACTTCTGCTGATAACAAATGTTTCTGTGTCTCTTTAGGTTGAATAAAACATTTAGAGCCTCAAGCAGAGAATAATATTCAAGTCCTGCAGCATCCAAACACAAACACTGCTAGGTCTTTACTACTGAAGACAGACACCCGGCACAGCAGGCCATAATCAACATGAAATCAAAATTGGCCTTATTATTTACTTTTGTAATGCACATTCCTGGTCCTTTTGTGTATTATTCAACAATGCACATTATTGCAATCATAACCTTGTTCTGTTTTTGAAATGACTTTCTTTTTCGGCTGATGCCAGGAATCCATCTTACTTTTCACCCCTCCCCTCCAACTACCTGTCTATATTCTGGTACGTTAAACACAGTTTTCAGAAAAAACGCTGCATTTGAAAGTTTCACTATAAAGCATTTTCTGAAAGTTAATTTCAGTTCAAGTGCAATACAAGTTAAACTCTACTGACAGCATCTGATGCATGAATTACCACAATAATTCAAAATAATAATTTTGAAATCCAATTAACAATGTTAGAAGGGCAAGTAGAAATTTGAACTACTGTACTGGACAAACTTTTCTTGCCTAAGCAACTAACTAAAATAAAATAATGTCTGTTTAAATATATATATATATATATATATATATATATATATATATATATATATTAAAGCTAAATAGAAACATTTAAAAACCAAACTAATAAAATAATAATAATCAAATTAAAAACAATAATAATTCATAAACAATTCTTAAAAATAGTCTGATAAATGAAGCATATGGATGGATAATTCACCCTACCACTGTCTCCAGCAGAGGGTGCTATGAACCTACATTTACAAGACCTTTCTTCATTGGTATGATAAAAACAATTCAGCATCCGCTTTACTATAGACACAACTAGAGCACCCAGCACATTTTTCCCATCTTCATATTCCCTGTCAAAAGACACAAACTGACCTGTGGGAGTTCTGCTTCCTGCCGCTGTCGCTCTCGCTGCTGCTGTCCCTCTTGCCACGAGCCACCACATCCCTCTGGTCCCGGCCGGTACTCCATCTGCTCACTCAGCCACATCTGCGTGCGTACGGCCGGCTGGATGGGCGACCCTCCCACGGTCTGGTGCCTGAGTGTGGGACCTCTCTGCCCGGGCCCAGCCAGACCGATCGTGGGGGTCTTGCTCTCTGGTAAGGCACTGTAGGTGAGGTCTAACGTGCTGGGCTTGAGAGGAGAGGAGCAAGACGAGTCCGTTTTACCTAGGGTGTTACTGCTGCCCAGGTCATACTTAGTAAAGTCAGAGTTGGTGGAAAGTTTGTGCAGGCTCTCGGAGAGAAAGCCGTCTGAGTAAAGAGGGTCATGTCGGTAGCCGTAGAGCACACCTCGATCCAGGGATCCATGAGGGTCCATGCGGTACGATGGTCTCCCGGAAGGGGTGGACTTTTCCTGGCCAGTAAGACGGGTGAGGGAGGACCAGCGGCGCACTGGCCGGGGGTCTTTCATGTCCAGGGGGCTGTCGAGGGGAGAAGGGAGCTGGCAGCTGCTCCAGGGGCTGGTGGGGGCAGAGGGCGCGCTGAGTTTGGAGCTGGACGGAGATGGCATGACGTGGGCCGTGGGGATGGGACCTTGCGAGCGCAGAGGCTGGAAGGACAATGTGCCGCTGGAGCTGGAGTGGTCTGGAGACCGAGAGAAAGAGAGATCTTTAGGCATGACAGTGTTAATTCCCCTGCTAACATCAAGTGGTACCAGAAAACAGAACTTTCATTTGAATGTAAACACATTCTGGGTTTGTCTGCTTTGCTATCAGTAGGAAGACAGGTAACTGGCTTGTTATGGATGAAAAAGACTGCACCCTACTTAGTCTGTGATTTAAGCCATTAATTATGAGGACTTTAATTAGAAAATCAATGAGCACAATCCACCTCCCTTGGTTATTTGCTGCTCAAACAAGCTTTACAAAACAGCCCATAAAAATTAACCACAGATTAACCTGAACAATATAAAAATAAAATAAGTGTTAATTATGACTGGATATTATGCTTTATTTATATATTTATTTATTATTTTAAAGTAAACAAAAGATCAAATAAATAAACAATAGTGTTAATAATAAGCATTATAAATTATGGAATTGATGTATGAAAATAAATAAGTGTAAATCAGTGTTTATAATGATGATTCAACATTATTTTTGTGGAATAAATTAAAAATAAATAAAATAAAATAAGTGTTATACTTTTTTATTATATTTTAAAGAAAACAAAAGATCAAATAAATAAAGAATAGTGTTATTAATTAACTTAAAATATGATAAATGATGGAATATTATTCTTATGTAGATTAGACTGATGTATGAAAAACAAATAAACAAACAAACAAATAAATAAATAAATCAGAGTGTTTATAATGATTCAACATTATTCTCATGTGGAATAAAAAAGAAGAGATAAATTAGTTTAAAAAGAGTGTTATATTCTTCTTCTGTGGGCTGGACTGAATGGAATGAGTGACATTGCAAAGCACTTTATTTACTATTGAAAATAGTGTTCAATTTAAGCTGTACTGTGAATAAAAACTGCAAATACTGTGAATCAGAGACAAATTCAGTCAAACGGAGAGACACATACATCTCACAGTGAACTGAAAAGTGATTCAATAAGGGGAAGTGATTTGAACACGCTTTCCTCAAAGGTATTACACAGAGAAGTTTAGAGTGACACAAGCCTCTGATGATGATCACAGGAAACGAGACGTACTGGAGCACGATTGGACTATTCCATTCTTATTCTTCCTGAGAGACTGCAATGACTCGAAGTAACTGGATGGAGATGACCTAATACTGACCCTGCCCAGAGTCCTCCAACATCCCATCATGCACTAGGGCTTTCCCCCGATCACATAGCCTCTGTTTCATCCTTTAAAAACAGACCACAAACACTGCAAGGCAACACATCATGATAAACAGTGACTGAACTCATCTGACTTTGAGTCACCAGAGGAGAACAACACAATCACTCTATTCCAAGCTGAACACATCCTATAATCGCACAAGTAAATATTCAGAAAATTAGTAAAGTTCAGTTTATAAGGGATGCAAGAATATGGCTGATGTGAATAGAAAATAATTGCAATAATTTTAAAATAATTCTTTTATAAATCTTATTTTTTATTATTTTATAGGTTCAACAATAGTCTACAGAGGGGATTTAAAGGGTTAGTTCACCCAAAAATGAAAATTACCCCATGATTTACTCACCCTCAAGCCATCCTAGGTGTATATGACGTTCTTCTTTCAGACGAATACAATCAGAGTTAAATAAAAAAATGTCCTGGCTAATCCAAGCATTATAATGGCAGTAGTTGTTGTTCTGTTTTTGAAGTCCATATAAAAATGCATCTGTCCATCAAATAACTGCTCCACACGGCCCTGGGGGGGTTAATAAAGGCCTTCTGAAGAGAATCGATGCATTTGTGTAAGAAAAATATCCATATTTAAGGAAGGCTTAAAAATATCCATATTTTCCGATCGCCTTCCGTGGAAAAAGTGTTGAAAGTGTCTCTGCAGTTCAAAATGCTTACGCTATGTCTGACGAGCGTAACTGGTAGCGTAAGCCTTATGAACTGCAGAGGCACTTTCAACACTTTTTACATAAATTGAATACGGAAGGCGATCGGCCGAAACTTTACTTTATAACGTGTTAAATATGGATATTTAAATATGGATATTAACTTAGCTCTGGGGGTTAATAAAGCCCTTCTGAAGCAGTGTGGAGCAGGTTATTTTGTGGACAGATGCATTTTTATATGGACTTCAAAAACAGAACAACAGTCACTGTTGAACAACAAGCTCATTATAAAGCTTGGATTAGCCAGGACTTTTTAAATATAACTCATATACACCTAGAATGGCTTGAGGGTGAGTAAATCATGGGCTGATTTTCATTTTTGATAGTGCTTTTATTTATTTACTGCAACATTCCATGAAGTGTTAAATCCTGCAATAATAGTCAACTTGACAGCAAATATTATAAATCTATACTGGTTTGTCTATTGGTTTACCTGTTTTTAAACTTTTCATATTATGTTCAACAGAAAAAGAGGAGTGCTACAAAAATGTGAAATTCAGAATTAGAAAAAAATATTTTTTCAGTTTATATACTTTATGGTAATCCGGTTGATGCAGTCATTAAATAAATATTCCTGATTTTAATAAAACCAGTTAATTTAGGATGTTACGATGTTAGGTTATCTGACAAACTTTTCTTGTTTTTTTTTTTTACAATGTACATAAACCAGGCAATAATGAAGCAAACTATAACAGAAAATGACAGGAAAAGTAAATGCTCTGAGTCTGAACTGAAGCAAAAATACTTGCAAATACTCTGGGATTGTATATCCTACATAAATATTCCTGTAATGAGAAATCGAAAACAAGCCACAGGAGGTATTGTTCCTGAAGCCAAGGAGAGCATGTGAAGTCTGTGTACTGCAGTATGAGCAGTCATGGCCTGGGTGAAGTGCACTGACAATCACTGTGAGATGAGATGAGTTGACAGGCTTTATCATCATGTCATGAGGAAGGTTGAGATACTCAGAAGCTCAGTTGTCTGTGATACTCTCATCACATCAGTGCTGTCATGTGTGACCACTGCCTCGGACAATTAGTAAAGTGTCACTCTTCAAGCTCACACTTCAAGCTTCTTCAAAGAATGTTCAGGCAGCTTATATACGCTAATATAAAAAAAGACTCAAATCTGACAGGACGAGTTACATTTGAAGTCACAGTGTCAATATACATTCACTGGATTCTATATTAATGTGCTGTTACGACATCGTTTGGCAATTGTAAACTGCCTACAGATGGGGTATGAATATTTTATTGTGATTATTATTACCATCACAAATTAATAAAAATGTGCTTAATAATAATAATAATAAACCTAATTTATAAAACAAAAGATATTATTATTACAAGTATTATCATCATCATCATCATCAATAATAATAAAACTTAATAAAACTAATAAAAATGTATAAAATAGTAAACAATTATTATAGTAACACTTTACTTAAAGCCTTTATGTATAATGCATTAAATCTTTTTCATAAATAATTGTAACCAAAGTTTAAATGATTTATAATATTTGCAGAGACCTTGTTACATCTGAGATTGGTTGTTTATCATGTCTTAATACATTATACGTTCTAAAGGTGTAACAATGAATAGATAAGTATTTTAATGTATTATAACTGTGGTTACTATTATTCATTAGAGCATGCATTATGAACAATAAACGGCATAATTATTCATCAATATCAATAATGCATAACGTTATAATGCATTACATTTATTATATACACATTATATATAAATGCTTTAAGTAAAGTGTTACCATTATAATGATTAAAATGTATAAGAACATGAATTTTTTTAGCTTTTAGAAAGTTTAGCTTTCTTTGCATCCACACCCCAACTACTCACTTTCTGTGTTAGTTACAAAAGCCCCTTGAAAAACTGACCTGTAAATCACAGTCATATTAGAGACACCTGAATGGCTTTCAGTGATCATATCAAAGAATACAGAAATCAATGTTAAGTCATAATCAGCTTTCTTGACTAACTTCTTATGCTAAAGTAAACTGGCGCTCAGCTCTACAGTGGTCTGAATAATGCGGTTCTTTGTTGGCACTTGAGTGTTTGCCAACACAAGATCAGCTGGACCCAGAGAAGAACTGAGGCGGCACATTCCACGGAAGAGCCAGTGCTCTTGCAGATTTGTGTGTACTGTACACACATACAGTATTGAATACTGCCAAACAGTTATATAAATAAATAAAATAAATATATCACTGGAAATTACCTGATTTTCCAGATAACAGTGAGACTACTCTCACTTTTATTTCTAGTGCAACAACTTGCAATTCTGGATCACAAAATGTCACCCGAGATGGATGTTAATACCAGGTGTAAATGGGGATTTCGAGGCTTTCTGAAGTTGAGCCCAATCTTGGTCCTTGTTCAGCCTTCAAATATCCATTTTCAATGTTAAATTAAAAAGCGAAGACCATGAAAAAAGATCACTTTTAAGCCATAGTTTCAACTTCTTCACCGTCTCTTGGGAAAGGTAAAATGAAATGAAAAGCAAGAAGTGAAAATACTCATGCAATGTATATTTAGTCCAATATGAAACCATGACAAACTGCAAGAGTACAGCTAAGAAACGTTTCTGAGACCAGCATAAACATAGCCGCTAAGTTATCAATTAGTTAGGTCTTACTTTTTAGATTCAAATTAGACCCATCTATCTTTTTATGTAACTGATTTAAAAGTTATGACCAGTCTTGAAGAAAAAAATTAGATGACTGGTTTATATAGCATGAAAATTAGTTTCAACTGATCTGTTGATTTCTGAAAGAGCAAAAGAAGAGGTGTAAAATATGACAGATCAATTGTTCATTTATGTCTTCAAGAGGTTTGTGTGTACACACACACAGCTCTTTAAAATGGGAGAGAACATAAACCTAACATAATGAAGTGTACTCTATGCCATACCATGATTTCACACTGAAAACCTGCGTTTTCGATATGACAAAAGAATTTTAGCGTACAACATGTTCACTCTCTATCCTTATATAGTCAAATGGTCTCTAAACCTCCTTATATTTGGAGTGCCGTGCCATTCCAGACAGGTTGGATTAAGCCGCCCAGAATAACCTCATCTGGTTCTACTTTACACTGGGGTGGAGGAGAGCGAGACAGAGGAAACCAGGACTGCTGAAGCCTTGGGCTACGGGTGCTCCAGTCCCAGAATTCCCAGCGGAGGGGGGACAACCCACTGACAAGCGTCTGGTATCTATCAGTGCTGAATAAATGTGACAACTAGGTTTGAGATCAGTCTATACAAACTGATTAGCATGCTACAGATCAGGGCCAGATTACAACGATTTCAAGCTCATCATGGTGGAGGAGAGGAAACTTCATTCAGGGTGAGCTGATCTGTGATTGGTTAACGCATCTCTAGGACTGTATCAATGCGTGTCAATCGATGAACATACTCAATGCACTTGCGTGTGATTTGGGTTTCTTGGCGTGTTTCTGTCAGAAGCTCTGTGACAAACGCTGTGCTGTGTGTGTTTGTATCTGTGGGATTTTGAAATGTGGGTCACTGAAATCTACAAAGCTCTTCCTCCTACTGAGATCAAGCCATTTATAAATCATCAAAAACACTTTTTTTCTGGAAATACTGCACGTCCTGCATGTTTTCTTACCGACTGACAGTATGTAACAGTTATCTCAAACACCTTTGGATTGAGGAAAGGAAGAGGAAGAAAATGTGACTGGATGGATGGACAAGAGTCAAAGATTTCTGACTTTGCAGAGTGGAATGCCAAAGACACAAACACAGCATCCTAACACTCTTGTGCCATAAGTGTCACATCACCACAACAACTGACAGAAAAACTATCGTGTGTCCAAACGTGTCTTTAAGCTGATCCATCTTCCTTTGCCAGAGTAAGCAGAAGCGTTGTGTTATTGCAGCCGCCCTCTATGCAAGCTGATCAACCCCTTACAGCTGGTCACAGCTGGAACACACATTTATTTTTATTTAGAAATAAGGAAAAAGTGCTGGCTAAGTGAATGTTCTCAGAATGGCTACGTAACAGCATAAAAGCAACTTTGAGTGGTAAAGCTAAAAAAAGATGAAAACCAGCAAAACAGATCAATGAGATTTTTCACAGGATTCCTCTACTGAACATGATCTCCATATGCTCCACTGGAGAATATCGTGGTGCTTATAATTGTGGTCATCAACGAATCATTGTTATTTAACAAATTTGGTTCTCGAATAATTAATTTGATTCTGGTTTATCCAGTTCTTGAGTTCAGCTCAATGACTCTCTTATTCAGTTACAGAGATTCACAGCTATAATATCAATAGCAAGTTAAATTCTGGTCTGTACACCACACAGTTCTATTTTATGACTTCAGTAGACTTGAAATATAGTGCATGAGTCATATGGACCACGTTTCATGATATGATAATGGTTCTGTTGCTCATTACGGACTCATATGCTCAACATTAATGAGCAGTTGTACATGGTTAAGGGTAAGCGTACATGTGAGTACTCCAAATCTAGTGCATCACAACAGACTCTGACGTCACTTGTCAAGCGCATGCCTCCTGCTTGTGGACTGGACAGTCTTAGCACATTAGCACATATTTAGCAACTGCTCTTAGGTTTCACTGCCACGTCCGTCACCATTAGCCTGGCGCCAAAAAGACGGTTGCTGGGGACCAACATGGAACTCATGGGCCATTCTCGTGAGGGCCTCGGGCCAAGACGGGTCTAATAAAAGATTAGGCACATTAAAGAGTGAGAAGAACGTGATGGGTGCTTCTTGAAGTAATGAGGGTTGCTGGTGACAGCAATATGGAGACAAAAATGGCAAGTTTAAATCAGGCACAGTAAATATTACATGTTCACAACATATAAGGGCACTGTACAACCCAAGTGACTTCATCAATGTAGGTAAATTACAGGTGATTGGCTCAAACACTTCACAGATTATTATTAGATTGAACGACTGAACAATAGAATGATATAGATAGACAGACAGATAAATATATATTGACTGACAGAAAGACAGACAGACAGGCAGGCAGATAGTCAGATATACAGACTGACTGAATGACAAAAGACATAGAAAGAGAGTTAATGAATGATATAATGACAACAGACAGGTAGGCAAAATGAGTCAGAATGAACAAACAATGGATAGACAGACAGATAGATAGATAAACAGATATAGGCATAAAATGTTATATATTACAACTTGTATAACGGAAAATAAAAAGACAGGCAGACAGATGATAGAACGATAGATAGAATGACGGATATATGGATAGACAGACAGACAGACAGACAGACAGACAGATAGAGACAGACAGACAGATAGATAGACAGACAGACAGACAGACAGACAGACAGATAGATAGACAGACAGACAGATAGATAGATAGATAGATAGATAGACAGACAGATAGATAGACAGACAGACAGACAGACAGACAGACAGACAGACAGACAGACAGACAGACAGACAGACAGACAGACAGACAGACAGACAGACAGACAGACAGACAGACAGACAGACAGACAGACAGACAGACAGACAGACAGACAGATAGATAGATAGATAGATAGATAGATAGATAGATAGATAGATAGATAGATAGATAGATAGATAGATAGATAGATAGATAGATAGATAGATAGATAGATAGATAGATAGATAGATAGATAGATAGGATTAATGCCTGTGTTTGGAAACTTAGAGGAGACGTCCTTACTCAGCCTGGGCTCTAGAAAACTCTTCCTGACATGCCAGTTCTGTCAGCAGTCAGTATTTCCGGCTTGCTGTTGCATCACCAGCTGCTCAGAATTCCACAGTGACACAAGAGGAGTTGATGTAACGACTCCGAGAGGAGGTCACGGTCAAGCCTCCTGAAACACGAGCGGCACGCTGCAGCACTGCAGCGCTACATGTCATATGAGCTCAATAGCTCTAGACAGCCAATTATTGATATAAACCCCTACAGATCTGGAATCGGTATTTGATTTAAAGTGCTAGTTCTTCCAAAAAAAGGAAAATTCAGTATATATACACATATACTCTCCCTCATGCTCACATAGGATTCTCTTTCTTCCACGGAGCACAAAGGAGATGTTTAGCAAAACATTTACACGGCAAACACATTCACTCTTCTTTCATACACAAAGTAAATGGAGACCAAAGGACGTGTACTAGCTTGATAAATTTGCTGATGTTATTAGCAGACAGACAGATGGCAATGTGTAATCTCCTCCAGCCATTAGAATTAATGCAATACATAGTAAGGATGGTCACAATGAGTGTCAGTCGGGGAGTACTAATCTGAAAAAACACAAGCATCAGCAGCCTTTAATGAGGACCGAGATGACGCAAAGTGTGTTTTCAAACTGGTGAGGCTAATTATCAGCTTGGGGAATAGAAATGCTGAGCCATTGTAAGGTGTCTGTGTCGCGTGTGTATTTGTGCACACCCGAGGGAACCTGGAGTGCTAACATGCGACTTGATCTCGTTGTGAAAAGATATGCCAAATATGCAAAGTCACTCACAAACTACTGTCAGATAAATGAAAGATAAAGTTTGTGTAAACAAAATACCAATAATAAACAGAAAAAAATCCTGCAAAACATTTTAATAATAAACAAGCCCGAAATACACCGGGACTCTTATTTTGAAATGACACTTCTACTTCCAGCTGCTCATTCAAACAATAACAAATGCACTCCTACAACCATATAAAACATATTACAACATAAACATCATAAAGTAAACGCTGTCATAATTCATCAACAGTAATCACCTTGCATAAATGTGCGCTATTTACTGATTGCGAACTGCTCCGAAACCATATGGAAGTCAATGGGGCACATCGACTGTTTAGTTACCGTCATTCTTCAAAATATCTTCTTCTGTGTTCAGCAGAAGAAAGAAATTCATGCTGGTTTTGAACAACTTGAGGGTGAGTAAACGATGACAATTTTCATTTTTGGGTGAACTATCCTTTTAAGTTTAATAATCATATTAAGCCACATCACAATTCTTATTTTCTATCCCCAAATTTAAGACCTCTTAAAATGTTAATTAAGTCTTTTGTTATACCATTTAAGCTATTTAAGACTTTTTATAAACTTAAATAAAAAAATAAAAGGTGAGGGGACCTACTTTTTATTTCAAATGCGAGTGAAACGCTTGCGCTATCAAGCCCTGTAATGCATCATGCTTACTAACTTAAAGTATTACCAGTAGAGGTTGAAGGATCACATGTCTTATAATACTGTATTTCATAAAACAACATGAATGACTACAGCTCATCACACACTCCATCAAAAACACACTCTGTAATATCTCCGGTCCTCCATTTCCACTGTGACCCGATCAATCTCCTCCTTTCCTGTGTGGTTTTTCACATCCTTCCATCAACAGCTTGTTTTAAAGCAAAAGCAGCACTATGGCTGCATGAATATTGATCTATATCCATATCCAGTAGACATATGTCTGAGAGGCAATGCTAACTGGGCTGTCTCCTGCTCCTGTGTAATTAGTTTACCTCCTTCCTTTGAGATAAAGTATGTAACACAGTACTAGCACATGGCGGGTTCTCGTTCATCATACATGTTCGTTCATACCCTCTCTCCTTGCACAACGTGTCCCGTTTCATTCATGCGTTTGAGGCCATGCGATGCGATTGGGACAGCCAGGGAGTGAATAATGTGTCAGGACAAGAGAGGCAATCATAAGACAAAATATGTCTTTGCATTTTAATTATATACACACACACACACACACACACACACACACATACATATATACATATACACACACACAAACTTACAATAACTTTACATTTGGAAGAAAGAAAAAAAAATTATAAAGGACATTTTTTTTTATTTTAAATTAATAAAAGTCATAATAAACTAAATTATTATTAATATAATGTCTGGATAAAAATATGCCAACAGCAGGATAACAGTGTTAAAAGTGCACCTTTAAAGTTTAGTTAAACAATAGTAGAAGAAGGAATCTCATCATATCAGTTGTTCACAATACAGAAATCTGTTCAATGGATCTATACAATATCTATACAAAAAAAATACTATACAAAATTACACGAAGGCCCGGTTTCACAGACAGGGCTTAGATTAAGCCAGGATTAGGCCATAGTTAATTAGGACATTTAAGTACATTTTATAAACATGCCTGGTGTGCATCTTGAGACAAAACAATGGCACTGACATATTTTAAGAAACGCCAGTGCAAGTTGCTTCCAGTTAAAACAGCTCAAACATGCATTTTAGTCTGGGACTAGCTTAAGCCCTGTCTGTGAAAGTGTAAGTGTTTACATTTTAGCTTATCCCCTATGAACAAACAACAAAACTTAAGACAAAATGATAAAAAGAGAAAATTTAAGGCCCTTTCACAATGTCAGGACTTCACCGCACCTCTCAACACAAGCATCATGTGTGGCTTTGACCTTCACATGAAAAACGTTGCAAATCACGAAAGAGCGATTTCACAAGGTTCCAAGAAACTAACAAAAGCAAATGTGAATTTATTTTGTCTGAATGGCAAAATATGTCTTTGACGTTGGGTCATGTACTTTTGTGCAGCAAACTGACCAGCTTTCATTGGCTTTCTTTGTGATGGTTTTCACACAAACATCACTCCAGGCCTCATACTCAAACGCACTGCAGCTGGAGCCTGATGACAGACGTTCCAGTCCTCAGGGGCCACAATAACAGAGACCTAATGCGCAGGATCACATTTACCACAAAAGGGCCATCATCACAGCCATAATGGCTTACATGCGATTCCCAAACAGATGAAAGGAGGTCAATATAAAGGAAGCTCTATGTACAAGGTCCCTTTATGGCCAAGATGTGCCAAAATAACATATGGAACAGTTTGGGATAAAATGGTAAAATAGCCCCGACAGAATAAAAACAGAGAATAAACCAGGCTGGTGTTGAGATGAGAGAGGATTAGCCAGTGACCTCATTCATTACAAGAGAAGCCGCTCTCCTTTTCTACATCCAAGGTCTTTCATGAATTCAATTAAAATCCATTGAATTTAAGTGCTACAAATTTCACAGACTAACAAATCTTAAACTTCTTATAGGTCTAAAACTGTTTCGACAGATATTTTACAAATATACACTTACAACAGTTTGGAGTCAGTAAGATTTGTATTATTTTAGGAAATTAATCATTTTAATAATCTACGTTGACTACACAACTAACTATATGCTGTATCTAGCAGACTTCAGCTACAACAGTTTAATAGTGTGAAATGTAACTCAGAAAAGCCAAAATCAGCAAAAAAAAACACATTACATAAAATAACTGAAACCTGATCCTTCCCTTTTCAACAAATTCCACTATGGAAAAGTCAAGCAAAGCGTCATTATGGATATGTGGAAAGAGCCACTTAAGCCCAAATAGTTTCCTTCCTGTGGTGGAGCACCAGATACAGTGAATTTAACATGAATCGTTCTGTATGTGTGGCCTCTGAGAGTACAGGTGAAGCTTCATATGTGTAATGTGTATGGGTAAAGTTAACCTGCTAAAATGCACTGGTTTATAAACTCAAAAACTGTATGTTCAATAGTTATAAAACAGTACATTCAACAAGAGGTGCTAACCTACTTTTGTGAGCATGGCCCTTAGTTCAAAATTAGAGAAATTACTCGGTCTCAGCGGGGAGGTTTTCCACAGGACATCTTGCAGTATTTGAAGGACTGGAAGCTCTTATCTGTTTCCTCTAAGGCAAGATGATTATTTTTCTTTTGCAAAGCATCACTGGATTTCATTCTATTTTCTATATGGGTGGTGATATGACTCATGTTTCAATGCGGCACAAGTAAACAAAAGTCCTGCTATCACATCTATGATTAGGGATGAGCAAAACTACATCAATTACACATGAAAATCAATTAGTCTGCGTGATGTCGGAACAATTAGTCAACTTGTTGGTCATAAGGAAGCCCTGTATAAATTCTAAGTTTTTTCTAAGTTTAAAAAAAATGTACTTCTTAAAAATGTAAAACAAAATGCCCCAAAACATTCATCTGCATAGACCAATTAAAAATACTTGGACTGACAGTAAATGCTTTGAAATATATTGCTGGAGGAGGGTGAATTTGTTACCAAATAGCTACTTTGATTGTGATGGTGTTGTGAAAGGGATGAATTTATAGAGATAAACTTAATCTAGTCAACCAATCCTGATGGCAAAATACTGATGAATCATTTTAATCTGTAATACTGAAGAACAACAAAAACCCTTCATAGAGCTACTGGGAATCTGGCATTTATTGTAGTCACCTATTAGTGCAAAGCATTCATTGAGAAGTGAGTTAAAGGGGTCATGAACTGCATTGTTTTATTGTTTTATAATGTTTCCTGGGGTGCACTTATAATGTTAGTATGATTTTTACATTAAAAAAAATGGAATTTAGAAATAGAAGGATCCCTGATTTTAGCCCTCTGATTTGAACGCTCTGTTTTAATGGGCGTCTGCTGTGAGACTTCAGTGTAAACGCCCACTGCTGTGATTGGCTAACAACTCTCTGGAAATCTTTTACCACGTTTTTACTAATCACAGCTGTCGAGACTAAATAATTGTGAAAAATGTTGATTATAGCATTATATTTAGATCTACTTCCGTTGCATCATGAAATGTTGCAGCAATGAGCATTACTCCGTTTCACGCAGCGCAGTACAGAAGCTGTGCGCAAGGAGAGCGGGAGCAGCGCGTGCCCGTTGTGCTTTCACACTGTCAGCATTTGTCCCACGCAGATGAACTGTGGCGTGTGTACAGCAAATACAGACGAATATCGTCCAATCTGTCACCTTTTTCAGTGTTCTCCTCCGACCCCTGTCTGTCTCGTGCTTTGATTTATGATGGGCAGCATATATCTGCTGCGATGCGACCGTGTTCCCCTCTGTCCCAAACACATATGCATTAAACATGCTACATATAGGTTGTTTACATGATAAAAGAAATCTTAAAAGTTAAGATATGCCTCTAGTTTTAATCATTTAAATGAGTCTTTGAAGTTTGGGCAAAAACTTCTGGCAGTGATGTGTTTTCGTGTATTTTATTTATTTTTTTCACAGTGCTGGATGTCATATGGTGATTGTAAAACACACGGAACACTTCACTACATGATTCCACGGTGAAATTTGTTATTTTTCATGTTAATCAGTTCAATTTAGACAATGCACTGTGGCTTTAATTCACCGTGGGCAGCGCAGCAAAAATAGACTGTGCCGAAGCGATCGCGGCACTGCCGTGTTGCCTCTGCATGTGGTGTGAATGCTCTAATCTGTTAACATGAACGGCAAAAAAAAAATATGCGCTGCTTATGCTCTGCTAATGTGTGTAGTGTGAAGCCGGCCTTAACCATGACAGACATAACTATTGAGTGCATGAATGCAGTGATCTCGTCATTGCAAACTCGATTTCTGCACTCTCATGAATGCTTTCATCATAACTAACAATGCAAACACAATGTGAGATTGAGAGAAATACACAAATAGAAATGCAACTGATTTACCAAATAATCCAAAGTGAAATGTACCGAATTAACAAATAATGCTCAACTGAGACATTCACAAATAAATAACCACTTGCCTAGCATTAGGATCCTTTGGAAGGTGTTATTTTTAGTCCAGTGCTCCTGTATCGCTCTTCTCTCCTCGTCATCTCACTAACACGTCAGTGGGCAGGGCCAAAGATGTGTAAAAAAGATCTGTTTTTAGCCTAACAGTGACGTTTTGAGTTCTGAAACATACAAGATATTTTTGAAGTACAATTTATTTGGTCTTGAGCTAACCAAATAAAACAGAGGCAGAGGATAAAATAAAAAACTCTCCTGCTTCATTGTCTAGAAAAGCACAGTGACATTAAAACAATATCAGCATGGTTTCTATAAACACACCTACAAATATCAGTCCACAGGAAGTGAACAATGTTTTCATGTGATAATGTCATTTCGGTGATCTTACAAAGCTTCCTGTTTACCAGATAACTCAACAATGAAATAAAACCAATGGAACAGTCAATACTGCAAATACAGCAAATGTAGGTCACCAACATGGGGAGCTTGGAGGCTTCAAAGCCACATCATTTGCCTATTAAACAACATTACTGTATATAATTAGCAAGATTTGGTCTCAGACACACAAAATCCTCATTGAATATCCCAAAATCACGTAGAAATACAACTAGTTGTATATTCTGTATATAACTGTGTATGTGACAAATAAAACTCTTGAATCTTGAATCTCTATTACAAGACTAAATGGTTGTGAATGTCATTTCTTGTTGATATGTAGATTTTTTGCCAACTCATCCTTCAGCCAATTTGTCACCTTCAGCCAATTTCCACCACCATGTGATTCCTAGTACTGTTTTTTTTTTTTTTTTTTGCCTAATCCCAACTAGTCATATAACTAAACTAGTCAAATTTATTTTCAGAGGAAAATCCTCCCTGTCCTACATATGATCAAGATATGCTGGATACTAAAAAGATCTGCTTTCAACATAGAAAAAACATGAGTTAGCCTGTCATGGTTGCGTGGTTAAAACCCAGAGAGATTATTAATTAAAAAGGGCAGGGCAGAAGCTTCCAAGTGCGAGTGTGGCGGCACTCCAAGTGTAATTAGAAAGTCTCACACAGACAGGCTTCCATCCTTTCACGCTGCCCTCATCCATAAAAAAAACAAAAACAAGGCGGCTTATTAACTGTCCACATACACAAACTGGTTCTCTAAGTTATGGAGTTGTGATAGAAAATCCTATTTGGGTGAGATTTAATCAACGCTCAGCTTGACCCTTAATTCAGAATTGATTAAGCTGGTGTTCACATGCACAGAAAATCCTTACACCTCAGCCAAAAGGTGAAACGGTGCGTTATTTCTGTATGACCCTGCACTGGCAGGCTTTTCAACAGCACTGAGCTTTCAACACAACACAATATGTCAGATGAGTAAATTAACATGCCAGGCTGTCTCAAAGCAGACACCAGAGAACAATATACTGAAAATCAGGTAGCCCAATAGGATTTAAGTTATACAATCTGCAAGCTTTCTTTCAAATCTAAAAAAAAAAATTTACTCCAGACACTGTACTACTTAAAAAAAAAATATTTTTTTCACATCATGGCCACATTACTATATTACGTCAGATATTCCTGAAAGTGCCCCATTTTACTATTTTAAAGGTTCCTAATTTTGTTTTGGAGGTCAAAATTGTGTAATTGAATCATACATGCAACAGATTCGTTCAAAAACGCTGATTCATCCAGTAATGAAACAAGGGAAGTCTTTATGAGTGAGTTATTGAATCTTTCACTCAAACTGTTTATTCAGATTAATTAAAATTATAATTTTTTTTAACTGGACTGCAGCAATTAACATTTTGTCAGAACCTCTAGTAAATTACGTGTTATTTTGGTTAGTTGTCTGACTAAATTATGACTCAACTTTTTATCTTATTTAATCATGACTTATGTCAATTTCAACATTATCAACAGACCAAAACTGAAGTTAACTGTAACTTTGTAATTGTTTTTTTCCTCTCACAAAACTATTTTATGGATTCAAAAGACTTGGAATATTGTGCACAAGTCATATGGACTACATTTATGGTGATTTTGTACTTTTTTAGAGGTTAACAGCCATGGTCACCATCTAGAACCTCTAGTAAATTACAAGTTATTTTTAGTTGTCTGTCCAGAATCATGGGAGAATCATCTCTGTTTGAAACAAAAAAATTGTGATTCTCAATTTAACAAGAATCGTGCAGCTCTAATACATCACAAGGACTATACCTCTCTTAGCCGGAGCTGTTGCCCCACACACTCTACAGTATAGTTTGCTGCTGCTCCAAATAATGGATGTTTCACCAGCTCCTCCGTTTCGCTTTCAGCCGTGTTTACTCAAGATGACGAATACGATGATGCGTTGCAGCCAGTGGCTCTAAATTTCACAGGTACACTGCGTCATCAACACGCATTATCGCGATAGTGCAATTAGAATTAAAATCTCTATCATAGGCCAATTTTGCATGGTTTATATTGCATATCATTCATATCGCCCATTACTAGCAGTAAGCTACATTTGGCTGGACTGTTACTGATATAAAAAGTGATTGTTTTTGGCTTTTGGAGGATTTGCTATTAGGCTAACTGCCATGAAGCAATGCACAACCATGTGCAGGGACATATCTGCAAGGCAAATTAACAAATTCATCTAGCATATATGCATGAGCTGATATGAGCAATTAACAAATTTAATAAAGTCTACCATATACCTCATTGGATATTCATGGACAGAAATACCTCATACATTTAAAAACAGCCAAAAATCTAGCAGTTGCTTGAGAAAAATGGTTTTGGCGCTCATGTAAACTAAGAGGAGAATGTTAAATCAGTGTTGTGTCAAACTCATTCCTCATTCAGGGTCTGAGCCATCATTAGAGCGATGAGTTCGGAGCAGCTGGCATATTAAAATGTTTTAGGGTGGGGCTATAGGGTATAAGGCAGTGGGCGCAGAAGGCCGTGAGCAAACAATACCCCCTTAATCATTCTAACTGCATTACCCTACTCTCAGTCAAACGCTAATCCCAACTGGCTAATCAGACAGCGCCAGGAGCTAATCTAGCCCAAATCTAATAGACAGTAACATTTTGACCTGCGAATTCCCTTGGGACTAGGATGTTCGGTGATGATCAGACAGATTTGAAGAAAGAGATTTGGTTAATACCAACCTGTTTAAACAGAGTAGCGAATTAAAATGGCAAACTGTTTACCAGTTTTTTAAAAACTGATAAAGATTATTAATCAAAAATTAGCAACTGTCAAATGTAAATATGACGTACACTCACATCTCCAACCAACCACTGGGAAAACTGACAATAAAGTAACCATATTACTAAGGATGGTCCTAAAGCCGAATACCTTATTCAAAAAAGCATGAATTATCACTTCAAAATAAATAACTGATGATACTGAATATTTCCAACTTTATTTTACATAAAGATTGCTATAAAAAAGAATAAATAATTTTATGAATAATATAATGCATCTTTGCTATGCTGAAACTACAAATGGAATAGAGCTACACCTAAAAACGTGACACGACTGATCCCGGTACCCACCGCAGCATTTGAAATTTACTTTGTTTTTTGCAGCATTGAGCAATGTAGCCAATCATAGACATATCTGTTGATTTCTTGAATGCAATGGCCAATCAGAGGTGTTTAAGTTAGTCATAATCCACTCATCGCTCAAAACACAGGAGTTTTTGTTCAGTGCTGAGTTCTGCATGCTTGCAAATCATCTCAATATAACAAAGTGTAGACACAATGTAAATAAGAGATTCATTGTGCAGTGTAGACAACTTAATTGATTATAACGGAAGTTTCTGAGATTGCGATGAACTGACATCTTTGCAGTGATTATAAAGGGAGGGCTCTTTGCGTGCATTCTAGGCTATAATCCATTCAGAATTTGAATAAAAATGTAGCTTTTCGTGCTACTGAGGACCAAAGGCCACTTACAAGCTGCAGTTTCTAAAGTGACATTCACATATGAATGTGAGAATCACTCGCGAGATGGATGGAACTCCTAAGCATTGATATGTGACAGTGCTCTTAAAAGGTTAAAAACAATGCAAACTCACAGCGATCACAAATACACCGGAATGCACGCCACTTTGTTGAGGTTGCTCCTTGTGTATTTCTGGATGCTTCAGTGGCATTCAAGGCATTCTTTCCAGCAAGTCTTAGGGCACCTCTGTGTTTATTCTTGGCTGACAAGTCATGCGACTCAGGTTTCCTTTCGACACAGCTGATCCTCACACAGCAAGATGACACCTAGCGTTCTAAACTACATTGCGTAGTGTACCAGCAGTGCCTGGCATACATTCAAGGACAAACATGTTAATACCCAGGACAGATGACTTTCATCAGATTACTGATAAATGATCATTACTCAGACAGATCGGAAGTACAGCAAGTGGGGCAATAAATGTGATTCTGGTCAAATTAAGTCTAGCTATGTCATTCCCTTAACATCAATCTCATGCAAGAGTTGTTGAAACAAGAATGAAACTTCTGCTAGGAGCCATCAACCCCCCAGGAGTAATTATCACACTGCTGCTTCTGCCCACGAAAAGGTATAATTAGGGACTCAGGTCATGAGGCGTCCTGGTTCAAGACAAAAGGAATTTCCTGTGCCTTGTTTTAGGTCATCCACTGCCAGCTCATTTGGAGAGAGGGAATTCTGATCCTCAAGGTGGATGAAAGTAGGTAAATTAATCTCTAAGAGGACACATCTCTGGCACATTTCTCAAGGTTAAACATGTGTCACAGGAAAGCCTGACACTATAGACTAGTGAAGGAAGGAACTAGTCTTACAAGGAAAACTTACTCTGTCATGAGACCTTCAGCGGGCCAAAGGGCAAGATCACAATGGATAACTGTTGAGCAACCTCAAGACTCAACTACTTCATTCAGTTATAGAAATAATAAACAATTATTTCATTAGATGTGCAAAATTACTTCAGTATATCTAGATATATAGATCACTAATACTCACCAACAATTTATATGGCACCAATTATTAAACATGCTAATTCACCAGTCAGTCAGGATAACCAAGATTCCATGTAAATTGTATCTAAATCTAAATGCATTGAATTCATAATTCTTATTAAGCGTGTTGGCTTGAGGCATGGTGACTATGCATGTGAGGTCACATGTGCTCAAAGTGACTGAGTACAATATGACAGGATGTCCTAAATGCAGGACATGTCCCCAGGCTCACAGATACGCATCACTCTTTAAAGAACCGTAATGAGGCCGTCTGCTAATTATGAAATCCACATGAGGAGAGCAAACCCACACCATAAAAACACAGTAAAGGCTAAGGCCTTTGACTAGCAATTAGCAATATCATTGAAAAAAAGAGAAACTAGATCAGTGATTCCCAAATATTACTAGGGGAGTTAAAAAATAAGGGCTTTTAGAAGATGCTTGTGATTAACTGTATTTTTAATATTTAGCTATTGCATTCATATATAAACAATGAAAACGCACAGTGACCACAGATGCACTGTGTATATAAATAAAACAAGATTTCTAAAGCTTCAGAAAAGGTTAGGAAACACTGAAATCATTCAAATTTTAAGACAGTAGCTATTAAATTATAGGGTGCTGCTGTCTGTACATTATGGATGAAATGTTCCAGACTGTTTCAGTGTTTTATAGAGTGAAAATACAATAAGACAATTGCACGTTGAAAACTAGATATGGTGGTTTTGGAGAGGCTTCCAGAATAGTATATCCCTTTTTCACATAGATTACAGCCAATGAGTCTGTATTAGAATTTTTAATGAAAGAAAGATTTGGGAGAGAAGGACTTTAGGCCTGCATTAAACTATCCTTGAGCACAGCACAACATGGCGAGATTAAAACAAGAGGCTTATTTCAGAGAATCATTCTTAAGCCTTTCTTTATCAGATTCCCTCTACACTGTTCGACAGTGCATTGTCTCCGAAATTACATTCACTGCAGTGAAACAGTTTGAAAAGAAACTTGGTTGTATTAAACTAGTTAAGTTGCTAGAAGAGGAAATCAGCCCTTAATAAATGACAAGGAATGACTTGTTCCTTATTTACAGACTCAATAGTGTAATGCAATGACAACAATATGCTTCATTATTAAAGCACTATTAAAGTGGGAACTGTCTTGATGTTGTTCTGCTGAATTATAAATCGTAATATAAATATAATTATTAATAGGCAAAGTATATAAAAAAAAAAAACATGCAGCAGAAATTTCAAAATGACAAGCGAATTTCAGCTTTGACGTTGAAGTTCTACATGCACGGATTTAGTCATCGTGTCTAGCAGTGCAGGGGTGGTCATAGTTATTTTCTCTACCATGTAGTGATATCACGGCTCTCATCCTACACAGTGATTACAGATGTTTCCATGGCAGATCTGCCCTACTTCTGGAGCCAACTCATACTGGCTGCTTGCATCTAGATCGGCACTGAGACAAAGTCCTGAGATCATTCTTGACTGAAACAAGCATGTTTGTTGTACTTGTACCAGTACCACTTGGGGTATTTTGATGAAGCAAAAGCCAAAAATCACAACACAACAGAATGTATGAACCGCCTGTGACTCTGTGCTTGACCTTGATTTCAGCCCTGAGCTGAGGCGTATTTACTGCACTAATGATAAAGAGATCAATTAAACCAGTGAGCTGTGATCAATACGAGCATGACCACGGTCAGCCTGACAGCAGGCCGGGCCGTCTTACTGGGGCACTGAGCCAGGCAACCGTCAACTCCCTTTAGACAGCAGTGGGACAGGAAGTAGGGTGAGATAATAACCAACATGGCTATTGCATGGAAATGTAGGGCAGGATGGTGCGCCTCCAGCTGGGAGCTCACACTGGAAAAGACATGATATACCATAGGACAAATCCATCATAGCCCTAGGCATCAATTATGACGACGAATAAGGATAACTATAGAGACAGCGATAACAATTTCTCAAATTTGTTCTCAATATTAAAGAATAGCAGAGTTCACACCACAGCAATAACATTAATGACACAGAGAAACAATATTGTTGGAATCACTTTCAGAGCAATTTCATCTAGCTAATAAACGTAAAAACATTGACAGCCAATCAGAATCCATCCTGCTTTAATGAGCTCAAGCATTTAAAGTGACAGACAATCACAAGCTTTGAATAAACAACGATATCATCTGCTGGTGAGGACGCTAATAGTTATCGTTCTTGGTGTGAACGGCCGTTAAGAACCACTTAAAAAAAAACAAGCAACCATATAGAACACCCTACAATTGCATCTGAACTTAGTGTTATTTTAGTATTACTTTATTATTATTATTATTGTTCAATATATAACATTGTTCATACATTGTGTGTTTTATGTATGTTCAATGTAATTGAACCCATCATCTTGGCACTGCTAGCATTATGCGCTACCAGATGGGACACAGGAACTCTACTGACATCTTGATACGGACCACCAACATTTAGTAAATAATGCTCATTAGTGGCACTAAATTTAAGAGCCGTTCAGTTTGTGTCTGTAAATGTTTTTCATGGATTTGTTTTAAACATAATCGTAAAAGAACTGTCTTCCATTAAAATCCCCTGCATAATGCATGAAGAGCTCTACAGTAAAGTGCTACTTTTTGACTGAGCTGACTTGCAGGTGATTATAGCTGCTAAGTTGTTGGTAGTTATATACACTGAAATATGTATGACCATATCAGAAATCCCATGGAAGAAAATAGGCGAAGAGCATCCTGCCATGACTGTTTTGACAATCACTACTGTAGCTAAAACCTTCTCCCCTACATTAACCGAATGTATAACCTGCTGATTTTATTTTAGATGATAAAATTACGGCTAAAATCTTTCAATGCTTTACCTCTACTAAGACTGGTATAAAATGAAGACTAATTTCAACCAGAGAATTTGTGCATATCAAATGAGAAATCAAAGTCAACTTCAAACTCTACTTGCATTCCTTTTTGCAAAGACAAAAATCACAAAATCCAAGAAAACAGGCCTTTTCATTCACTTGCACAAACAGACATTACTATCCAAAAGTTTGGGGTCAGTAAGATTTTAAAGAGATTAATACTTTTATTCAGCAATGATGCACTAAATTAATTAAGTGAAAAAAAAAAAACTTTTACATTGCAATAAAATATATAGCTGCAAGCAGCGATGACGGGTCCAAGCCCCAGCACCACCGCCATCCCGGTGGCTTTAGGGCAACTGTGCACAACGGCAATATGAATTTAAACCCAGTAAATGTAAAATAACTATACCAAAGTCGTGTGAATAATCCACATTTACTGCAGCAGCTGGTGCTACTATTACTGTGAACCACATTCATGAGATCATTTAGATGAATTTCATGTCATAGGTCACTTTCAAATGAGTGCAAATCAAAAGTGACAGTAAAACCTTTACATTGCAATAAAAAAAATAATTAAAAAAAAATATTTTGAACGAATGCTGTTTTTTCAACTATATTCAAAGAATCCTGAAAATGCATGACCGTTTCCACAAAAATATTAATCAGCTCAACTGTTTAACATTGTCAATAATATTAAATATTTCACCAAATCAGCATTTTAAAATGATTTCTGAAAGATCAAGACTGGATAAATTAAAATTCAGCTTTGTCATCACAGGAATAAATTCAATTTTAACATAAAAAAAAAAAAAAAAAGACATTTTTTTTTTTAATTGTAATATTATTTCTCAATATTATTGTTTTACTGTATATTTGATCAAACAAATGCAGCCTTGTTGAGCATAAGATACTTAAAAAAAAAAGACAGACTGAGAATAATTGCTCTCAACTCTTCTGCTTTTAAATTATTGCAACGCATGCATCCTTATCAGGCACTACACTCTTAGGGTGGGTTGCACCAACAAGGATTAAATTAAGCACAGTTAGAGCTAATCTAGGATTTGTTGATGTTGGCTTTATTTTAAATCAAGTTGTGTTGCACCACTTAATTTTAAACCCAGATTAACAATGATGGATTCATGATTCATGAGGTTTCTGGCCGCCATGATGGATTCGCCATTGACAGCAACAATACTAATATTCAATTTCTTTCATTATTGACCACCAGAAACTCTCTCTCTGACATAAGTAGCTCTTGCTGATAAAGGAAATAAACTTGTAAAATGTCAGCTGCCTTTATAAAGTGATACATAGAGAGACCGTTACCGTTGTGGCAGCGCGTGTGGATTTCATAAGCATGGAAATATATATCAATTAATGGGGTATGTTGTGGCAGCGTAACTTATGATAAAACAAATTTCATGATTGACGGAGTGACTATCTTGGCTCTTGACAGCGCCGCCCATCCCGTTTGATCACCTGCACAGCAGACACGCGTGGAGCGGGTATGAGAAACGCAAGGCGCGGCCGCGATCACTGGTGTACACCTCATCATCACAGCTGCCGTTAAATGCTAAATATATTAGGGCCTACTCTCTTCACCGAGGTGCACAGAGATGAGTGACGGATCTGCATCCCGGACTCGATAGCAGGCTAGACTAGGCCACGACCCTCATGCCGCCGGCTCAAAGCACTTTATTTTTCATTTTTATTTGTAATAAACACCTCTCTGAGACTGTTTCTATCTCTGTTCAATCATCTGCATAGTTTAATTGTAGGTGCACATTATTTTATTTAAACCTCCTCACATGTAAATTTTCAGGATTGAAGTTAATCTGTTTTAAATATAAATTAAATCCAGGTTCAAAATGATGGTTTAAATGTAAACCTGCTTATTTTTAAACAAGGTTTAAAGTTTAGTGCAACAGAATTATTATATCAACCTTGATTTAATCTAGATTTAAGATTAATCCTTGTTGCAACACAACCTTTGTTTAGTTTAGATTCAAATTGTATGTTGTTGGCCTCATAATTCCTATGTTGTCTAACATGTTAAATAATTTTTAAAAATCATGGCTCAATGTGAAGGATCAGCTTGAGGCACGAATAAACATACATGTGATTTGGAGTGTTTGGATGCAAACTAATGGATTTCACGTCACTCATCATCTTATAATCTCTACCCATAAACCACTGCACACATTGGCCTACATACATTTAAGAGACACTGAAGCGTGACCCATTTCTAGAGGCTTTTACAACCCATTGCTTGCTCAGGATAACTTCTCAAAAATCAAAGTGTCTGACAAATAACAGCCCTAGTTTGACCTCGCTAAAGCATTAACATCTCTGTATTTGTTGGTCATGGTGAAATTGGAGCTGATGTTCAAAGATCCTATTTAAGTTTTTGTCTGACTAAAGCGATGCATAAGGAGACGGGTCATGACTTCGGGCTGATTTTGTAATGAGCTTGCTAGAAAATGTCTGACTGCGAAAACCAGCCATGAATTACAAACAGCCAATCAATAATACGTTTCACACCTCACAAAACAGATTTGGGCTAGTCAACCAAGCCACCCATGGTTTGTTCAAAAGTAAGCTGCGTCATATATATTTCGTACCTTCTACGCTGTCAGAACACGAGGTTCCAATGCCGGTATCGCCACTGTCCGAGGCAGCGCTGTGACGTCGCCCGCGGCTGCTAATGCCAGCGGCGGAAGAGGAAGCTTGCCATGCCGAGTCGCAGCCTGGGACCCATCCAGGAGAGGACGTGCTCGAACCTAGGAAACAAACAGAACAGGGTTACCATGGAAGAGGAGACGACAAACAGAGGGATGTCATTTCCAGCAAACACATTATTTCAAACTACTTTGTCTATTCGAATGAAAGACTTTTAGTTAAGTGAGCATTCAATATTGACAAGAATGTGCAACCAGATACTGCAATTCTCAGATAGCCATTACAAACACCATTACTTCAATGAAAATTAGCTAAATGTGCACATGGACAGAGTTAGGAATAGGGCTGCACAATATTGGACAAAATATTTTTGTTTTTCTGCAATATGAAAACAGTTTCACCAGATGAATAGCTCTATTTGGAAAGACTGAATCATTCTAGAATGATTGGGGTGATTGTGTAGGGTAGTGAATATGCATAGAAAATAATAAACCAATTCAATCATAAATACAATAGGACAAAGATACAAATTAATTCAAACAGCAGTGGATATATTTGACATCATTTTGCGTGCATGTATCTGCTCAAGCACAATTTGACGAGTGCACACAGAAAACAGCGTGCAAGTTCAGAATTGAGTTCTCTTCCACGTCTTCTTGCATTAGAAAATCGCTTGAATATTTAAACTGACAGGACCTTAAAACACGTGCAAACAATGAACTTTCGCTCTATGATGGTTAAACTACAAATTAATCTGAGATGTGCATTTCGAATCGCGGTGCCTGGTACGAACGGATCACGTATCGACTACGATTCCTATATTTGACATCGCACATCCTGCAATTTGACTCTCACGGATGGGCACGTCACAATATTGATGCAAGTTAGGAATCAAGAACCAGTGCTCAATTAGAACCAGTTCCATTTACTCAAAAAATTATCAAAAACAACTGCCAAGACTCAAAGGTTTGAGACTATATGACTCATATGACAAAGAACAGTTTTGTTGTCATAATATTATTAGTAATTCTATTAGCAATATTAATAGTATTGTTTTGTTTATTTTATAGGTACATGTACACTATCACTCAAAAAAAGAAAAGTAATAAATTCATATTTTTATTCAGCAAGGACACATTAAATTGATCAAAAGTGACATTTTCAATGTTACAAATTATTTTACTTCAAATTAATGCTGTTCTTTTGAACTTTCAGAGAATCTTGAAATAAATGTATCAGTTACCACAAAAATATTAAGCAGCACATTTTCAACATGATAATAAGATGATGATTTTTGGAGGATCATGTGACACTGACGACTGGAGTAATGATGCTGAAAATTCAGCTACGCCAAAGGAATAAATTACAATTTTAAAATATATTCAAATAGAAAAGTCATTTTACATTTTAATAATATTTCACAATATTAAAGCTTTTACCTTTTTCATCAAATAAATGCAGCCTTGGTGAGCATAAGAAACTTCTTTACAAAATAAATAAATAAATCAATCAGGTAAACTTATCTGGGCCAAAATGACTAAACCACTAAAACAAGGTGAAGTTCAGTGAACCAAATGGTCAGTCTTGCGCTAGAGGGCTTGTCCCGAATATCTGCTGGCCTAATCTATTCTGAGGTGTAATCCGTTTAGACAGCACCATTTAGGCTGTCCTCCGTAACGCCTGCCAGGAAAAAAGTGGAATATGAAATTTCTTTTGTCAGCATCTCTGAACATGTTGATTTGCTTCCAAAGAGAACAAAAATGACTGATTCATAGTACGTTTTGATGAAAAATGATTACAAACACATTGTGGAGTATATTACTACATTATTAAAACAAATATAATTTTCCTTACAGGTACAATCAGCAAAATCTACAACTCCTGACATACGCATTTTTTATTGTGCCATACATCTTAGAAAAGTCACAAGCTTGGAGCAGTTTCCCCTGAAATAGCATTAAACCAAGCAGCTAAGACAGAAAAACAAAAAATATTTCAGATGCTCTATATGAATCTTAAACCCACAAGATTTCAAGACCAGCAGGAGGCCAAGACCCAGCTGAAATCACCAGAACCAAAAATAGTTCTCCATAATTCCTGGGTGGAAAAACCTCAAGTTCATACCAGTTCATATGAAAGTGATCCACATTAGCCATCGTGACAGAGTATCAGATGTGTAAATATCCCGGGTAAACATAGAGCTTGTTGTTGACGGGGCACCAGCCGTTCTTCAAGACCACCAACAGTTATGCAACGTGATATGAATTATTAAGCACACTGACAGAGAGACCAGTTAGAATCTGTTGCATCACTGTTCAATATTTAGATAACTTTCAACACACAAAGTGTAAAAGCACAAGCTACTAAATACCACTGAATGTGCATTTTACTTTCATCACTGAGCAATTTGTATAAGAAAGGCACATGTAAGCAATTTGTATTTCAATGCTTGAATTACAATTATGTAAATTAATGCAATAACACATTTAACAAATAATCTATTCCATTTTATTATACATCTAACATAACAGTAGCCACAATCTTAAAACAAAGTAAATAATCTATATAATAATGTAATACTTTGCTGCTTTAGAACAACAAAATAAATTATTTTATATATACTAAATTGTTTAGGTTGCACATTATTTTAAGGTTTCACTTTTACAGTGTAATTATATACTTAAGTACTGAGCAATATTAATTAACTATAGGGTTGAGGGTTAGTTGCATGTAATTATGCATAATTTACTGCTTTTACAAGTACATATATAAGACACATATATAACAAGGACACTGTAAAATAAAGTGTTACCATTGTTTATTTTAGGGAAAAAACATGTCTTCATAAAATGACAAGATTTTTCTCAGAGTATAAATGGGGTCTATATAAACACACACAAGCAAAAATAAATAAATAAATAAATATGACGTCGGCACTGTATATATCAGAGACCCCACTGTTAGGGACCCTTGTGTCCATATCGGTCCCTCGACTCAAACAAAGGCAGGCTGAAGGTGACACGAGTGATGGTGTCAAACCATCACAGTACAATAACATCACGACGCTCATAACGGAACATCACATCTAATACACCACAGCCCGAGCGCGCGGAACAACAATACACGAGCCGTTACACGCGCCAGTCTGAGATCAAACATGGCTGTTCTTATGAACATATATCTGGCTTACAGTGCCATTACACACGCGGTAGGCTCTTACCTATCTTATAAGTGTCGAATCCGTCCTCAAAATCGTTTCTGGCCCACATCGCTTTCGGTTTCACACCGATAGATCCAACACAACGAGCCGAGACAAAACGCGCGAGCCCACCAAGAACAGGAGGGAGGAGGTATTTAAGTGAAACCGCATTCCATAGTCCCGAATGACTGGAATAACCTGCGTATATAATCTAAAAGCAAAGCGTTTATATGTCGCTACAGTATAGTCCTCAAAGGGTATGCGTGTGTCGCAGATTTGAGCCGGAGTTCAGTTGTGAACTAGTATTCGCTGTCTTTGACTCGCTGGCAGCTGCATCGCGAGGATGTGATCTCACTGCCTGCAGCTCCTCCAGAGAACCGCGGAGGAACGCAATCACAGCTCGAGCGACACTGACTCCTCCCACCGAACGCACAGCCACCGCGGCACTAGTGTACAAGAAGAGTCCATAAAAACATTCATTATTTGAATGTGTATTTACCCAGTTGTTTTGGAATCATATTGAATATCTAATATTTAAAATGTAACAAATTAAAGATTTGACTATCTGGTAAATATATATTTTTCAAAAAGATATCTTTACCAAATATTTCATTCTTTAATAATTAATTTAATAAATAAACTCTTAAAATATTTTTTCTTATATAAAAATAAGAGTTTGGCGCAAAATTTGGTGATTAACTTAATTATGCATGGAAAATACCATATACACAAACAGAAATGGACATTATACTATTTAAAATTTAACTTAAGCGTTATATTGAAGCCCTAAAAGATGCATGAAAATAAAAGCGAAACAGATTCCTTTAGGAATTTTTTGTAAGTTTTCCCCAGTATAGTTTATTTTTATTCTTTCTGTTGTTTCCTTAGATGCTATTATGAATGTAATATATAATAATTGAATACACTGTGATCCTCTGTATGTTGTATTTGTATGTAATGCAATAATAATAAAAAATAAATACATAAGAAATAAAGAGCCCGGGGAAAGTTGTCACACGGGTAATGAGCATGAACGTCCCTGAAATAAGTCTGAAAATTAATTAAATTGTTATTTTTCAACATTCAACATTTTTAATGGGCTATATGTTTTCTTTTATTTTACACTGAACTTGGGAAAAAACTGTTAAATAAAACCAATTAAATGCAATAAAGTTTGATTCGTTAACTAATAATGAGCAGTACATTTGTTACAGTATTTAATTATCTTTGTTAATGTTGGTTAATAAAAATCACTGTGCATTAGCAAATATGACATAAACTAACAAATACAACATTTGATTTCCATAATGTATTAGTAAGATTAATAAATGCTGTAGAAGTATTGTTCATTCTTAGTTTATGTTAACTAAAGTAGTTAACTAATGAAACCTTATTGTAAAGGGTTAACAAATAAATAAAAGCAAAAATGTGTGGCTGTGTATCTTACAAGATTTTTTTTTAAAGCATTATTTCACAACCATTTTTAATAATAAAAAAAAAAAATGGTAACAATTTATATTATTGACATTTAATGAGTAATAATAATTAACTACAGGTACTTACTATGGGTAAGGGTTAGGTTTAGTTGCATAATTTATAGTTATTACATTATGTAACATGTAATGTGGACACTGTCTTATGTCTCTCCAATATGTTATATAATCATTTCATTTATAAAATACTTTTGTTGGCCAAAATGGTTTGACATTTTGAATGCTCTTTGTACCTTATGTATTTTTGCCATTTCCTGAATTTGTTAACATTTTTTGTTTAAATTGTATTTAAAATTCTACAAAAGAATTTAAAGACTTTGGCCCCGGTATCACAGACAAGACTTAAGCTAGTCCCAGACTAAAATGCATGTTTGAGCTGTTTTAACTGAAAGCAGCTTGTCAGTGCCATTGTTTTGTCTCAAGATGCACACCAGTAATGTGTTTTTCTAAGGCACGTTTATAAAAGCTACTTACATGTCCTAACTGAACTAAGGCCTAATCCTGGCTTAGTCTAAGCCCTGTCTGTGAAACCAGGCCTAGGTATGTGCATGTGTTAAACTGACTTAAAAAAAGTAAATAGAGAGACAACAAACTGTTCTCCCCTAGTATGAATGGGGATGGTATAAATGTAAGCAAATACTATGTTTATGTGATTTCAAAATGGATCTGTTAAGTATTATGCACTTTTTAATGAAGTAAAGTTACCATGAAGTGCTGACCGTATGGTATTTGTTACGCAGGTCTTCCAAGTGGATAAAATGAATTCATTTGATTTGTTCAAATCAACAAATACACTCACCCTCATCCAGATGGCACATTCTTTCACAGGGAAACACAGCAGAACTATTTAGATTTCAGGGTGTTTGAGACCGTTTCCACTCCACACCTGTTTGACAGACTAGGTAATTGTCCAAGCTGCCCAAATGCAGGGGCATTCCTTTCTAGCCTTCATGTCTATTTACCCTGCGGTCTCATTACACCCAAGAACTTCAGTTTATCATGAGTCTCATATAGAAGAGTTTTTCATGTTGCTTTTGTCTCTTGCATAACATACAAATGTACAAAACATAAAAACGGCTACCCTGATTTTTCACAACATCTGCATTGCATAACATCTACAACTATCACAAAGATTACTGCGGAAACAACTGCAATCCATATTTAAGTGATGGTACCTCAACACCATGACATACAATAACTATGATCTGATTAAATTTCCTATGCATTACATTTATTCACAACATATCAAACTGCACACAGCAGACAGGGAAGAGGCATCACAGCCAGTCATCTGCCTGATTGGGTCCATATCAACAGATAAAAAACTTGAGGCGAGAGGAAACAAGACTATATAATAACAGTATTATGCTGGTTCAATTGCCCATGATCTCACAATTAACAACATGCATTCAACTGCAATTACCCCACTCTGACAAGACTAACAATTCAGGTTTCAAAAATGATAGCTTGACTGACCAATCTTTTCAAGGTGTAAATCATTGTTTCATATGCTTTTATATAATAAGCCTGTGATAATAGATAAATAACACATAAAAGATAAAAGGATAAAGCTCAAATAAATCTCAGAAAGCTTTGTCCAGACACCACCACAATAGTTGCATAATCTCCTGTTCTCAGGGCCTATTCATTAGATTTATTATGCATACAGTCCCATGTTGCCAATTTGACGAAGCAGTTCTGTCAGCCCAAAAAAGAGCTGGACCAGACCTGCACTTTATTTATGTAATGTTTCATAAAGGAATAGTTCACCCCAAAATGACAATTCTGGTTACTCCTTTCCATGCAATTACATGAATGAGAACTGGAGCTTTTAAGAGGCACTACAATTAAAGCTTTTACAAATCATTAAAAGATTGCAATCTCGATTCAAACACCCACACAATCTTATTCCTAAATGACAACGATTCTCCTCGTACTATTTAACCGTTGACAAAACACTGGATCATTCAGATCTGCGCATGGTCTTCTGTCTTACAAATACTGAAATGATCACAGAAGTACTGGGATATATAGTTGTTTGCATATAAACACTGATGCCTACGTAGCATATAGAGCAAATCACCTTTTAATTGTAACTTGTCGCTTCAAATTACGATTGTATTGCATTGTTGGAGACAAATTAAATGTTAAACAAAGTGTTTGTCATTGAATCATTCAAGAGATTTGTTCAAAAACTAAATGAAACAAGTGACGTCTTTATGAGCGAGTCATTGAATCGTTCTTTCAAACAGATTTAAAAAAATAATTCATTCAAATGAATTAAACATTTTTAAATACTAAGCAATGAACATTTTGTCAGAACCTCTAGTAAATGACATGTTATCTTGTGGGACAATCTTTAATATGACTTCTGCACTATATTCCCAGTCTTCTAAGGGCATTAGCTTTGTGTGATTGAAATTCAATTAAATATAAAAAGTAATAAAATTACTTTGTGATTGAAAAAGTCTTCCACTCTCGTTCAGAGAGTCATAACCAAATCAGTCTGATTCATGAACAAATCATTCAGACTGACTTTGTGAACTGAATCAACCGATTCATTGAAAAGAGCCGACTCAACTCATGAAAGATCTTTTTGAAGCTTGAAAGCTTCATCCCTCATTCATTGCATTTGTGTGGAAAACAACAACCAGTACTGTTCCTTTGGAACAACCAAAGAGTAATGACAGAGTGTTTATTAACGCAAAGTCTGCACTAAAAAAAAAAAAAAAAAAAGCTTCTACATGTTAAGTCTTGTTAGACCGCCACCTGTGTATATGGAAACCGCATTGAGGAAGTGAACAAAGACACCGAGCAGACATTCCTGCAGACTATACAGACTCGTGGTACTGGATGACACTGAGGCCTGTCTCCAACACAACAGAAGCTCTGAGCTGAGCCACAGTTCTGGCCCACTCACTCCACACACACAGAGCAGCTACACTTCATAACACAAAGAGCGCTCACACTCCACTGTGAACAGCTGTGGTCTGTTATAGTGCCAACATGCACTGAACATATCTCTGCTAAGGCAAGCATCACTTTTATTGCTCGTTAAACTTCAGCACTTAAGTTGTTAAAGCCACGAATGACAATTCAACTCATGCAGCTTATGTGAAGAGATGTAATGTTATTTACCCAAGTGATCTAACTTATTTTTTCATTGAAGGCACAACCTGAACATTACAGACCAAAATATTATCGAGATTTGAGGGTGGACTCTTTTGACTTCCTTTCTTTTGTCAGTAAGCGACCACCTAGCAACCACGTCAACAACCACTTAGAAAAACCTAGCATTGTGAGATCTTTACAAAGCCATTATGCAACCACCAGAACACTGTAGTGACACTTAGCAATGCTCTAGCAACTACCCAGAACCCTTTAGCAAACACATAGTGTAACCAAGCAGCAACCTCCTGAGGTCTCTTGAAGCCAACACGGAAGTGACTTAAACTGCAATTCATTGACTGGCCGCTAGAGACAGGCTCCAAAAGGAAGTCAAATCTGTATCTCCCCTTCCTGTTAAAATGCCCAACTTTACAGCAGAAAAAAAATTGTTTACAGCCTGTTACAAAAAGTGGTTTTGGTCCATATAGCTAATTTTGCTCTTCACAATTGTGAGGGGGTGATTTAACATTACATTACATTAAAGGGTTAGTTCACCCAAAAACTGAGTTATATTAAAGTCCTGGCTAATCCAAGCTTTATAATGGCAGTGAATTGTTGCCTTGTTTATGAAGTCCATAAAAGTGCATCTATCCATCATATAACTACTCCACATGGCTCTAGAGGGTTAATAAAGGCCTTCTGAAGCGAAGTGGCATGTTTGTGTAAGAAAAATATACATTTTTAAAACTATAGACTAAAATAACTAACTTGCAGCAGATTGAGAGCTCTTTTAACCGGACCAGTTTAACATACTCAAACACCAGAGAACAACTTAGCAAACACCTATCAACAGCCTAGTATGAAAGAAAAAAAACAAGATCTTTATGTGAGCAACCACACAGAACATCCTAGCAACCACATAGCAACACATTAACAAGTACTCAATATTTTGATCGAGATATACTTATAATTAACATATAATTAAGTATTCTAAGTATGCTTGGCTTATAATTGTGTTTATAGCTTATAAATGTAAGTAGCTTATTAAATACATACTGTCTTATAAACTTACATTGTTTGAAAATATTGATTTATAAAGAAAACATATGTTCATAATTCTGAGTATCTGATTTTTTTGTGTAGGTTAGTCCACTGGTAGTGTACGAATTTTACATTTTTGCACTATTACGCATGTTGCATTCAAAAATGTTGCTTTTTTAATGAAACTTACCCACATTCAAGTGTTGATTAAAAAAATGGATGCATAAAGCTAGAATAACATGTTTTTAAATGGAAAGAGTTAAAGTACAGTTAAAGCTATATTTCAAGTATTAAAAAAATAATACCTAAATAGGAACATAGTAGTATACTTAAAGTGCAAAAATAATTAGTAAACTTTAAGTATGATGTTATGTTCACTTAAAGAAAACTTAAGTACACTTGCTGTATAAAACTACTAATCTAGAAGTTTACTGAGAGCATACTTCAAAGTGTACTTTCATGAACTAAAAAATGTGCTACAAGTATTTAACTAGTAAACTATCAATATAAGTTCCCTTGTAGTACAAACTAAAAACTTAGTTATGTATTCAAAGTTCACCACTAAGTTTACAACTGTTACACTTAAAAGTATACTTTTAGACACTAAAAAATGGGCCAATTTAGTCCCAAGTAGTATTGAAAGAGTACACTTACAAGTATGTAATATTAGAAGCATTTGTGGAAAATATGCTGTGTGAAACAAAACAATATTACAGAATCATTTAGCGCCAATTGAAATCAACACTGGCACAGAGTGAGATAACATTTCTACTATATTTTCCATAAACACCAGTCTCATTTATCTAACCAGCGATCGTGTTTTTACAGAAAAAAGGTCTTTGACCCTCTTGGAGATGAATGAACGCTGTTGCTACCCAACCCAAACAGCACATTTCCTCTCTGAGGGCTGAGAGAGCTGTACACCACGCCACCAATGAATGTTCACGATTTCACTCCTGTATTTTGCCACCAGATCGGGGGCTGGTTTGGGAGAGAACCACATGAATAATTCCCTGAGGTTTGGAGCGTGTGGGACGTACAAACCAGGGCATCAAGAATCAGTGTTTTTGTGCATGTTATCGGACTAGTGCAGGCTGCACCCAGCCCCCACTTCCTGTCTCGCTGCCAGGAAACCAGTGGCTGCATTATAACACAGTGGACCTGCACATGCATATGCTGTCCATAGTAACAGTACCAGCCTGCAGCCAAGCCAAAGTATGACTGGCCAATATTTAATATGGAATATTATTTCATATTTACAATATATTAGCTTGACTTCCTGCTTAAAATACCTGGACGCAGAAAACAAGTCTTTGCTTCTTAAAAATACATGAATTAGCCATAATTTAATATAAAATAAGAAACAAATCACATTTTTATAACATGATTCTTTCTTTCTCATTCTTACAACATTATCTTTATCTTCAAAAGCCAAGCATGAAAGGTCAACAGCATTCATTACTAAGAGACTCAAAGCCCATTTTCAAATTTAATTCAGTTCAAGTGCCGACATAAATAGCAATGCCCCATATTACTCGGCCTGGAAAGGAGAAAATTACTAACAGTTTCAATAAAAAGAAAGATATAGTTGTACAAATGCAAAACTTACAGTTGTTGGTCGACATGGGAAATGCACATTATGCAGAAGTAGCGGGAGGAAGTGGTGTTTGCTAAGCATACGTTACCTCGTGGAGAACCACAACCAATGAGAACACATGAAACATGTCACAGACACTTTTGAATAGGTGTGACAAAAGGACTTGCTTTCAAGTGTCATTTAAACGTTAGTTTATCTCACTTGTTTATTCACAAACATTTGGATCTTGGGGTTTGATGCTTCCACACATTGATTGTGGTAAACAAGAATAAAACATTGGCAACAGTCTTTGTTGGATGCCCATTAGCTCCTGTTTGAACTGCAAAGGTCAGGACTTCTGACTTTGTAGTTCTCCAGAGCCACTATAGCGGGACTCTTGTTAAACACATCACAGCAGGAGACGTCCGGTCTCAGCAGCCAGGCTAGAAACCATAGTCAAAGATCAATACCAGTCTAGGTCAGAAAGACCTTTATGAAGTGTTTGTGGAACTACAGCAGACTTTGATTCGCTTGAAGGAAAGGCAAGGCTAAGCACAATTAAAAACAACAGTTAGTTGAGCAATGTGCTGTAGACTTTTTAAACATATGCAAAAAGCAAAACATATATTGCACACTAATATTATACAACAGAGACATCTAACTGCACAACATTAAAATTACAAAATACCAACATATCAATACATTTCTACAATAAAGCCAGGGAAAAAAAGAGATTTAAAAGACACCAGTGTGGAGGCTGTTCTAATCACAGATATGTATACGTAGATGCCACATTTGACCAATCCATACATGTCGGTGCGCCATCTTGGAACGGTCAGATTGTTGTCACTCACAGTAAGAATCAATGATGCCACAGCTTCTGGTTGTCAAATTGCAGAGAAGTCTATTCCCTACATAGATATTCATATATTCATAGACACTGTCAACTTGCTCTTGAATGTTCACGGACCGCTCCAATATGGCAGACGGCTTACGTATAGCAGCCCATTGAAACGCATACGCACGTATGTATGTGTACATATTATATTATATTATATTATATTATATTATATTATATATATATATATATATATATATATATATATATATATATATATATATATATATATATATATATATATATATATATATATATATATAAGCTAAAATTATTTAAGTTCATTTTTTCCCTCAATGTACACACAGCACCCCATATTGACAGAAAAACACAGAATTGTTGACATTTTGCAGATTTATTAAAAAGAAAAACTGAAATAACACTTGGTCCTAAGCATTCAGACCCTTTGCTGTGACACTCATATATTTAACTCAGGTGCTGTCCATTTCTTCTGATCATCCTTGAGATGGTTCTACATCTTCATTTGAGTCCAGCTGTGTTTGATTATACTGATTGGACTTGATTAAGAAAGCCACACACCTGTCTATATAAGACCTTACAGCTCACAGTGCATGTCAGAGCAAATGAGAATCATGAGGTCAAAGGAACTGCCTGAAGAGCTCAGAGACAGAATTGTGGCAAGGCACAGATCTGGCCAAGGTTACAAAAAAAATAAATTCTGCTGCACCTAAGGTTCCTAAGAGTACAACCATAATCCTTAAATGGAAGACATTTGGGACAACCAGAACCCTTCCTAGAGCTGGCCATCCAGCCAAACTGAGCTATCGGGGGAGAAGAGCCTTGGTGAGAGAGGTAGTCGGGAGATGGGAGAAAGTTGTAGAAAGTCAACCATCACTGCAGCCCTCCACCAGTTGGGGCTTTATGGCAGAGTGGCCCGACGGAAGCCTCTCCTCAGTGCAAGACACATGAAAGCCTGCATGGAGTTTGCTAAAAAACACCTGAAGGACTCCAAGATGGTGAGAAATAAGATTCTCTGGTCTGATGAGACCAACATAGAACTTTTTTGGCCTTAATTCTAAGCGGTATGTGTGGAGAAAACCAGGCACTGCTCATCACCTGTCCAATACAGTCCCAACAGTGAAGCATGGTGGTGGCAGCATAATGCTGTTGGGGTGTTTTTCAGATGCAGGGACAGGACGACTGGTTGCAATCGAGGGAAAGATGAATGCGGCGAAGTACAGGGATATCCTGGACGAAAACCTCAGACTGGGTCGAAGGTTCACCTTCCAACAGGACAATGACCCTAAGCACACAGCTAAAATAACGAAGGAGTGGCTTCACAACAACTCCGTGACTGTTCTTGAATGGCCCAGCCAGAGCCCTGACTTAAACCCAATTGAGCATCTCTAGAGAGACCTGAAAATGGCTGTCCACCAATGTTTACCATCCAACCTGACAGAACTGGAGAGGATCTGCAAGGAGGAATGGCAGAGGATCCCCAAATCCAGGTGTGAAAAACTTGTTGCATTTTTCCCAAAAAGACTCATGACTATATTAGGTCAAAATCTAATCAGGGGAGCTTCATGCCCTGGATGTGCATCCCACAAATCTCCATCAACTGCAAGATGCTATCCTATCAATATGGGCCAACATTTCTAAAGAATGCTTTCAGCACCTTGTTGAATCAATGCCACGTAGAATTAAGGCAGTTCTGAAGGCGAAAGGGGGTCAAACACAGTATTAGTATGGTGTTCCTAATAATCCTTTAGGTGAGTATATTTTATATATATATATATATATATATATATATATATATATATATATATATACACACACACATATACACTCACCTAAAGGATTATTAGGAACACCTGTTCAATTTCTCATTAATGCAATTATCTAATCAACCAATCACATGGCAGTTGCTTCAATGCATTTAGGGGTGTAGTCCTGGTCAAGACAGTCTCCTGAACTCCAAACTGAATGTCAGAATGGGAAAGAAAGGTGATTTAAGCAATTTTTAGCGTGGCATGGTTGTTGGTGCCAGATGGGCCGGTCTGAGTATTTCACAATCTGCTCAGTTACTGGGATTTTCACGCACACCCATTTCTAGGGTTTACAAAGAATGGTGTGAAAAGGGAAAAACATCCAGTATGCGGCAGTCCTGTGGGCGAAAATGCCTTGTTGATGCTAGAGGTCAGAGAAGAATGGGCCGACTGATTCAAGCTGATAGAAGAGCAACTTTGACTGAAATAACCACTTGTTATTTCACAACCAAGGAAAGCATTTGTGAAGCCACAACACGCACAACCTTGAGGCGGAGGGGCTACAACAGCAGAAGACCCCACCGGGTACCACTCATCTCCACTACAAATAGGAAAAAGAGGCTACAATTTGCACAAGCTCACCAAAATTGGACAGTTGAAGACTGGAAAAATGTTGCCTGGTCTGATGAGTCTCGATTTCTGTTGAGACATTCAGATGGTAGAGTCAGAATTTGGCGTAAACAAAATGAGAACATGGATCCATCATGCCTTGTTACCACTGTGCAGGCTGCTGGTGGTGGTGTAATGGTGTGGGGATGTTTTCTTTGGCACACTTTAGGCCCCTTAGTGCCAACTGGGCATCGTTTAAATGCCACGGCCTACCTGAGCATTGTTTCTGACCATGTCCATCCCTTTATGACCACCATGTACCCATTCTCTGATGGCTACTTCCAGCAGGATAATGCACCATGTCACAAAGCTTGAATCATTTCAAATTGGTTTCTTGAACATGACAATGAGTTCACTGTACTAAAATGGCCCCCACAGTCACCAGATCTCAACCCAATAGAGCATCTTTGGGATGTGGTGGAACGGGAGCCGTGCCCTGGATGTGCATCCCACAAATCTCCATCAACTGCAAGATGCTATCCTATCAATATGAGCCAACATTTCTAAAGAATGCTTTCAGCACCTTGTTGAATCAATGCCACATAGAATTAAAGCAGTTCTGAAGGCGAAAGGGGGTCAAACACAGTATTAGTATGGTGTTCCTAATAATCCTTTAGGTGAGTGTGTATATATATATATATATATATATATATATATATATATATAGAGAGAGAGAGAGAGAGAGAGAGAGACACACATCTATGGTTCTAATATATTTAAAAGGCAAACTGTTCCAGAGCCTCTGAGCCATCACTGAAAAAGCGCGATCGGCCAGTACTTTACGTTTAGATTTAGGAACACAAGAGTTTCTGGTCAGAGGACCTAAGTGATCTGGATGATGAGTATGGTTGTAACAAATTTGAAAGATAGGTTGGTGCAAGGCCATTTAAATATTTAAAAACAAACAACAAAATCTTAAAATTAATCCTATAACAGACTGGTAGCAAATGTAAAGATGACAAAATAGGGGTAATATGGTCCCATTTCCGAGAGCCTATCAACAATTTTGCTCCAGCATTCTGGACAATTTGCAATCGTGACAAAGTGAAATGACTAGGGAATTATAGTAGTTCAGACGTGACACAAAAGCAAGACCTTTGCCAGTGTTCTTAATTTAAAAAAAAAAAAAAAAAAAAAAAAAAAAAAGGATCTACCAACAGCATTAATCCGTTTGTCAATTTTACCGAATCATCAAAAAGTACCCCTAAAGTTTTTTACCATGGATTTACCATGAATAGATAAAGGGCCTAAATCAAAATTAGGGGACACTAAATGTATTAGGGGGTGCAAACACAAAAATCTAAAAGTTTTATACTCATTTAAATGCAAAATGAGGGTCCTAACAAGTTACTTTACTGCTTTACTTGCATATACACCGATCAGGCATAACATTATGACCTAATATTGTGTTGGTCCCCCTTTTGCTGCCAAAACAGCCGTGACCCGTCGAGGCATGGACTCCACTAGACCCCTGAAAGTGTGCTGTGGTATCTGGCACCAAGATGTTAGCAGCAGATCCTTTAAGTCCTGTAAGTTGCGAGGTGGGGCCTCCATGGATCGAACTTGTTTGTTCAGCACATCCCACAGATGCTTGATTGGATTGTTCTTTCTCAGGAGAACATCACCCAAAGAATTACACTGCTTCCTCTGACTTGTCTTCTTCCCATAGTGCATCCTGGTGCCATGTGTTCCCCAGGTAAGCGATGCACATGTACCCGGCCATGCACTTGACGTAAAAGAAAACATGATTCATCAGACCAGGCCACCTTCTTCCATTGCTCCGTCATCCAGTTCTGATGCTCACGTGCCCACTGTTGCTGCTTTCGGCGGTGGACAGGGGTCAGCATGGGCACCCTGACTGGTCTGCGTCTATACAGCCCCATACGCAACAAACTGCATCAATGTGCATCACTGAGCCTTACTGAGCCTTGGCCGCCCATGGCCCTGTCACAGGTTTACCACTGTTCCTTCCTTGGAGCACTTTTGATAGATACCTGATCACTGCAGACTGAGAACACCCCACAAGAGCTGCAGTTTTGGAGATGCTCTAACCCAGTCGTCTAGCCATCACAATTTGGCCCTTGTCAAACTCGCTCAAATCTTTCAACTTTCCTTCAACTTCGCTCAAAACATCAACTTTGAGGACAAAATGTCCACTTGCGGTCTAATATATCCTACCCAGTAAAAGGTGCCGTGATGAAGAGATAATCAGTGTTATTCACTTCACCTCATGTTATGCCTGATCGGTGTATATTTGTCTATCTTCAGCGTAACAGTGAAAAGATCTGTTTTCTTTTTCTTTTTCCTTTTTCTTTTTTTTAAATGGACCCAATTGGAAGCATATATAATGAAAACAAAATGGGATCCAAAGAGCTCTTGGCAACGAGCAGCAGTCCATAGTGACCACATGACAAGCACTAAAAAGTTTTTATGGACTAATTTTATGATACTTCTTTGAGCTTGACAGCCCCTGCTCACTATAAGAATGGAGAAAGTTTGGAGAAAATAACTGCATACAGGTTTGGAACAACATGAGGGAAGTAACTTACTTTATTTGTGAATGTTTCCTTTAACATTGTTGAAACACCCAGAAGGATGTTGCAAATTTCACAAACTTTCTAACATGTGAGTCACTGTTTCTTGATCAGCAATTTTCTTTGTCGCAAACAGGTGATGGCTAACCGTAAAGAGGAGGATCTGACGCCCAACTTTACACACATTTAATGTGTCATGCATGCCTTTCATGTCGAAAACATACTTATTCGTCACAAAATAGTAAAAATGTTAAAAGTAAAAAAAAAAAAAACTTTTTAGAAAAAAAGTAAAAAAAATGTTCTAAAGCAGAATAGAGCTTGCTCCATAACTCCCATAATTCTGCCACTGGCAGTGATTGATGTTTTTTTCCCCTGCAGCATTCCAGGTGAAGAGTTGCACAAACAACATTCATATTACACCTCTGGGTTTATGCAATCTAGCAACACCCCAACTGTCAGAGCAACATGTTTAGTTCTGTCCCGCTCATATGATCACATGCAACTGAAGTAGATCACAACACCTTGAGCCATAGTACCAAATGACTTACAGCATAAATGACTATTACTCAAAAATGTCAATGCTTACCCTAAAAGAAGAGTGTTCAGCTCAGGCCTAAAAGGAACATGCCAGGTCCTGCCAAACAAAACTCCATCTCTGCTGAATGGAGCACAATATGGTTTAAAGAAAGGGTCTCCTTCCAATGTGGCTCAGATGCTCACTTTAGACACCAAACCCATTCAGCCATGTGTTTTTGACAAGAGCCAACGCATCCAAGGCTTTCACAGCTGTCAAAATAACCTGACGGGAAACTGAAAACTTCAAGTCTTCTTACCTGAAGAGCAAAAGGCTTTTAGCTAAACTTTTAATTTACAATCTTAAGTTCTTTGAAAAATTATAAGGAGTATGTAAGTGTGTCTGTAACTATATAAGCTGATAAAAATGGATAAAACCTTTAATAAACGCTAATTTGTAGGGGGTATGTCAACTTGCATGTAACTATCTATCCATCTATCTGGTCAGACTAAAATGACATATTTTGCACAAAAGTCCCAAAATGAAATCCTCTAAGACACTGTATGATGCCAGAGGAATGATGTAATGGTGAGTTTGGGGGCTTTAGTTATCCTTGGTGGCACATTCAGAGACACAAATCAATAATGCTTCATTATTGATAAGGCCAGTGATCCATCTGCAGGAAGTTTAGGATCCATTAACGTCTCATCTTACCTGCAGTCTCTCTGGACCGCATCTCTCCTCTGAAAGGAATACTGAAGCTGTTCTGACCTTGACCCTCTCCAACAGAAGGTTAGACTTCACTAGTAACTCAGCCAGTCAATGGAAATGATCTCATAACTGCTTCAAGACAAAACAGAAGCTTATTACTGTCACATATTAACATATGCATCAATAAAAGCATGTCCTTATTTATAAAAACAATAGTCAAATATAGCAATATTGCAAAAAACAAGTAGGTGTTTAACACACTCTCACATAGGGAAATAACCTTAAAAAATAGCTTAAAAAGATTAGATTTTATTTTGTTTCCTACAAAACGGCAATAAGCAAAAGAGGTGAACTTAATGTCTTGCTCTTGAAGAGGTTTGAATGATAAACAAGCAAAATGTAATTGAGACCTGTCCATGATTTTGACCTTGGGGTCGGCAGCAGATCTGACTTGATCCTATTATCACCTACTGCAGTATCTTCATCCCTAAACTCCCAATGGAATGCAATCATCACTATGACAATAGGCAACATCTCCTCACCAAGGTGTCATTCAATGTTCCCATGGGGTGAATCGTTCAAGCCTGAAAACATCTAGTACAGCATCCGCTAAGCATCAAAGCATCTGTTTTGATGGTTATTTGACTTTACATGAACTGAAAGGCGCCATTAGCCTGGCTTTATTTTTGCTGGCCGAATATGTAGCTATTGTTGAACAATACAGCACTGCACGTCAATTAAACATTCAACTCTCACTGGCCTGATTCTTGAAATGTTTTACTATGCATTGGTTATTTACTTAAGGGGGAAAATGATTAACCTTGCTTTTCTGAAATAAAATAGTACTAATTTAAGTCTCCATAGTCCATCCAGACCCAGACTCAAAAATGGATCATTCATAAACCATCATGGTTATGATGTCAAAACCACCAAGGTGTTTATAACCTATTCAGTATTCAGCAGGAACAGTGGCAATGCACTCTTCTAATTTTTTTTAATTTTTATTTTGTGATATTCGAATTGAGATGTTTATAAACAAACAGGCCTGGGGGAAAAACACTTTCAAAATATTAAAAAATAATAATAATAAAAAAGAATGAATTAATTACATAAATGATTAAATTGGTTTCAAATTTGGGCAAAAAAAGAAATTAAGAAAAGAAAAAAGATATATTGCTTATATTTTGATGATAAATTGATAAAAACCTTTAAAAATATAAACATAACTTAAATGAAAACTTTTGCAAGAGGTAGGAACTTTCATGTAACATTTTGTAAAAAACAAACAAAACTAATAATAAATAATTCTGCATTTAACTACTGAATTTGAGAAAACAAAACCAGACATAAAAATTTAACTGATATTTACTGAAACAAAAGTGCAAACAGTTTCATTTACATTTATATGAAAAATAAATTTATATTATATATATATATATATATATATATATATATATATATATATATATATATATATATATATATATATATATATATATATATATATATATATATATATATATATATCCATCCATCCATCACACACAACAAACGTCTCTTCTTGCATCAGTTCCAGTCAGCGTCTAGATCTTCATCATCTATGACAGACGAGCTGAACATTGAAAAACCTTTAAAGAGTCCAGCGGGGCCTCCGGTGCTCAATTCAAAACATCTCCTCTTCTTTGTAGTGTTCTCTCTGAATTCTTCCTGTCTGTCGGAGGGTTCTGTCCTCGTGTTGCCCGTCTGCAGTGTGGCGGTCTTCACGTCTGTGGTTATATTTTTCCTGGTCTGTGTGCTTGTGTTCTCCTGGTCTTCAGAAACTGTGCTTGTTGGCACTTTGTTTGTACTGCCATTTATGGCTGCTTGTGCCTCCGGTGGAGCTGGGATTGTTTTATCTTCAGTCTTTTCCTCAGCTGAGCCCGTAAAAGAGAATCTGGAAAGTTTAGCCAGAGTCGAGTTGGCCACCTTAGTCTTTGAGTGGTCTGTCTTTGGTGGGTGTTTATTAGTGTTACCATTATTCTCACCTGGAGAGAGGCTGCTCAATCTCGGCAGCAGCTGTTGTTGATGTTCAGTGTCCTCAAACGTCCCTTTCTGAGCTGTGCTCTCATCATTCAAGACCTCTGAGGAAACGTCCTTGGTTTTTTTGTGAGTTCCAAGACAGAGCGTCTTATTAGCTCTGCTGCCCTCTGCTGGAGGAAGTGAGCTCGACTGATTCTCCCTCTTGGCCTGTTTTTCTGGCATCTGAGGTGCGGTAGGTTTCGCCCCCTTTTGCACCGCCAGTTTAGCACTTATATCAGCATTTGCAACAGACTGATCGGCATGACTTATTCTCTCTCTGGGCTTAAATGTGAAGTTTGTGAGTGTCCTGCATAAATCCTCTCCACTCTCAGCTCTGAAATCAGACTCCCGGTCTGGAAGACTGATGGCTGTGTTTTTCCTTTTTGAGGGTTTCTTCCCTGTCATGGGTGTAGTGTGGGAGATCAGTGTCTTTAAATCATCATCAGTTCCACCTAAAACTCTTTCCTCGTTCAGCAGGAGGGCCACATTCATATCTTTCAGTCGTTTGCCTCTGAGCTTTTTGGAGCCCCTTTCCACTACTGCTTCATCCATGGATATATCATCCTTCTCCCACGCAGAACCCTTGCGGCGTACGGAACGGCTGTTGCTAGGCAACACTGCACGGCATAGTGTCGTCGTAGCGTTCTGTGTGGAGGTAATGACGGGGGAGGTGTGATTGATGGAGCCGGTACCAGTCGGGCTGGATAAGGAGTGGAACCAGTCCAGGCCAGCGTCTGAATCAGTGGTCACTTCAGTGTTACTGTGATTCTCACCAGCTACGTCACTACGTGGTACGGCCCCTTTAGGGGAGTCCGATCTTCTGCTCTGTAGCCTACAAGAACATAAAAGCCTTTACTGCTTTATTGTGCTCAGATTATAGGCAGAGTTTGGGGGAGGGGGTCAAGAGATGATTGTAGATGGCCAATCAAATCAAAGATGGCGGATCTTACTGTCATTGTCACTTTTTATGAATTTCACCATATTAATGTGCTAAAATTATCATGATTCATGTAATTCATAACTGAATGTGACGAGAAACATTTGCTTTTTCGACATATTAGACATACGAATAAGAATGAATGTTTCTGTAAATAGTTTAAATTGATTAGAACTACTTCCCTTAAATTACTTTTAATCCCTTTAATTCTCCCTTTTCTGCCTATGCCTCAGATGAATATATAATTATACTTATTTATTTAGTATGTTATACACACATACTAATTAAATTAATTTTATGAATTTACTATTTAAATGTATAAATATAATTGAATGCAAATAATTAAATGTAATATTAATACATTTACCATTTAATTGATTCATATTACTATTTAAATAAAATCTATTGTTTCAATAAAATGAAATAAAACATAATGCTAATGAAATTAACTATTTATTACAAGATTTACAACATAAATAATGTATGTATTATTGAATATATAAATATAAAATCACAATTTATGCAATATATTATTGTCTACCAAAGTTTGAGCATTTATTTGATTAAAAAAATACAGTAAAAACAGTAATATTGTGAATTATTATTACAATTTAAAGCTGCAGTCCGTAACTTTTGGGGTTAAAATGACCCAAAATAAATTTGGCTTGTAAGCTTGTAATAATGTTTTTAATTCCAGTGGTACTGGTGGATTTCCGCTGGAAATTCGAGCATATCTTTGCGTCATTGCGTCACATCTGTACATCTGTACACGGCTAGTAGGCTATATTGCATGTGAGGATGTTGGAGGTGGAGATTTATAGCCTTTTCTCACATCACTTGATATAATTAAACTTTTGAATTTGATGGCAGATCCAGAAAGGTTCAAACTACAATCACCAGTGACAACTGAGATTCACCCGTTGTAAAATACAAAAGATTTCGGACTTCAGAGTGGCTACAGAAAAAAAGAGACTGCAACCTGGGTTGATGTGAAAACAAGGATAAAAAGGGCTTTTGAAAGGTGGCGTGAACTCCGTGTTTTGAAGGGGGTTTTTTCAGCTTTTTTTTCTGCTGGACAGGTAACCTTAAGACATTTCAATGGTTCAATTATGTAACAGTAGCACACTTGTTCGCTTAATTCGTACAGTTACAGAGTTTTCTTTGTTGTGCCTTAATGTAGTCACGTAATGCTAATATTGTTAACATTAACAGTTTGAAAACAAAGTATAATTTGCACGGTTTGACCTGATACGATAAGCGATCATTAGATTTAATCATCGTGATTTATTGCAATGCTTTTTTTCCCCTTATAGTTGGCCAGAACAAAAATGGATGTTAGCTACTTACTTGTTCAGATGACATTCTTATGTTGGTCATACTTTCAAACAGTAGAATCTGTGATTCCGAATCCACACCGGCACGGTGACAGCCACACATTCTCCTCAAAACATTGGATTCATCCGCGCTGTGCCGTGCCGAGGCACAATTCACATAAAGTTGATAATTCCACTAATAACTGCAATTGCAGATTGCACTACGGACTGCAGCTTTAAAATAACTTTTTTGAACTATTTAAATATATTTTAAAATGCAAGTTGTTCCTGAAGTTTCAGCAGCCTTTATTCCATTCTTCAGTGTCACATGATCCTTCAGAAATTTAGAAATCTTATTATTGTCATTGCTGAGAGTTAATATTTTGGTTAAAACTATGATACATTTCAGGATTCTTTGCTCAAAGTTCAAATAAACAGCATTTTTTTTTGTTTGTTTTTGTAACTGTCATTTGAGATCAAATTTAATACATCCCAACTAAAAAAAAAAAAGCAAGGATTAATTCTTTTTTTAAAAACATTTTTAAATCTAAATTTTCAATGGTACTGTGTATGCATGTATGATTCTACAAATAAAAGTACTACTTAAATGCACTTTCACTTTACCTTGAGAGTCTTTGCAGCTCTTTGTCTAAGATCTCAGTCAATCCCAGCCTCTCGAGCACAATCTCACACTGTGTTTTATATTGTTCACAGGGGTTGTCAGGAAAAGAGGTGTGCAGAGCATTCACATTTCCAAGTAGAGCGCCTCCCTGAGGTAAAATAAAAATGCTTATTCACTACTCAAAAATGTAATATAGCTTCAGGTATTTAGAGTAGTATCAGCATTGCTAATAAAACTACCTGCATGGAGCACTCCATAACAGACACCACAACAACAGCGTCCTCTACTGTCACCGTCTCTCTGAACATCAGCCTGGCATGAGCTGAAACACACAGAGAGACAGTCTAAATTTTGTGGAAAAGCAGAGGGAAGGAGATCAGATAACATACAGATAATATGAGGTGTCGGCATCTCTGACCCTCAGCGAGGCGGCTGAGACTCTCCAGCATGCGGATGGTTGTCCTAGCAGCGTTTCGGCTGTCACTCTGTCTCTGCAGCTGATAGTAGCGGCTCAGGATGGCGTTTGCTTCCTGAGTTATACAAGGCTTAAGAGTCTTGATCAGGCAGAAATAGGCCCTCATCTTCTCCATACTCCATAAACATGAAGCCTCCCTTGGAGCTCCTGTGGGGAAAACACGAGGGAAGAGAGTTGAGATAAAGAGAAAGATGTTAAGATGAATATTTTATAAATACGCAACAAATGGCAAGGCTTCACCATTAACTTCTAGTCAGTATCAAAGAGATTCTAAGCCAAATGTGGGGTGATCCAGCCCTCGAGGGGACAGGCTTTCCTATCAAAGTGGCATCACTTGAGAAAATAACGAAGACTGAACAAGCAACAAATCCCACAAGGGAGGAACGCACCAGCAGTCGGGCTGGATAGGGGTGTGTTTGATCCAATAATACATTAGATGATGCCTCACAAACTACATTTCCTTGCATGCCATGTACAACAAAAACATGTAAAATATGATCAAGGAACCAAGCTAAAAATGTGTAAAAACAACAACAACAAAAAACATTTAGCAGGAATGGCCTTGAAATGCAGAGGCAATTATATTTATAAAGACCCACTTTTATTGCATAAAATGTAATATTATAAATGTGTCAAATATTACATTTATAATTTGATTTATATGATCATTTAAATTAAATGTACAAATTTTAAATAAAAATGTAATCAAATGTACTTTTATATTTACTACATAAATCTATTATTATTATGAATAATAATATAATTTATATATAAAAAAATTCACCATTTATTAAAATATGATTAATATAAAAATATAATGTAAATCCAAATATATATTTAGGCCTAAATATACAAATCTGAATAAATAAAATATATATTGTGATTATATAGGTGTAAATCTGAATATATAGGTGTAAAGAATATACAGTTAAAGGTTTGAATAAATAAATGTACATCCTAACATATAGTATTAACTGCATTTGGATTATTTAACTTTATATTCAGGATATACAAATATATTCAGATTTCATATCTGAATATACAGTTATAGGTTTGAATATATAAATGTACATCCTAATATATAGTTTTATTTTTATTTTGATTAACTTTATATTCAGGATATAAAAATATATTCAGATTTCAAGTAATTATTTCCTGTTTGTCCCTTATTATAATAATATAATATAATATATCACCCTGATATTAAAAACAAGACTCTTCTCTGGGACAAACCTTTATTCTGTAGGATAAAGGAGGAGATTATCTTGTCCCATTCTGGGTTTTTAGTGTCCAGCAGAACCAGCACAAGGTCAAAGCGGCTCAGAAGGGGGCTAGCGAGTGCCACATTCACAGAAACCGACACATTAGGGTCATACTGCCCCTTTGGGTTAGTAGCTGCCAGGATGGTGGTCCTTGTGTCCAGTTTGCACACCATTCTACAAAAGAGGAAAGTGGGAGACGTAATGCTCACAAGCTTTCGGATAATAAAAATGCAAGAAATGTATCTGTGAAAATTCTTGTTCCCCCTCCAGCCGTATGTGACTCGTGCATGTGATATTATTTCCCCCAACACTCACCCAGCTTTGGCCACACTGATGGTTTGTTGCTCCATGGCCTCATGGATGCTGGTGCGGTCGTGCTCTTTAATGCTGTTGAATTCATCGATGCAGCACAGACCTCCATCAGAGAGAACGAGGGCTCCTGCCTCCAAGTGCCACTCTCCAGAGTCCTTGACAGCTGCCACTGTCAGACCTGACCAGCATTTCACAATGATGCAACAGCACTAATTGCTTACTGCACAGTATAAACTGAATAGTGCATAGTATTTTTAAAAAAAATGTGTATGTAGCAATCTGAAGAGTATTGCAAACAAACGTGCATCAATATTTAAAGCTGCAGTCTGTAACGTTTTGCGCTCTAGCGGTTAATAAACAGAACTGCATGCGTCTTGTGGAAGCACATTACAGCCGGAGCTACTTCTGTTTATGTCTATGGCGAGTCACGCAGGGACTGTGCTCCTCCGCAGCGGTTCCTACCAGATCGGTCTGAAATAGTCCCAATATAAACACTTATTATAAGTGTACCGTAATGATTCAGGGGAAGACAAAAACACGGTTTGGAAAATTAATTCATGTTGTACATTCTCATTATATATTTTTTGTAATTCTTGAACACAAAAAAAGTTACGGACAGCAGCTTTAATTTCATGGGAAGTAGGCGAGAAAAAGTACCCAACAGACAACAGTCAAACCACTTCAGTACTACACAAAGCTTGGCTTTGGCATTCTTTTGTTTGTTTAAAGGCCCACTGTAGTGCCTTGAAACGCGCAGCTAGGGATGAAACAGTATGAAAATTTCATATCAAGATACAGTGACCCAAATTATCACGATTATCAATATTATCACGGTTTTGTCAAAAAACAAAAAGTTTTGTTTCAAAAAGAACTCATGCATACACTGAAAACATTTCAACTAGTTTTATATCTGAAAATCAACAAACAACAAATAAAACCAGCAGCTCTATGCACTTTAAGAAATAATTATTTCTATTGATTCTATTCTGTGGCATTTCCTTCCTTATAATGACCGTCATCAATAGCAACTCATAACAGCACACATCCATGTATCACAACGGACGCGCTCTAGTTTCATTCAAATGCAACTTGCATCTCTGTTTTTGATTAAATCAGAGGACTTCACTATTAATACTATTATAATTATTACTATAACTTGTTGTGATCATCTTGTCTGGATGATTGTTTTGTATGCTGTTCAAAATGGATTTATAAACGGGTAAGATTTAAAAGATTAATCTCAATGCAATATGTCCCTGTAATTATTTATGTGAAAAAGAAAATCTGTTTAATAAGTGTAAAATGAATATACATTACTATCCCTTAAATGTCACCCTAGTCTTGTTTGAACTTGTTTGTTCGTCTTTGGCTCAAGCTTCACGTTATTATTTCCTAGACATAGTTTTAGTATTGAGGTCGAAGTCCACTTGCCTTGCGTTCACAGATTTGAAGTGTTTGCCCCTATAGCAGTGACTTTCTTTTTGCATGTTCTGCAGACAGGGTGACCATCCTCCATTATATTTCCCTCAGGACTTTTGTAAAAGATAAAATATGACCACACCTCAGATTTGGTCCTTTTAGAATAGGCTGAAAAATCTTCCTGCACTGTCACTGCCTTCTGCCATTTCTTCTCATTCAAAAAAACAGCGCCGTGCACTGCATCTGCGCCAGACTGATGCTGGCTGGACAGGATTTAGGGCGAGTTTTCAAAATCTTGATAATCACACGCAGTTTTAACAATAATTACATTTTAAACAATATTACTAACCGTCAACACATTTTACCATGGTTTATCGTGAAACCGGTAATCGTTCCATCCCTACACACAGCATTATTCAATGTGTTGACGTAATTTCTTGTGAAACAGGAAGACAGGGCTGGACATATCGAGCAGCTCCACCCATTTTTTTTATTTGTTTATATCACAGTTTGACTAAAGCCTTTCAGCTCGGTAAAGCCACAGTGTCCTCCTAATCGAATTGTTTCTTATCATAATCTCCTCCATATCGCTTTGAAATACAGCATTCTGTGCAGAAATCAGATGGTCCGATATGGGTCCGGTATGTTTTGTTGTCCGTGCTGATGCATTTGATCGGCTCTGTGCTATTGTGTCTCTGGACCGGAGCAACGCGGTGCGTGTGAAACTAACGTGAAATCAGACTTCATTCACCTCAGCTGAAAGCATTTTTATGCTGTCTGAATTGTTCCCTATCCTCTCCCTACTGTAAGTTTTGAATGCTCATATCTCCTAAATGCGAATTTTGTCATTGTTTTGGAACACAGCAGCATATTCATAAACTTAAGGCTAACATATTCATATGTAAAAGCTAAAAAACTTCAGGGGCCTTTAAATCACCTCAGAGGTGTTTTACAGGTCAGTTATGTAACAGTAATAGCAAAGAAACCAAATCATGTTAAACACCTATTTATCACTTATTTTAAATCACAAATTGTAGGGGTTCTGAGTATGAAGAATTACACTATTCATTTACATATATACACTTGTACTAAGTTTTGAAACGGTATGCTTTTTAAAATGTAATGGACTTAATTAATGATCTTCAAAAACTGAGCAACAATCACTGTCATTATAAAGCTTGGAAGAGCCAGGACTTTTTTAATATAACTCTGATTGTATTCATCTGAAAGAAGAGTCATATACACCCAGGATAGCTTGAAGGTGAGTAAATCATTGAGTAACCCTTAAATAAACTAACCCTTTAAATACCCAAATGTATTTATGTTTAATGAATTTACTGGGTTGTTTCAAATATTAAACATTAGTAGCTAGCTAAATATAATATATATTATTACCAGTACCATGAATGTGGATGAGTACGCTCAGAAAACTTCTTAAGAATTACACTTAGGAACATTCTTACGAACTTCTTAGAAATTTTCGTGAAACCAGCCCCTGGCAAGAAACATGATTTTTGTTAAAGAGCCAGGTGTGGCTCACGAGCCATAGGTTCCCGACCTCTGCCTTAGAGTGAGTGCTGGTTCAAAACATCGAGGAGATGGTGAAGAGAGGTTCAGAAGAACGTGTGATACCTGCATTAGTAGATCCGATTCCTGCAGTGAGCACTGAGCGTGGTGTAATCTTAGCAGCATACTTCAGAAACTGCGACTTCCCAGTGCCTGGATCACCCACAAGCAACAGATGAGACTCTCCTACACACAGCACATACTCTGAGTCAGAGCTATTCAGAATTATTCACAAGAGTAATACACTTTTCAAGCACACCTCTCAACTTCTTCCCATGATAAGCCCAAATGTCAGATGGTCCACTATGTGGAGAGCGAACACATACCTCTCACCTTGGTTCCAGACACATCTATTCTCTGTACCCCACCTGCCAAAACCATAGCAACAGCCAGCTTGACAACGTACATGCCGAACACCTGAGGGCAAAGACTCATCAAGATCTCATTCCTGCCTTCAGAATGTCAAGAGAGAGAGAATGAGAAAGAGTGATTATGATTCATAAAACCACACTGGATCACATGAGGTTGCTAAAGGGTTCTTGAATTATTGATTTAAAGAATTATTGTTAGGGTGTTTTAGGTGGTTGCTAAGGTGATCTGAGCAGTTGCTAGGCCATAACCAGGTGGTTCCCTAATCCCCCCCTCCCCCTCCTGTTTTCTAACATCCACCTTGTGAAAATCATTTGACTTGTGTTTTCCTCAAAAAGCCACATGGTTTGAAGTATCATTCATGTGTGCGGCAGCACAAACGAAACAGTATGAGTTACATGCCTGCATTTAATACTTTTCAGTCAGAGATTTGTTCAATAACCCTAGTAGCCTAATAGTGATGTTGTGCTTCAGCAAACACCACTGGCAATAGATAACAACATAAGTTTCATGGTTCTCATCAAGTGAACTTCCTCTACAAGGACCATAATTGAGTTTGGATAGCAATAAGAAAGAGGGGAATATTTTAAATGCCAAGGAGACGTGGTATTGAAAATGCCATATCGCTTATTTCTACTACTAGACTGGGTTTCCCAGATTCAATATTTCAAGAGACACCAACTGTGTACCGGCAATGGGGTCATGTTTGTGACTGTCCCAGAATTCTTCAAATTCCTTCTGAATGTCTTCTAGCACCAGTGCTGTGGTGGACTGCTCATTATTGACCTCGATATAGTTTGCTTTCAGCACAATCTCCACATCACAGCGGCAATCCTGAAACATCGGCTTCCAGCGTTGATACACAACTCCATACACTGTGATGTCATCGCCTGCGAGAAACCCATGACAGCATCATATGAGGGAAAGAGACAGATGATGATGCCCTGAGGGATTTTATTTTTATTATATCAGTAAATTAAAAATAAACAGCAAGCAAACATTGGCACCGACTCTCGCATATGATCTGCTGTGTGTGTGTAGTGCACATGACACTATTGTGAAACCAGACTTCATTCGCTCCAATGGAAAGCATATTAGCACTGTCTGAATCGTTCCCTACTGTATCCCCTTTATAGTGCACTATGTGCCATTCACCATGTAGAAAATAGTAAATGTGTGAACAAGTGAGTGATTTTAGCATCTGTTTATAATGTATATTTTATCATGCTTTAGATTCTAAAGAGCATTTGGTTGGACAGAAAATCTGATGAGAAGCTGAAGTGCAGTGTGAAAAATCATCAAAATCATTAATCCATATTGGCAGAAGTGAGAGACTGTAAGTTTGCTTATATCTTCTAAATGCAAAATTTGTCTGTTTTGGAGCACACTAGACTAAAATATTCATACTAAAAAGCCAAAATGGGGACTTTAACACTGTATTAACGTTGAGCAGGACTGAGCAGAGTAATTTTGTGATCCAGATCTCATTCCTGCACTGTCAAGTTGTAAAAGCCAGTAAATACATTAAATAAACTACAGACTGGACTCCATTTCCACCAACACTCTGTATTATACCTGATTTACAGCTGTCCACAAGATCGTCCTCCAGGATGATGAGCATGGATCGAGGGATACTACCCACCGACAGTTTCTGTACCTGTTTGTGAACAAGCGCTGGTCAGGAAGCTTACGGACTTTGACATGTAGAAATAAGCAGTTAATTTTTTCTTAGATGGTTACATGCTTTTACATCTACATTGATACACATTTTATTTTTAATTACATTATTTTATTCTACTTTAACTTTTTTTTAAGTTTGAATCCCATGAGCTGCATAGCATGACCTTTTTTTTCCCTTTTCAAAATAGAATATAGTGTACAAGTCATACAGACTCATTCTGGTCAATAGAATTTTCATTTTTGTGTTTCTTTAGCACCAGGTTGCTCCAGGGTGACTGTCTCTGAATAAACATCCCTGGTGCCTCACCTGCTCTTGGATTTTTATCTCCTGGTAGTCCTTGCAGGCGGCCGGAGGGGCGTCACTCCCTGACAGGCAGGTGAATTTGAAAGAATTACATCCATCCTCATTGGGGCAGCTGGTGGGTGGAGTGAAGGTATAAAACTGCTCAAAAGAAGCCTGCACGGAGAACACGTGTCTGCATTTATTGCACATGTAGTCTCTTTCATACTCCAGCACTTTGGTCACACTGGTGCGGATGACTGTCCCCGTGACGGACAGGAAGTGGCCCACATCTCTGGCTTTAGGAATATGATCTCTGGTCAGCTCAGGACACATAGGTAAACCTGCATGTGTGTGTAGTAAATCAGTTGTTAGATAAAGAAATATGTATATACACTTGACAGTCCACCAAAAATTAAAACTATTTCTCTCGAAAGAATAAGCAAGCATAATATTAACCACTAGGAGTCAGTGTTATTCCATGACAGCTTTCTAGGGCTCCTGTTTGAGCAGTTATGGTCTCCAACTGCTAGATGGCACTGCATATTAATGAATGAAAAGTTCAAAAGAGGAGTTACAGTGTCTTGCACTTTCTTGCATAATAAATCATCACAGAGCACACTCAATATTTGAATATGACCTGGCCTGGCATGATTGCATCATAGAAAAACATAAAAGAAAGAAGAATCAAAAATGTCAATGTTACTTCATTTTCACCACAGACACAGACTGCAGTAGCTGCAGAGAAAATGGGTTTCAGTAAAGTGCGTTTATTCGAATGAGTCACGTCTGCAGGGCTACAGATGAAGAGCGTGTAATTACAGGTGACGGCAATCATCTCCTACAGGACGTGAGAGAAAAGCACTTGGCTTCGCCACAATGCAACACTATCCATCCCACATACCTCAGGGATCAAACACAAACCTCCCCTTCTCTGCCTACACGTCATCTAAAACAATCTTCATACTCTTCCTGTGTATGTCAGTCTGCAGTTTTTAGATAAGCAGATTAGGACTGGTAGAAATACTGAATATTCATGATATATTCATGGTTTTGATTAAAATAAGCGCCTTTGTGAAAATTTGAATGATTTTGACCATAGACTTCCTAAAAAAGACTGTCAAAGACAAGCACACAAACGTTAATGCTTGTTAAATCATATATAGCAACTTCTGTTTTTGAAAGCATAAAACTCTTAAAACCTATTAGAAATTCCTGAGAGAACCATTTCCATAGCTAGAAACGGCTAATTCTTTCCCTAGTCCCTAGACTATAAATTGAACAGCTCCATGATACCTCTGATTTAAATTTCTGAAGCAAAACTATTTGTTGTGCGTTCGATTCGTATACATGAATCAGTTAAAAACTGTACAAAGTTAAACATTTTTCAAAGAAATCTAAAAGTGGTTCAAACAAAAGCAGGTTTGTGAACATTGATGGCCGTACACAGTCTTAGCTTTCTTTTATTATTGTTTATATATATTTATTTATTTTGTGTGTGTGTGCATGTTTTACTGTTGTTAAAAAAGCGTAACCAGGGGCTGGGTCTGCAAATTAGCTTTTGGCTAGAAGCCTATATGTGGAGCATCGGCTGCTTGAAATTGTAGCAATGTTTTTTTTCTGCATTGTCCCTGTCAAACTATAAAAAAAAACAATGTTTGTGAATGGAGGTTCAGGAATGGTTTGAGGAGCACAACGAGTTTGAGGTGTTGACTTGGTCTCCACATTCCTCAGATCTCAATCCAATCGAGCATCTGTGGGATGTGCTGAACAAATAAATCCGATCCATGGAGGCCCCACCTCGCAACTTACAGGACTTAAAGGATCTGCTGCTAACATTTTGGTGCCTACACTGTTGACGTAGTAAATACAGTACAGCACTTCTGAGTTATGACATAGCTATGCCAGCATGCCATTGGCTGAAGCAGTTCACATGAGCACCATGACGCATGCGTGTGATGCTGACGCAGGAGCTGACCAATGTAAACTGCGTAGGAGACTGACACAGATGTGGAGAAACTGTCGAATAAAGTCGTTATTTTTGTTAAAATATTCACAAAATATTCTTGTTGCTTCATAAAATTAAGGTTGAATCACTGGAGTCACATTGACTATTTTAACGATGTCTTCACTACCTTTCTGGACCTTAAAAGTGTTAATTACATTCCTGTCTACATTGGATTTGGATCTTCATTTGTGTTCCGAAGATGAATGAAGGTCTTGGGGGTTTGGAACAACATTAGGGTGAGTAATTAATGACAGAATTTTCATTTTCATCAACTGTTAACTGTTCTCAACATTGATAATAATAAATGTTTGTTGAGAAGCAAGTCAGCAGGATCATCAAGGATCATGTGACACTGAAGACTGGAGTAATTTCTGGAGTAGAAAATTCAGCTTTGCCATCGCAGAAATAAATTACATTTAAAAATGTATGCAAATAGAAAAAAGGTTATTTTAAGTAATAATAATATTTCACAATATTACTGTTTTTACTAAATTTCAAAATCATTGAAATATCTTGCTAAAGAAAAAAAAAAGTGCTTTTGTCCGGCCCGACCTTTATAATACAGGTGCATCAAACATCTTCAGGAAGAAAGCAGACATGTCGCTGTCACCCCCCAGGAGTGTTAAGACACCACCTGGATACACAATTTTTCTCACTGATGACCTTCACCAAAGCATGAAAGCATTCAGACACATGACGTGGCTGTTCATCATGATATGGCCAACGGTCTGTGTGCTTTTTATGGCTGTGTGTCCTATTTTCAGACCCCTTTCATATTCACAGCACGCTGGATCTATGAGTGGTGTCTGCACTCTGGCTATTTATAACTCTCCTTTGTCCACAAACCAGGATAAAACATCCAGGGAACAGGAAAGGTCAGTCAGCTGATTATTGCTGACACACTCCCTTCTTGGCTGAATCCATCTGGAGACAAAGAACATTTACATGGGTTTAAATGACTGCCCCATATGAAAGCCAATGACACAATGTCAGGGTGTTTCTATGTGGTTGCTATAGTTTTTAATGCATTGCTATGGATCAAAACAGCCCACCTAAAATCTCTATGACTTACATTACCCAAAGCAACAATGAGATTTTTGCGTAATTTAATCATCCACCAGTGTTATTTTAGTATTTTAGATACTATATTATTTATAGTTTTTACTAATATTTTAAATTAGTGTTTAAAGCTGCACTGTGTACATTTTAGTGGCATCTAGCAGTGAGGTTGTGAATTGCAACCACTCACCGCTCACCACGCCCTTTCGAAGCACATAGAGAAGCTATGGTGGCCGACACAGAACAAGGATGATGTCGCTCTGTAGAGCAGTTTGTCCATTTAGGGCTACTGTAGAAACTAGGGTTCGGAGCGTCTGTGCGTCGCACGGTTCGAAGCATGCGCAATGTAGCCTCGTGCCCGTATGTAGTCTACCTCAGGCAGTGGGTGTCCTTTTCACGCAAAATAAGAGGTGTGTGTGTGTGGACATACAGTAAAAGACATTAAAAGTGGAGTGCTGCAGGTCACGTCACGTGTAGAAATGGCAAGTGGGAGAGATAAGAAAGGCTGCCCGGATTTGGAGGATGCGCCAGCGTCGTATAAGGCCGGCGACACACTGGCTGTGTGGCGTGAGCGTGGCGTTTCTGTTGCGTGTCAGCTGCGTCGTGTTTTCTATGTCTTTGCACACCAGAAACATGTCTGACTGCTGCTAGGTGACATACAGTGAAGGCCTATACTTCATGTTAAACAAATATATAGCCTACTGATACAGCAAAGAACAACGTCGGCAGTATTGACGGTAAAATAGGCTACGGAATATTTGTTCTGTATTGACAGGTGCAATATTTCAAAATCGATAATTATTATTGTTTTTTCAAATTACAATTAGGCCTATATCTGCATTTATGTCAACCTAGAGACTTTCAAACATCAAAATGTCATTTATTAATATGTATTCGTGTCAAAGTGACATATAAACGCGCGTGCCTGTTGTGCATTCACACTGGCAGTGTTTGTCTCGCGCAGCTGAACCGCGGCTCATGTATTGCAAATACTGTCCATTCTGTCACATTTTCCGGTGTTCTCCTCCGACCCGTCTGTCTCGTGCTTTGATTTAAGATGGGCAGCATATATCTGCTGCAAATGCGACCGTGTTCCCCTCTGTCCCAAACACACATGCATATAACATGTTGTATATAAGTAGTTCACATGATAAATGTAACATTAAAGTTAAGATATGCTTCTAGTTTTAATAATTTAAACATGCCTTTGAAGTTTGGGCAAAAAGTTGCTCACACTGAATAAAAGCCACAGTGCATTGTTCTGATCAATATTGACATGATTAACATGAAACAGGAAACGACTTCTACATGATAATTTTTTTTAATACTGTATCCTAAATTGTGGATATTTAAGCTATATATCATATGCTGAAATGAATTTCTGGAGTGTTAATGATTAAAAGAAAAAACAACAATAACCGTACAGAACCGAGATACGAACCGAACCGTAGGTTTTGTGAACCGTGCCACCCCTAGTAGAAATATGACGGCGCAAAATAGTGACTTCACTGTAAGGGGACCCGCGGTGTATGGAGATAGAAATGACTCACTCTAAGGTAATAAAAACATAATGGTTCATTATGTAAGGTACACCACTGAAAATGTATATTATATTGTATTTCTGTCAATTCTGTCAATCCTCATACATATTACACACTGCACCTTTAAATGTATGTTTTCAGGGTTTTTTTTATGTGCTGCTGTCAACTTTATTAGTTTTTATTACCATTTAGGTATAATTTCTATTTCAGACCGTAAAAAATATATGGACGACACGACTTCATTCTCTTCCACTGAAGAAAAGTGAAGCCGCCGAAGGTCAGAATATGGCGCTGACATCTTGTGCAGATTTGGGACTGAGTCTGCGCAGAGAGCAGGAAGTACAGCTGCGATACCACACTCTCGCAGATGCAGAACAGTTCATTATGTTGGTGTGAAATAAACAGTTATGGAAATGTAGAAATTAAAGCTAAAGCTCCAATCTCCTCCTGAAAATCCCGAAAAAAGTCAGTTAGTGCCTCAGTGACTACTTCACTCAGAGAAGCTGTCAATCATGACGTCACACCACCTGCTTTTGTAGCATCAAGTAACTAACTAAAACTAAACTCATTTAAAAAAAACGAACACTTGAAATTAAATCAGCGAGATAAAAACTGACTAAAATGACAGAAACCAACTTTGGGGAAAAAAATATATGGAGTGAAATTTAATCGTTTAATCTGTCTTGTGTCTATTAGAATACACAGATGGGCGGGGGTTATGAGCTATACTGGGACCAGCCACCTGAGGGCGCAATCGAGACGTTCTGGCTTCAGTTTTTAACACGAGTGCGGCAGGCTTGTTTCCATTAAGTAATGTTAGTGTTTCAACTTCAGTTAGTTGCCAAGTCATACACTTAATATTTATATTTAATTTCAGCTTTATTTCAATGAACAAAATTCTTACATTTTGAACAAATAATTTTACTTTCAGTTAATAAATCTGATTAGCTATTATTAGTTTGATCACTTTGAAATGTTCCCCCAACAAGTCACACAATTTGAGGAATCAATCATGCCTACACCACATAGTTTGGCATAAGAATTGTTTCTTCAAAAATTCTCCTTTTACGTTCCACAGAAATTATAATAGAATTTTCTCATTCAGCTGTTCTTTTCTCTGACAGCCCGTGTCTGTCCGACCTCTCTCATGACACATCCTCTCTCTCCTCAGATCCGGATCAATAACTTTCCTGCAGAGCAGTTGCTCATCTTGTTGTTACATCATGCAGTGTTTGCGCTCACACCTGACCACATTCTAAAAGCTTCATCTGATCTCTCTCCAGCTCCTGCTCACGGCGCGTGCCAACATAACGAGACTGTTGTTACAGAGAAAAACACATCAGCATATCGTGCAGGTTATGAGACACTAGATCAGAGGAAGCGACCATGATAACAGATAACAGTTCACGGCAGGACAAACGAGCTGTCTGCCACGGTGTGCTGGGGTCTAATTGCCTGTAGAGGGAAACAGCCTCTGTGTTGCACTGACAAACTAATAGGCTGCAAGCCTTCAAGAGCAAATGAAGCAGACAGTTGGAGGCACGCTGCGGCTTTATGGCAGCAGATCTACCAGTTACACAAAGAGAACAGTCAGCCATACACAAGCCACTTATGATCACTGGGAGGTACGCGTCATACTGGAAATAGAGGACCTGTTTACTGTTGTGCACAAACAGGCCTAATAGATGCATTTGTTAGAGCTGTAACATTTATAGCGCATTCTACGGAGTACATACTATACATAAGAGTACACTATTGTCAGGCCAAAAACACTTCAGTACCTCCTATTACAAGTGGACAGATAAGTTGGTAACACCGGAGAATAATTTTCATTAATAAATGCCTAACTGGTCTCTCTTTCTCTCTCACTTATGCTCTTTCTCTTAGAAATGAAGTATACAGTATGAATTTCATACATTTTTCATTTAATATTTTAACACTATAAATATTAACATACTTGAATATAAATCATTAATATTATTATATTGTATCATTATTATTATTGTTGTTATTAATATTTGGTGAAGGAAATAATTCCATATAAATGTTATGTTTTGAAACTACTTTTGAAAAATATGATTCAAGCTTTATTGTACAGCTACAATGAGATTAGTTGAGATTAAAAATGTATACAGAAAAAAATATCACTGACGTTTTATAAATAACTAATAATTATATTTAAATGTAATATATAATAATGTGCATTAATAATTACATAATAATATATAATGTTATACAAGGAATTTAATTATTAATTACTAAAAATGTAAATGTAATATAAAACCTTTTATATAATAATAATAATAATAGTAATAATATTTAACAACACATATTATTATTTTATGTAAGGTAATTATATACAAATGTAATCATGTTTTGAAAAGAATATATTATTTTGATATGATACGTTATTGTACAGGCAAAATGAGAATAGATTAGAAACAAATTTACAAATAAAACAAATATAATACATTTATAAAACTGATTTGTTATAGTCAGTGTAAAGTGTTTGTGATTACTGTCCTATTATTTCTTTCTATTTTTCCTCTTTAATGATTGATTTGGAATTTTTTCTTGTTGTGTCTGGCTGGTCAGGAAGTTGCACAAATTCACAGAGCAAATGCATAAAATCGTCGTTGTTGAGCCCTGATACAGGTGCCAGTGTGAAAGAGCATGTGTTCTTATACTTGCTTACCTGATATACGAACATGCAGATTGTGTTTGAGGCTGAAACTCCCCTGTGGTGAGGAAGAAGACTGAGATATGGCCTGGGCCGCTCTGTGTAGGGCATTGTCAAATATAGGCAGAACCTGGCTAGGGAATGCATTGAAACACTCTCCAACCTCCATATTGTCCTCGAATAAGGTCATGGCATTCACTACAACAGGATAGTGAGCGTCTTCACTGGCCTCCTGAAGGATCTGTAGGATGTCATTCTTGTGGTGCTCCGTGATGTAAGTCTCAAACACCAGTCCTATCAAGGACACCTGGTCCGGACTGAGCATCATGTTCATCTGAAGATTGAACCGGATCGCTTTGACATGAAGTATTCTGGAAGAAAGCAGCGGATGATGGGTCTGTCTGTATACTTACTACAGTTCATCTTTTCAAACCCTTACATACTCATACGCTTGTATCATGGTAGCTGCTACGTATACAAATTTATTAAGGACAATTTACGTTTTTAATTATTTTAAATATTTGATTCAGTTTCCGCAGTTGACCAATTAATTTCCTAAACATTTCAAGTAATTTTTGATCTAAAAAGAAAAAGAACACTGGCTGCACGAAGAGCACTTTGCAGCCGGTTAAAGATTTTCTAGAAAATAACAAATAAAAAGGAAATCCTGCACACTATCAGTACTTGCAAAAATATCAAAAAACTTTTATTAGCAGCGTTTAGTCTTATGACCTTCATCAGGCATATATAGTGGTATGAAGGACAATATTTATTTATTTTATTATTGACTTTTTATAGATGTATGACACACACACACACACACACACACACACACACATATATATATATATATATATATATATATATATATATATATATATATATATATATATATATAAAAATAGAAATAAATAAATAAAACAATATTTAATTTATATTTATTTAATATTTAAAAATGAATTTATTCAACAATTATTTATACATTTAAATATCCTTTCCTTTGTTGAGTACTATTTTTATGTAGGCAATAATTATATATAAATGTAACCATGTTTTGAAAATTATACGATTCAAACTTTATTCTGCAGGTACAACGAGAATAGTTAAGATTGAAAATTATTTTATTTACAGTTAAATAAAATGAATATAACAAATTATAAAAATATAAGTAATACAATTATTATTATAGTAATAATAATCACCTTTTATAACCCATTTAACGCTGTTCTGCACTTCACTTCAACAGTCCTACAGAGACAAATTATTTCATAAAAATATGAAGGTTTCATGCAGACTCTCAATTAAGTTGAGGTCATAAAAATGCATCAATAATAATTATACAGTTTTATATATATATACACTTGTGTTGCTAAAACACGAACACGGCTGTTACAGCCTGACATGTAACGTTAGGACTGATCAAGAATAACAAGCATTCAAACCATTTCTGTTCTGCTTATTGCTCTCCTGAGCAAACTTCTACAAAAAATATAGAAACCTACGCGAATAATAAAGAGCACTATTAATATTTAATTACCTATATAGTGCTGCATTTGACATACCTGGGTGGACGAGCAGAAGTTATGTACCTGTACAACATTCACATGAGGGTGTTTCTTCCTGTCCGTGTTTTCAGATTTGGCGCTTTATTCTTCGTCTTTCTACATTGTGGGGGGCACGTGGAAACGAACTATGAATTCTAGCTCACGACAATTCATTCCAAAACCGTTATAATACTTAAAAGTAGTTTCTCACTCATATCGTTTGTTTGATTTGTTATATGTTTGATTTGTCAACATTGGCGCCGTTAAATTATATGGCATGTAATAAACAGTACACCCCCCCGTTTCTGGACTTGGTACAAACCAGTGAACAGAAAACGGATGTCGATGACGTTTTGGTATCTCCCTCGGCCCGCCAGTATAAAAGTCCCTCAAGTTTTATAGAAATGACACTAATAATGCACTTTTAATCGATTTTTATTATCGTGAGGGGAAATGTATTTACTTATTTTCTACATAACTACAGAAAGTTATATATAGCGTACACTATTTACATAAATTAAACGGAATCTAAATATTTGGCAAAATGTATAATTATGTATTTAAATGACGTCATATTTAAATTAATGCAACAACCTCATTACATAATAAAAATAAATAAATAAATAAATAAAAATCTTATGCTTGTAAAATTACAAGAAAAAATTTATTCTATTGAATATTAACCGCTAGGAAAATGTGTCACTTTTTGGTTTTTGGTTCTGCAGGTCATAATTTAACTATTTTATTTTTATTAACTTGTATTCTAAAGAACTTTAGAAAGTTATACATAACGTACACTATTTAAATGAATTAAATGGAATTAAGTTCATTTTGCAAAATGTATAATTATGTATTTAAATGACATTATATTTAAATTAATGCAACAACCTCATTACATGAATAAAAATCTCATTATGCTTGAATTATTTTGTAATGTAAATAAAATAAATAAAGCTACACATAAACTTACCTCTCATCTCCGATTATGTATTTGTCATTGCAGGGTAAATGTTCTTATACCAAGAAAAAGCCAAATGACAATAAAAGTGTTTATTGTTTCTTCTTTCAGGGCAATATGTGTTGATGTATATGAAAATACAGGCATTTTAAATCATATGTTCTTTGCTTTTGGTTCCTTGAATGGTCACTCACATAACAGACACACTTTATTAAATGTCACAATAATTATTTATTCTTACGCATACACCAGTAATATAAATATAAAATATGCATTTATTTTAAAATTAGTGAGACATCATTATATCTGTGTTGAGACATCCATACAAACAGTTTAATCCTACCAAAATTGATAATGCAGCTGTAACAAAGTCATTACGGTGGCATTCTAAAATTAGATACAGGAGACAATACTGTTGTTTTTTTTTTTTTTTCGCTTTTAACAAATAGTAATTAGCAGCGTATGCACCACTCTATAGAAACTGCAGTAAATGAAACGTCAAACATACCTATCGTCACTGTAAAAACAAGAAACCCATTCACAGTGGGGAGAGGGGAAAAGAACAAATGAAAGGATGTGTCATTAAATAATATATTACTTTTTTTTCCTTTTTGTTTGGTTTGGTCGACATGCTCTTTAATTGCAAAAGTCAGAAGGAGAAGTACTGAGCGAACCACTCTTGTCTCTGGGGGTCTGGAGAGGTCACGGGTGATTCCTCTCCTTCAGGAGGGCTGAGGAGAAAAACAGAGAGAGCGAGAGAGAGAGAGAGAGGGAGAGAGAGAGAGAGAAACAGAAAGAAAGGCAGTCAGAGACATGGAGAGAATCACAAAAGCTCTGTAAACTGCAGTCTGAGCTGTACTGATAGCATAGCAACCACTGGATTGTTGTGTGCTCGTGTGTTTTTAATGTACGTGTGTATTTTTAGTGAATTTCTTTTTATGAGATCTCAGGAACCGAGTGATAGGCCACTGCACTTCTTTAAAGTATCATGTAAATACCATGGTTATGAATATGGTATTCATTCAGTAACAAATTACCATGGTATCACTATTCAAAAAAACATATATTATTTGATAAAGAGTTTATCCACTCAGATAAAATTGACATTTTTTTATTCATGAAAGAATCCTATAAAAAAAAGATCACTATTTCCACTAAAATCTCATGCCTCTCAAATGCTTTTAACATTGATAATAATAAGAAAAGTTTCTTGAGCAAATCAGCGTACACTGATAAAAATGATTCTGTGCTGAAGTAAATGCTACAGAAAACAACAATGTGATTTCTACATGAAACTTTTCTGATAGCCTACTGGTGCTCCCATCATGCACTGGGGCATGAATAATTAATAAGGTTGTTTTCCAGCTGTATTTACACTCTTTTAGCATTGCTTTCTTTGTTAGGTTTAGTAACTTGCGATTTTGTGATATTTGGAGTTTGATATTAGGCATGGTAAAACATGGTACTAAAGAAAACGAGATTTAAGACTAACTGTGTTGAGCTGTATAACAACGAATCGCTTTCTGTCGATGAATGCATCCAATCAGTTGCTCACCTGTCTAATAAAACCCGTAATATATTAAAGCGTCTTTGGTGTTTCCATGGTTTCTACAAAATCGAGGGTAACACGGGTATGATGTCATTGATAGGTGACGCACAGACACGGTCCGTGTCCTGGTTAAAATGACTTATTTCTCTGGATTTAAACATTCTTGGAAACATTTGGGATAATGCAAGTACACAAGTCAAGAAAATATATAACACTGTTCTAGTGGATTTTGGATATTTTAATCCTAAAATCTTACATATTGTGCCTTTAATTTAGTTAATGTTTGAGTAAAAAGTTAATTTTGTTAAATTAAGTTTTATCAAATAAATCCTACAAGTTATTTTTCTTTCAGTGTATTAGAATGATTTCTGAAGGCTCATGTGACACTGAAGACTGTAATGATGCTGAATCACAGGAATAAATGACATTTTAATATATAAATAGAAATACATTTAACTGTAAAAAATATTGTTTTTTTTATACTTATTTTTTGAGTAGATAAACAGTTTCTTTAACAAATTCTCTGCAAAAACTTCTCAGGAAGCTAAAACAAAAATCAATTTCCCCCGAGGTGAAGTCTGCGCCACACTTCACCTTCCGGACCAGAACCTGCTTTCAGTCCTGATTAATTTAGCCCTCAGGTCAATGTTTATAGAGACTTTTTTTCTTCTTTCTCTCTAACAACTCTGCTCTTTAAAAGCATAAACACACCTCCAGAATATTTCATTGTTTAGTCAGAGGCAAGAGTTTCTCTGAGCTGAAAGCTTTCTTTCAGGTAGCTCAGCTGTGTGCTTGAAATGCTGACTGACATCTGGACTTCTAACACTGACTGAACGTTTGCAGCACAATGACGGCTGGCTGATGCCTTCTTGCTTTATGAGTAGAGTTTCACACCTGGAAGTCTGGAGAGTTAGAGAGAAGAAGGTAGAGAGATGGTTGGAGCTCACTCGCTCACTCCATCCATCCATCCATCCATCCATCCATCCATCCATCCATATGTTCGTCCATCAATCCATTCATCCATTTGTTCACCATCTGTCCGTCTGTCCATCTGTTTGTCCATCAATCCATTCATCTATCTGTTCATCCATCTATCTGTTCGTCCATCCATCCATCCATCCATCCATCCATCCATCCATCCATCCATCCATCCATCCATCCATCCATCCATCTCTATGTTCGTCCATCAATCCATTCATCCATCTGTTCATCCATCCATCCATCCATCCGTTTGTTTGTTCATCCATCCAACCAACCATCCATCCATCCATCCATCCATCCATCTATCTATGTCTATTTGCCCATCAATCCATTCATCCATCTGTTTATCCATAGATTTATCCATCCATCCATCCATCCATCCATCCATCCATCCATCCATCCATCCATCCATCCATCCATCCATCCATCCATCCATCCATCCATCCATCCATCCGCTTGTTCATCTATCTATCTATCTATCTATCTATCTATCTATCTATCTATCTATCTATCTATCTATCTATCTATCTATCTATCTATCTATCTATCTATCTATCTATCTATCTATCTATCTATCTATTTGTCCATCCATCCATCCATCCGTTTGTCCATCAATCCATTCATCCATCTGTTTGTCCATCGATCAATCTATCTATCTATCCGTCCGTCCGTCCGTCCGTCCGTCCGTCCGTCCATCCATCCATCCATCCATTCATCCATCCATCTGTTCATCTGTCCATCCATCCATCCATCCGTTAATCTATCCATCCATCAATCCATCCATCCATCCATCTATCCATCTATCTATCTAGCTATCTATCTATCTGTGTAATGTCTGTCTGACTAAATTTTTCAAAACAAGAACATTCAAACTTTATTTATGAGAAATTACAGGATTAATTAATTAACATGGATTTCTTTCAACTTTTTTGATTTCTTACATTCAAATTTTAATTGCTATGATGTATCCTGTTCAAACTCAAATCAAACACAGGAACTGAATTAAAAACATAAAGACCTGTGCCTGCTGCAAATCGGTAAAAGTCATCCAATCAGATTGAAGCTTGACATTTTGAGACATTGATGTAGGCAATGTGCATCTGGCGTTTCATGACTGTGCCATCTTATGCACGGATAAAGGATGGATAAATAAAGCATTCATTACTCTAATGTGTAGTTTGCAAAGCTGAGTCAGCCTCCAGACGAAAAAAAAAAAAAAAAAAAAAATTCCACAGTATTTTGATCAGTGCTGATGGCTTCAGTTAACCCGCTCTTGTGTATTTGAATTTCTGAATCTTGGTATTGTTGGCTTGAAATCTAATCTCTATTCTTTCATATCTCCAATAAAATCAATGTGCTTTGGTCCCTGATGCCTGAGCTGCAGCAAACTCAATTTAACGCTCAATCGAGCATTTACATCAGCCTGTTCAGCACTAATGTAACTTCTACCTGCACTGAGACACAGGATCATGAGTTAAACACCTTCAAAGGAGCACATCTGAAACAGAGGAATCTGACTCATTTAGAAGGAGGTATGCAAAATGGCATCTGTGCAAAATTATTGTGAATTAGAGATATTGTAATGCATTCTGATGGCTGTTCACACCATATTCTTGCACAGCCTCTTTTTATTAATAGATTATGTAAACCTGCTACACAGATGTGCTTGACTATTGACACATATAGAGTTTTTGTTTTTTTTAATACCTTAAAAATTGATGCCTTACCTATTGAACAGAATGTTTGGATAGGACACATTGACGTTAATGTATTTCCTATTAAAACATGACTTTGGATAGGATTTATCAAAAAGATTGTTGATATTTTTGATTAACTGTTTTAAGTAATAACCTAATTATCATTCTAGAGAGAATTCGACTGGACAAAAATCAATATATTTTCTCTATTTTTCAAGACTACAGTTTAAGGGCCCTATCATACATCCGGTACAATGTGACGCCAGGCATGATGCAAGTGTTTTTTGCTAGTTTCAGCCCGACGCAGTTAACATTTTCACGTCCAGCGCCATGTTGTTTAAATAGCAAATGCACTCGCTTCCATCTGTTCGCCCATGGGCGTGCTGGTCTGAAAACAAGGTTTGTTCAGGCACATTGTTGGCGCGTTGCTATTTTGAGGCAACTGAAAACGATTGCAGTATTTTTTGTGTTATTTAAAGGCCGTTAGTAATATGCGCCTATAGTACACTGCTTATTACACACACAGGGACGCGCAGCAGCACACAAACATTTTGAAATATAAAAAATGAAAGAATTCCTCTCTGGAGAAGTGTTCAGTCTTTCCGCTCGCAAATTCTGCCTTGTAAATAGCGAATCCACCATGGTACAAGCCTCATTGAGAGACTAGGTCAAATCCTTTGTTGAAAAAACCAAATGTTTTTTCCGTCGTTAAACTAGCAAAAGCGGATTCGAACACGCCCTGACTGCACCTGCACCATATGCTCAGATCGTTAAAACAGGGCTCTTAATGTGCATACTTAACTAAAAGTGAATTTTGTCAACTTTTAGGAGTACATTAGCATATAAATGGCCTTGAAGTGAACACATATCGACTAAAAGCCACAAATTACAAATAGCACTTTTAAAAACTAGTTTTGAGACCCTTAAGCTCAAGTACACTCTAAAAGCATTCAGTGTGAATGGACACTAAATCATAATTCTTATAAAATGGTAAGTTCTGATTATGAGGAAGGACCCCACTTGAATCTTAAAAAAACGACTCTAGTTCAGTAGCTAAGTGGACCAAATGTCACCCTGACATGAACTGAACCAGATAGACTGTGAAAGCCATATGAGTGTCTCAGGACAAAACAGGACAACCCCGCATAAGTCTGCCTTGCTGCGTCACTTGCACCTCATTTACATTGTTCATTTACACACCAGCATGCAAGAAAGAACACGCAATGGTGCTTCAGGTGAGATGATACCTCCTGGGTCAAGAGCAGCCGCAACAGTGACACAGCAAAGCATGCATGACACGACCACCGCTTACAACATGCCAACTGCAAAAGCAGAGCCATAGGCAAAGGTTTATTGTAGAAAAAGAGCGGGAATATTATAATTAAATCCCCAAACAGTGCAATTTATATGTTCACATAGATGCAAGAGTACTTCCAAATACACAATGTAAAAAAAAGTAACATGTTCATGAAATGTGGTCTTCAAGGACAGTAAAAAACAGTTACATACTGTAACAGATGAGTCATATAACTTCCATCACAAACAGAAAACACAACACAGAGACAGACACCAACTCCCAGCATGCACTGCGACAGTGGGGACACATGCTCCCATTTGCATTCCAATGCCATTTCCAAAGCTCATCTATGGGACTTCAGAAAGTAACATTATGCATACACGGACATCAGTGTTAGGAAAAAGCTCAAGTATCCCTTTTAATTGCCTGATGTGGATGCACTGGTAGCGTTCGGAATGGAATACTAGCTCCTTGCATACTAGTGTCTTGCATATCGGCGATATGCAATTTGAACGTTTCAAAAAGTAGTATGCGATATTGTTAGCATGACTGCATTACGCTACATGTTTGATTCAACAAACGACATGCAGTTAGCATCTCAGAAATGAATTGAGAAAATGAGAAAAACAAAAATATACATATTAAAATATATAATCACATACTTTAGTGCAGTGTTGTTGTTGTTAACTAAAATAAAAAAAAAGACTAAAATTTGTTTCGTTTAATTAAAGCTGAAATTAAACAAAATATACATTTCAGATGTGAAAATAAAATGCAAAAACCGGAAAATTCGAAATGCTGCTTTTGCTACTAACTGAACTAAATCACATACGAAATCAAGTACTAAAATTCCTAAAACTAAAACTGAAATAAAAATAAATTAAAGCAAAATAGAAATAAAACATAAACAAAACTTTATGAAAACTAGTGCTGTCAATCCACTAAAAATAATGAACTAATTAATAGTATTTATTAATATTACTATTAATTAATAGTAAATAATATTTTTTCTGTAATTAATCGTGATTACTCGCGATTAAAAACATCTGCGTTTTTAATATTGTAATAATTTTGTAATAATTTACTCTCCAAATTAATATAGAAACAACTTAAATAAAGTACATTTTAAATATTTGTTGTAATGGTATCCTTTTATGAAGGCCAGTATCACTGATACTAAAACTGCGACTGATGTCTCTGAAATAGATTTTTTAAACATTAATGATAGACATTCAACGTTACAATATAATTAAAAGCTATATCAATTTCAAGAGAACTTAAAACAATCTTTACATAAACCCATTATAATAGATGTCATATTTACATGTGGCCTTCATACATGTCTAATAGGTAGGAAAACAGAAATTGAATAGTCGAAGTTAAAATTGAATAACTCCTTATTAAAGCTACCGTTTTCTCTGTTCCCTTTGTTCTGTGATGAACATTAATGACAGACATCATTAGTGCTGCTGTCACTTTAAGACCTGCCGCTGCCGAACATGACACGGATCTGACGTGCTGTTACACACATCAGATTTTCTTCACAACTCTTTTAAGTTCATTTTAGACGTTATTTAACTCATTTAAGATGCACTTATGAGAATACTCAACAAAATGGGCATTTTGGCATAATTCTGCATCTTATTGTTCGTTTAAGCACAAAGAGAACTCGATCCCTGCATGCGTCTTTCAGACAAGGTGTCCATCTCAATCAGCTCCTCGTTCAGTAGTTAGGGAGTCGGCCACATTCATCTACACGATACTGATTCACGACTTAGGATGCTAGGGAGCAACCAGAAAATTCACAGACAGCGCGTTCTCTTTTGACTTGTCACGCTTGAATGGTTTAAAAGCATTTGCATGAATAAGAGCGTGATCATAAAATGTAACGCTAGCCAAAGGATGATAGCAAAAAAATAAATGCTGCATTAATTGTGTTACATATTTTGCGTTAACGTGCTCATTTTGACAGCTCTAATGAAAACTGAAGATAGTTAAAAATAAATACTATTTTAGTATATAAATAATGCTAAAATAACATTGATTTTGTGTAAAATGTCATAAACCTTTAGCATTCCGATCGATAATGAAATTAATAAGAAAATAATGTATAAAAAGATGATTTCCAGGTTCATTCATCACTGGAAATGAAAGACCAAACTGAAAACATTGCATTATGGGATACAGTACCTAGCATAATGTGCTATGTTGTATACTGCAAAATATAGTAGGGTATTCCATGCATACAGAATATTTTTAGTATGTGTAGTATGGTAGTATTCCATTCCGAACAAGTGTACCAACAACAAAAGTACAGTAAAAAAAAAAACACAATTTTTTTGCTTGGCAACTTAAATTCTTCAAAGCATTCCCCCCAAAAATAGCACCAATCCAAACGGGAATCCTAACACGAACCTAGTCTGAGACCAGGGCGGCGCACTCATTATTCAAATTAATTACTTGTTTCGAAGGAGATCGGAGCCGTAATTCTGGATTTCACGCTCTCTGTTAGGCAGAGAGGAGCCTGGGAGACGCAAACACAAAGCAAACCATCAGAAGTTTCCATGTGCATTTCCTTGGCACATAAAAGGGATACCACAGCTGCCTCTAGAAAAGTCAGGAGTGAGGAGTGGGCGGTACATTTTCAGTGTGCTGATGTGTTTGTCCGCTGGCCTGTGGTGCAGAGAGCGAGGCGTCTGCCGTGATGAGGTGCGCCTCACCTCGTCAATTTCTTGGGTTCGGTGAGAGGGGTTGGTGGGGGCAGGGGTTTGCTCGTGTTAGGCTCCAGCTGGTGAATGGGGGAGTTGGGGATGGGTTCGAGGCGGTTGGGCTGGGGCTGGCCGCTCCCTGTCCCCGAAGCTTCCACATTGGCCCTAAGATTGGCCGAGGTGCTGAATCGGGTGGCTGACTTGTCGTTCTTTCGCTTTTGCTACATGGGACGACAAGAAAGGCAAACAAAAAAGGAAGTTGGCAGAGCTTGATGCTCCATTTTTAAGAAGTTCTTTTGATCTCCTAATGATTGCTTCCTAACAAACGTCCCACCGAAAGTCAAGCTCTCAACACTCAGCAGAGGAAGCATCAGTCGCTCTCAGCCAATCAAATCAATGAGTCGAAAGAGATGTGTCAGAGGAAGAGGCTGTTGAAAATTTTCAGACTGAAAAAAGAATGGCTTGGAAAGCAAAGAAGAACTGGATGTCTAAACAGGAAGAGAACGCGGAGGAACGAGAGACACTGACACTCACACGTCAACACACACACACACACACACACACACACACACACACACACACACACACACACACATATATGCACATGTAATCAGTGACACTTGGAAGTTATAGAACACATATGAGGGCAACAGTGAAATATCTGGTGAAACAGAATGACATTGTTTAGACTGGGTCAGGAACTGCTGTGATGTATGGAACAAACATAATTTCCTCTTAAGCTCTGGAAATTCAGGAAGTTAAAGGGATGGTTCACTCAAAAATGAAATTTCCATAATCATTTCAAACCCTTAAATACTGTACTGGTCTCTCTCTTTTATGCATTTGCAAGCTACAAAATTAAAATAAAAGAATATTTAATTCACAAATAAGAATAAAATAGATATCACATGGTTTCAGAAGTATTTAAATATAGTACACTAGGTATTTCAAAAACTGTGTACTAAATATGAAGTATTTAAATTGTATGTACTACTTTTATTATACTTTTTATGGGTGTTACAATATATATTGTGTCAATATTTCACAATAAAAAAATTCAGCAATATGTCTTCTTGATGGTGACTATATATATATATATATATATATATATATATATATATATATATATATATATATATATATATATATATATATAGAGAGAGAGAGAGAGAGAGAGAGAGAGAGAGAGAGAGAGAGAGAGAGAGAGAGAGAGAGTGTATTTTCACACAAAATGAAAATTACTGTTTATAGAGTTGTATTGTCAGTATTCTTTCTCTTTCATTGCATTATTATATTCAACATTATATATAGTAATGTAGATTCAAGATTCAAGATTCAAGAGATTCATCTTGAATCTTGAATCTCTTGAATCTTGAATCTTGAATCTACATTACTATATATAATGTTGAATATAATAATGCAATGGGGAATATGTGTGGGTCCTGATAATGCCAAATGTCTTATGTTGCCAGTAAAAGCTTACATTATTTTACATGCATCTAGTCAGAGACAGTAAAAAGCATATTCATGTAAAACAATTCTGTATTTTCAGCATCAGAATCATGAATATTTTTATTCTGGTGTCACCATTGTCCTGTGCATTGGGTTACCAGCACCAAGTCCAAGCCTATTCAATTCCACCAAATACCAAAATTCAAATACCAAATTTAGAATTTTAAAATCAACAGTACATTTTTTGTTAACCTTTTACCATATGTCTTTGAGTATTGCAATAATATCGTATTGTGAGTTCAGTATCGTGATAAGTATCGAATCGTGACATGAAGGTATTACTACACCCCTAGTGTTTTGCGTCCTTTTTGCTCCAGTCCCCATTCATTGCAATTGCATGAAAGAAATCAACCAGTACAATAAAATACATTATCTTGCTTTCCATATAGGTTTGGAATTACATGAGGGTGAGTAAATGATGTCAGAATATAAATTCTTGGGACAACAAACCCTTTAATAAATGTGTGTGTGTCTGGGCATGCTCCCAGTGAACAGTGTTTCCAATGAACTCCAGTCTGGCATGTCAGTTGTATTGCCTTTTATTGCACCCTAGTAACACTGCATCCTAACCAGGCACAACACTTCTGCTTAAGTAGTTTTCACGGTTTTCATCAGAGCATATTTAATGTTTAATATATAGCTGTAGAACAGGACTTTGAACCATTGAGATTTCACTGTGCAAGCAAGTGACCACTGGTTTGGAACTCAGATTAGCAATGTACACTTATAATTTATCACTTTTTGTGTCATCCCTGGCTAGGATACAGTGTAAGAAATGACATTCAAGATGAACTATCAAGCCCCATTGAGAAATGCATTGATCCTACAACACTGCTGTCATTTCCAAAACTTAGTGAACTGCCTCAGTGTCTACTCTCTATACATTAGAAATGCATGTATGCACCAATAAACATGCATGTTTCAATTTCGTTGTGCTCTGCAAAGCTATTTCTTTCTTTTTTTTTTTTTTTATCAAAAGAGTGTATCCCATGCAAACAGCCAGCATCCACACTAAAATGGAGCCTAATCAGATCACTAGGTTTTGGAACAGCAATGTCATACTCAAACTAACCAATTACCAGCTCCACACACAAGGACATAGTAGAGTACAAAAAGAAATCTTACCTTGACAAGAGGGTTAATGACACCAACATTGGGGTTGGTGTTGAATATTTTGTTGAAGTTGGTCTCTCTGTTTACAAGCTCCAGCTGGTAGAACTTTTTGTCATCCTGTAAAGAAAAGTAGATGCTGTCATGATTTTCATTTGAGGCAGCTGAAAACGACTGGGCCATTGACCAAAAAAACCCTGGTCTAAATTCGACAGCGCAGTATTTTTTGTTATTTAAAGGGCACGTTAGTAATATGCACCTATAGGTGGGTGCACAATGTGCGTAAAGACACACAAGGAAACGCAGCAGCACACAAACATGCCAAAAATTAAAAATAAAAGGATTCCTCTCTGGAGAAGCGTTCAGTCTTTCCACTCGCAAATTCCTCCATGTACAAACCTGATTCCAAAAAAGTTGGGACACTGTACAAATTGTGAATAAAAAAGGAATCCAATAATTTACAAATCTCATAAACTTATATTTGATTCACAATAGAATATAGATAACATATCAAAATTTGAAAGTGAGACATTTTGAAATGTCATGCCAAATATTGGCTCATTTTGGATTTCATGAGAGCTACACATTCCAAAAAAGTTGGGACAGGTAGCAATAAGAGGCCGGAAAAGTTAAATGTACACATAAGGAACAGCTGGAGGACCAATTTGCAACTTATTAGGTCAATTGGCAACATGATTGGGTATAAAAAGAGCCTCTCAGAGTGGCAGTGTCACAGAAGTCAAGATGGGCAGAGGATCACCAATTCCCCCAATGCTGCGGCCAAAAATACTGGAGCAATATCAGAAAGGAGTTTCTCAGAGAACAATTGCAAAGAGTTTGAAGTTATCATCATCTACAGTGCATAATATCATCCAAAGATTCAGAGAATCTGGAACAATCTCTGTGCGTAAGGGTCAAGGCCAGAAAACCATACTGGATGCCCGTGATCTTCGGCCCTTAGACGGCACTGCATCACATACAGGAATGCTACTGTAATGGAAATCACAACATGGGCTCAGGAAGTATTGAGTTGACACTCAAATGGCGCCGCTGTGTTTGGTCGCCGTTCAGGTCGCTCCGCGAAGACTGTGCTTTTATTTACTATTTTACTTTCTTTTACTCTCAGTTTTTACAAACTTATCATCTGCATTGATCTACTACGACAGCAAAACTCTTTTGGACATTGGTTACCTCTACACTGGACTGTTTCAGGACACTTTCGCCGATCCTCTGTGGCCATCTGAGATTCTTCGCAACGCCGAGTTGAACAATGGCCAGAGCCAGCGGCGTAGAACAAAGAAACACCGTGGGAAACGTGCTGGTATCCGTAACAGACTGAGGAAAAGGGCATTCAGACCTCCTCTCCCGAGCATTCTTCTAGCAAATGTTCAATCCTTGGATAATAAGATGGACGATCTTAGAGCCAGGATAAGTTTTCAACGGGACATGAGAGACTGTAATATCTATTGTTTGTCTGAAACATGGCTCACGCCCGCGTCCCGGACACAGCTGTGACGCCGCCGGAGAACTTCTCTGTTTTTCGGATGGACAGAACAGCCGAGGCCGGTAAATCCAAAGGCGGTGGAGTGTGTTTCATGATCAACAAGAAATGGTGCGATCCCAGGAACATCACCATTCTCTCGCGGTCCTGCTCACCTCATCTGGAACATTTAACAATCATCTGCCGCCCATTCTATCTGCCGAGGAGTTTTCTGCGGTTGTCGCGACCGCCGTTTACATTCCACCGCAGGCAGACACAGCGCTGGCTTTATCTGGCCTTCATGATGTTGCCAGCGCGTCATAAACCAACATCCCGACGCGGCATTCATTGTCGCTGGCGATTTTAACAAAGCAAACCTAAAGAAAGTCCTGCCAAACTTTCATCAGCACGTCTCCTGCCCCACACGAGGAGCAAGCACACTGGATCACTGCTACTCTCCGCTTAAGAACGCCTATAAAGCGCGGTCACTTCCAGCGTTGGCAAATCGGATCATGCCGCCATTTTCCTCACTCCGAATACAAACAAAAGCTCCTCCAGGAACCCCGGTGAGGCGGGAAGTTAAGCGTTGGTCACCCCACTCAGAGACCGCGCTACAGGCAGCTCTGGGCGATGTGGATTGGGACATGTTCGAGCGAGTTCAGCTGACGCCAGCGAGTTCACAGACGTGGCGCTTTGCTTCATCAACACGCTTACAGAGCAAGCCACGCAAACAATAACAACGCGTCCTTCTCAAATCAGAAACCGTGGGTGGACAATTCAATCCACGCTGCAGTGAACACACGCACTGCCGCTTACAACGCCGGTCTCCATTCAGGAATATGAATGAATACAGATCGTCCTGCTATGCTCTCAGACGAGCAGTTAAAGCCGCAAAACTCCGTTATAAAGACCGAGTGGAGTCTCATTTCCAACTCAACGACTCGCGCGCATGTGGCAAGGTCTGAGGTCCATCTGCTCCTTTGGATCTAAATCCTCTGCAGAGGCAAGCGTTGATCCGTTGCTCGTGAACGAAGTTAAACTCTTTCTATGCTCGCTTTGACTGTAACGCGCGCAACGCGACTCTCCAAATGGCGCGCCAGAGGAATTACTCAGAGCAGCAAGAATCACGTGATCTCTGTCTCGGAGGATGAAGTTCGGAGAGCACTCAAGCGTGTGGACGCCAGGAAAGCTGCCGGGCCGGATGGTATTTCAGGTCGTGTTCTGCGGTCCTGTGCTGATCAGCTCACCGGGTTGTTTACATCTATCTTTAATGAGTCCTCGCTACATCTGTGGTCCCCACCTCCTTCAAAAATCCACCATCATCCCTGTCCCTAAGAACAGTAAACCCTCTTGCCTAAATGACTATCGCCCAGTGGCTCTCACGTCTATAGTCATGAAGGTCTTTGAGAGACTCATTAAAAACACCATTTGCGCCTTCATTCCTGACACTTTGGACCCTCTTCAGTTTGCCTATCGTCCCAATAGATCGACTGAAGATGCCATCTCTCATGTCCTCCACTCCTCCTCACTCACATCGACAGCAAAAGTGGGAACTACGTAAGACTGCTATTTATTGACTATAGCTCAGCCTTTAACACCATAGTTCCCACCAAGCTAACCTCCAAACTCCTGGATCTCGGCCTGAATCCTTCTCTCTGCCACTGGATTGAGGACTTCTCACTGGCAGGCCTCAGGTGGTGAGAATAGGCCAGTCCACCTCCACCTCCATCACCCTGAGTGTGGGAGCTCCACAGGGCTGTGTCCTGAGCCCCCTGCTCTACTCTCTCTACACGCATGACTGTTTGTCCACACACAGCTCCACCTCTATCATCAAATTTGCTGATGATACTGTTGTCCTGGGCCTCATTTCCAACAACAATGAGACGGCATACTTGGACGAGGTGGAGCATCTAACATCATGGTGCCAGGACAACTGTCTCTCTCTGAATGTTGGCAAGACCAAAGAAATGATTGTGGACTTCAGGAAGAGACAGCAACGGACATACTCCCCCCTCATGATCAGCGGGTCACCAGTAGAGAGAGTGAGCAGCTTCAAGTACCTGGGAGTAAACATCTCCGAGGACCTGACCTGGACTGCTCACATTCAGACACAGGTGAAAAAAGCCAGGCAAAGACTGTACCATCTGCGCCAGCTGAGGAAATTCAGGGTTTCACCAGCTATCCTGAAAACTTTCTATTTAGGGGCGATAGAAAGTGTATTAACTCAGTGCATCACAGCGTGGTATGGGAACAGCACCAGTCATGACCGCAAAGCCCTGCAAAGAGTAGTGCGCTTATCCGAAGCGTATCTCAGGGTCAGCTCTCCCGCCTCTGCAGGACGCCTACACCAAACGCTGCAAAGGTAGAGCTACCAAGATCATCAAGGACTCTAATCACCCTGCAAACCCTCATTTCACGCTGCTACCATCTGGTAAGCGCCCAAGCCTGATGGCCAAAACTGAGAGACTCAGGAGGAGCTTCTTCCCCAGGCCATCAGACTCCTGAACTTAACATCACGTGACTTCACGCCAGGATAAACATCGATACACTGACATTGCACTGCACTTTCTGTTCTCGTTGTTACTATGTAACAACCTGTCATAAACCTGTTTGCACATTATACTCTTTATACATTTGTTAACCACATATTTATAAGTCTACAGTTTACTCACTGCAAAGTCTACTTCAATTATTTTATTCCACTTTATCCTTATTTGTTACCTTTTTTTCTCTTGACTTGATTATTTATAATTCTACAGATATAGACATATATATATATATATATATATATATATATATATATATATATATATATATATATATATATATATATATATATATATATATATAGTATTTTTTTTTATATCCTATTTCTATTATAATTTCTTCCTTGTGTTTTTAACTGTGAATTTGCACTGTCCATGGAGCGGACCTGTTTACATTTCACTGCCGGTTGTATATTCTGTATATAACTGTGTATGTGACAAATAAAACTCTTGAATCTCTCTTGAATCTTGAATCTACTCACTGCAAAGTCTACTTCAATTATTTTATTCCACTTTATCCTTATTTGTTACCTTTTTTTTTCTCTTGACTTGATTATTTATAATTCTACAGATATAGACATATATATATATATATATATATATATATATATATATATATATATATATATATATAGATAGTACTTTTTTTTATATCCTATTTCTATTATAATTTCTTCCTTGTGTTTTTAACTGTGAATTTGCACTGTCCATGGAGCGGACCTGTTTACATTTCACTGCCGGTTGTATATTCTGTATATAACTGTGTATGTGACAAATAAAACTCTTGAATCTTGAATCTTGAATCTCTACTTCCAGAAAACATTGTCGGTGAACACAATCCACCGTGCCATTCGCCGGTGCCGGCTAAAACTCTATAGGTCAAAAAAGAAGCCATATCTAAACATGATCCAGAAGCGCAGGCGTTTTCTCTGGGCCAAGGCTCATTTAAAATGGACTGTGGCAAAGTGGAAAACTGTTCTGTGGTCAGACGAATCAAAATTTTAAGAAGTTCTTTTTGGAAAACTGGGACGCCATGTCATCTGGACTAAAGAGGACAAGGACAACCCAAGTTGTTCTCAGCGCTCAGTTCAGAAGCCTGCATCTCTGATGGTATGGGGTATATCCAAGTTCTAGAACAACATATGCTCCCATCCAGACGTCATCTCTTTCAGGGAAGACCTTGCATTTTCCAACATGATAATGCCAGACCATATACTGCATCAAGTACAACATCATAGCTGTGTAGAAGAAGGATCCGGGGACTGAAATGGCCAGCCTGCAGTCCAGATCTTTCACCCATAGATCATGGGTCATGACCGCAAAGCCCTGCAAAGAGTTGTGCGCTTATCCGGGCGTATCTCAGGGTCAGCTCTCCCGTCTCTGCAGGACGTCTACACCAAACGCTGCAAAGGTAGAGCTACTAAGATCATCAAGGACTCTAATCACCCTGCAAACCCTCATTTCACGCTGCTGCCATCTGGTAAGCGCTTCCGAAACCTGATGGCCAAAACTGAGAGACTCAGGAGGAGCTTCTTCCCCCAGGCCATCAGACTCCTGAACTCAGTCACTTAACACCACATGACTTCACTTCAGGATAAACATACTGTCATTGCACTGCACTTTCTGTTCTCGTTGTTACTGTGTAACAACCTGTTATAAACCTGTTTGCACATTATACTCTTTATACATTTGTTAACCACATATTTATAAGTCTACAGTTTACTCACTGCACAGTCTACTTCAATTATTTTATTCCACTTTATTCTTATCCATTTTATTTTTCTCTTGACTTGATTATTTATAATTCTACAGATATATATATATATATATAGATAGATAGTACTTTTTTATCCTATTTCTATATAATTTCTTCCTTGTGTTTTTAACTGTGAATTTGCACTGTCCATGGAGCGGACCTGTTTACATTTCACTGCCGGTTGTATATTCTGTATATAACTGTGTATGTGACAAATAAAACTCTTGAATCTTGAATCATAGAAAACATTTGGCGCATCATAAAGAGGAAGATGCGACAAAGAAGACCTAAGACAGTTGAGCAACTAGAAACCTGTATTAGACAAGAATGGGACAACATTCCTATTCCTAAACTTGAGCAACTTGTCTCCTCAGTCCCCAGACGTTTGCAGACTGTTATAAAAAGAAGAGGGGATGCCACACAGTGGGAAACATGGCCTTGTCCCAACTTTTTTGAGATGTGTTGATGCCATGAAATTTTAAATCAACTTATTCTTCCCTTAAAATTATACATTTTCTCAGTTTAAACATTTGATATGTCATTTATGTTGTATTCTGAATAAAATATTGAAATTTGAAACTTCCACATCATTGCATTCTGTTTTTATTCACAATTTGTAGTGTCCCAACTTTTTTTGGAATCGGGTTTGTAAATAGCGAATCCGCCATGGTGCAAGCACAACTGGCTTTTAAATGGAATGGGAGATGAGACTCTGATTAGTTTATTGTATGTTACGCCCAAAACACACTCATGACTCATTGAGAGACTAGGTACAACCTTTTTGGACCATGCACGTGGCACGCCAACTGTTTTTTCCTTTAACTAGCAAAAGACACGCCCTAAAGTGCACTTGCGCTGCAGACCATTCGCTCAGATCCTTAAAATAGGGCCCGATAGATTACATAATGAACTGACATCAATGCATTGTTGTTTTAGGAATACATTTCATAGAGAATGCAGTGTGTATAGAACAGGATTCAGCTGGTCTTTTCAGGATTGTCTGTCCTGTAATAGATATTTCCCTCCAGTCTTGCGAAACTCTGCTCATCTCAGCAGGATGTAGCAGGACGGCGCACCCATGGGATACCTCGTCTTGTGTAACAAGATTCACTGCTGAGGAATTTCACAATAAAACCTGTGAATAGATACTGTGAATGAGCATGCCACACTTCTTAAAGTGCTCTTACCACCAGTTTCTTGACCAAAGATTCTCTCTCGGCCACCATGTCCTTCAGTTCAGCTATTGTTTGCAGATCTTCAGGCCTGCTTTCTCTGTTCCGGAATTTATCTTCTGTCCCCTCCAACCTGAGGAGCAAAGACAATTCTTTAAGATTATGGTTTCTCTTCAACCTTGAAATGAATGGCTAACAATGTCTAAATGCCTGGTTTGTTGCATTTTATTATTAGCATTTAAAATTTTTTCTCCAGTTCAAGATGGTGGATGAGGTGTGAGAAATGTAGATATAGATGTAACTCAAGAACTGACTACTTTACCCAATTATTGTGTTTTTAAGCTTATTACAGTATTGCAGCATTAGCTTAGCAACATGCTAATGAAAACTATTGAAATAAACTGAAATAGCATGCAGAGCGCTATTTGTGAGTTGCTATGTAGAGCACTTCAAATCAGTCACTTGGCAGCAAGACAACTCACATGGTTTAGAAACTGTGCTATAAACCCTCTCTCCATTCTGTTTACAATCAGTCTGTCATCTGTTTGACTCATTACTGAGAGTGAAATTGGACTATTCTGACACTTTTAGCTCAGTTAGAAAGCAAAGCTGATGGCTTTGGACTTTGAACACAGAATGAATTAAACGCCATTGATCAGATCCTCATGATGATATTGGCATCTACCTGATATCTACTTCTCAGTGGATTAGTGTGACAGTTAAAATGATCAGAACCTTTGAACACCCGTCTCTCAATCATTCTTTCATCTACAGGAATTCTTTGATTATTGGTGTCATTGAGAATCAATACCTCCATGTTTCTGTATCTTTCAAGGATGTTTCAAAATGTGTGCTGAATCTTTAATGGGCATGCAATGTGACTCTTCCCCAGAGGTATACAGTGTTGTTAAGATTGATGGCTGTTTTCATATGAAACCTTCCCTAAGGACTTTACAACTGCTTGTAATGATGAAACTGAGTCTGTTTCATGAATAGTTTTAAACTTCTACACATAGCGGACAACACTGCAGTTTTAACTACTAAGGGCATGTTTATATATTCAGACTAAATAGGTCATTATCCTAGGACCAGGATTGGCATTGCCCTCTCAGATTTGCCCTCTCCTGTCCTAAGAACAAAATGTAAATCTGTCTGTCTGTCTGTCTGTCTCCATTTATGTCCATCCATCCATCCGTCCGTCCACTCATTTGTCCATCCATCCATCCATCCATCAGTCCATCCACCCATCCATCCATTCAATCATCAATTTGTCTATCTATATATCGATCCTTCCATCACTCCATCTATCTACCCATCCATTCATCAGTGCATCCATCCATCAATTCATCTATCCATCCATCCATCCATCCATCCATCTGGAAAACAAAACTATTACTGCTTATGGATAACCCCCTCCCCATTCATTTATCTATCTATATATCCATCCTTCCATCCGTCTATCTGTATATCCATCCTTCCATCTCTCCATCAATCTACTCATCCATCCATCCATCCATCCATCCATGCTCTATATATCCATCCCTAAATCCAGCTACCCATCCATCCATTCATTAAATCTAAATATATCCATCCATCAATCCATCCATCCATCCGGAAAACAAAACTATACATTTACAGACTCATAATAGCAGTTCACTGAATGGGCCTTTCTGATTAAATAAACTGAGTTCTCATCAAGACTATTTTTCCACTTAAAATGACAGCAGCAAAACCCAGCACACGCAGCCTGCAGAGAGCACTTGAGCGGTTAGAGTAAGAGTAGTGAAGCCCATGCACCGCACATGAGGATCACCGCACACATGAAATATTCATGAAGCTTAAATAGGTTGAAATTTAAAACTGGTTGGAGGACTCAGTTTGGGGAAACTCAGCTGTCATAATAATTAATTGCGCAGAGGACAGGACTGTCATTTCAATAGGTTTGTGTTATGTTTAATTAGCTGGCTGTGTATCTCTGCTCCTCAGGGACACCTCGAGATGGCACGTTTAGGAAACGCTGAGGGATACATGTTCTGACTGCTTCACACGAGACCCCATTCTGTTCAGTCACAGATTGACTGCTTCTCACACTAAAAATACTTGTACGAGGCAAATGTTTAAACATAATTTAAAGGAATAGTTCACCTTAAAATAATTTACTCAGTCTCATGTCATAAAAAAAAAAAGATTTTCTTTTGTGGAATCCAACAGGAGATCTTTTGTACACAATTCAAGTGAACGAAGCTGTCAAGTTTAAAAAAAGAGACAAAAATAAACCATTAAAATAGCATAGAAGTAGTCCAAATGATCCGTGCACGATATATCAAAGTCTTCTAAATTAATCTCACAACTATAAATATTCAGTGACCAGTGTAGTACGATTTTTCATTCATATTTTTTTCCTTCTTGTTTTAGACATAAATCTAACTATATATATATTTACTATTAAATGTTTTTTTTAAAAAGATGTTTAAAACAGTTTGGAGGACTAGTTTGAGAAAATATATTTTTCAGTGTAATTCATTCCCTCAGAAAATAAAGTTACTGTCTTTTATCCGATTTTCAAATATTGTCCTCTTTAAATCAAAGGTTACAATATTGTCATTCATCTCAGAGCTGATTCATGGCTTAGAGCTCTTTATTAAAGAATTTCAACTCTATGACCAAAATGAACAAGAAAAATGGAAGCAAGGCCGCTGAAAAAGTGTGCGTCATGGTTTTGATTTATTAGCGCACGAATCACTTCCATTGATTCCGGTTACATTAAACTTTAATCCAGAGCAGTGTTTATTTCTTTGCTCTGATACAAATATTCAGTCTGAGTAAATAATATTCACAAAGCACTGCGTGATGTCAGCAGTGTCATTTTTCAAAGGACAACACACTTCCTGCTACGTATTGATTTTTTTTCAATCAAGCCAGTAAAAAGACTTTGAAAAATTATTATTTTAAAATGACATTTTCATTAAGAATTGAACAAATTTGATTCTGAAAATGAAATTTACTCATTTGTGCTTTAGCATATTCTAACTTAGTGCATCAGGATCAGGTACCAAGTAGACACGTTAACTAATGACCTTTGGCATTTAAAAATGGCTTAAAGGTATAGTTCATCCAAAAATGAAAATTACCCCATGATTTACACCCATCCTAGGTGTATGTGACATTCCTCTTTCAGACGAATACAATCAGAGTTATATTAAAAAATGTCCTGGCTCTTCCAAGCTTTATAATGGCAGCCCACAATTTGAAGCCTAAAAAAGTGCATCATCCATTGTAAAAGTAATCCACACGGGGGGTTAACAAAGGCCTCCTGAAGTGAATTGATGGGTTTGTGTAAGAAAAATATCCATATTTAAAACTAAAATAGTAAAATATCTAGCTTCTGGTGGACCGCCTTCTGTATTCAACTTATGCAGAAAGTGTAATGCCTCTCAAAACACTAATGCTACGTCAAACGTTATCATCGCGACAGTTACACTTTTTTCGTAAGTTGAATATGGAAGCTAGATGTTTCACTTTATAATGTGTTAAATATGGATATTTTTCTTACAAAAACCCACCGATTCACCTCAGGCGGCCTTTATTAACCCCTGGAGCCGTGTGGATTACTGTTATAATGGATGGATGCACTTTTTGAGCTTCAAATTTTGGGCTGCCATTCGCTGCCATTATAAAGCTTGGAAGAGCTAGGACATATTTTAATATTATTCCAATTGTATTTGTCTGAAAGAAGAACGTCATATACACTTATAGGATGGCTTGAGGGTGAGTAAGTCATGGGGTAATTTTCATTTTTGGGTGAACTATCCTTTAAATTTGTTTAAATCTCACATATGTTTTTGAATATCTGGAATAGAGCACATATGGAAAAATGTGCTATGGTGCTTGACAGCATCTGTCTGCATTCAATTAAAAAGAGCTGCAAATAGGGAAATAGGAAAAAAAAAAAAAATATATTTTCACAGACAGATAAATTATTATTTAAAAACACTTGGATTTAAACGAACCTCAGATATTTTGCATGAGGAATGTTGTCTTTGTTGAATTCAAATCTATGTTTCCCTTGTGTTTTGTATGGTTTAGGGCCATTCTCATGTCATGACACACTTCCAGAATCAAAATTATTCATTATAATTCTGAGTTGAGAGCACTGAATTATTTTTACCACAAGCTGTTCAATAGCTGGATTTTTTTGGTGCTCTTGTTCAAGTAAACCTAAATTAGGTCACCTCTGACAACAATATCGTTCCCCTACATCCCTGCCAACTTTCTATATTTATACACATGCATATACACCTACAAACACTCACTGTTCATACAGTCAAACCAAAAATTATTCAGACAGGACAGGGTGCAGGACACTATAGTTAATTTATGTAAGTGAGGATAGCAAAATAAAAGTAAACTGTGACATATTATACCTTCATACAAAAAATCTTCATACAGTGGACTACCAGTAAAATTGATAAAAAATTGGGACCAAAATTATTCAGACACTTTGACCTGACCATGGTTTGCTGAAGTGTTTTTTCTTTAATTGCTAATGCGACTTTTTACACCACAGACTGAACAAAATTCAGCATTGCTTGGTCATTGGTTGACCTAAATATTATCTAATTGTGTACTTAAAGGGTAACTAACCCTAAAACAACTTTTTTTAGTTAATGATCTGCAAGACTGGGGCTTTATTAGTGCTGTTCATTGATTTGAGTAAATGTTTTGACATCTGGGTATAAAGTGTTTTAATTCTACAATATATGGTGCAAAAACGTCTGAGTGCTGCCCTCTTAAGGTTGAATGGTGTCTACTGCAGTTGAATTTTCCTATTGGACGTTGAAGGTCATCGTGATGTATGATGGCTCTTCCAACGGCTCACTACCCACGCCCCTGGCACGAGCTCACCACGACCTAAGAAATGTTTTCCCGATCACGTGATGAGAACAGCTTCACTCCAGTATGAACGCTCATGTTACATGAAGTAGAAACATTATGAATGAAACTTACGTTATATATTATAAGAAGAAAATACGGTTAATAGCTTGTTGACACTGGCACCCCCAGCCCCCCAGTCCCCCCCAGCCCCCAGTTATTAGGGATAGGGATTAAAGGGATAGTTAAGAAGATATTTTGAAAAATGTCGGTAACCAAACAGTTGATGGACCCCATTGACATCCATGCTATTTTTTTTCCATACTATGGAATTCAATTATGGTTTCATATCTTCTTTTGTGTTCAAGAAGAAAATACGCAGTTGTCAGTACACGTCAGGCTTTGTGGTTGCAACAATACTGTAACGTGCTGGCGTATACACTAACTTTTATTTGAGGAAATCTGTTTATAATAAACTATTAGGTTTGAACTTATTGGTCCTGCGCTGCCTATTGATTCAGTTAGTGGTATTCAGTATAAGGATTTGACTGTTCATAGATTAGGTCAATGGTCCCGTTGGCATCGGGAGTTAATGCAGTTTGAGCCAGCGGACTACAGACAATTTACCCTCCTCCACTTCAGGTGAAGGCGGGGGAGAAAAGTCCTCTACTTCAAAAGACTGATCTGTTGCAAAGCTACTGATGTCACTCCAGTCATTCTCCATCTTTGCGAGTCTGACAGCTGTCAATCAATCCGTTACTGCGGGTCTCAGGTGCACGCCCCCGCTCAGCCCCGCCCTCGTTTCATCCCATCTCTCTCCGCTGGGCTCTTCGCTGGGCCCACTTTTCCAGCATTTTTTAAATATTGCAAGTGGGTGGAGTTAGGCCCTGACCTGGGGTTGAGTTACCCTTTACAGCTGACAGCTGATTGGTTGATTGTAATCCATTACATACCTATCTGACATTATCAAGATGAATTTGTTCTGACACAGAGTTCTTGTAATATTTTATTACCATTTTCTAAACCATAGTGAATAAACTGATAATGTGAGAAAATGTTAAAGGTGTCTGAATAAATTTTGGTTTGACTACAGCGGTCTTTTAGTGACTCAAATTCATCTCTATCATTTAAACTTTGTATCCGATATATAAATGTACCATTATAAGCAGGAATTAGGGTAAATACAAGTAAATTGGGAAATTTTTTCCATTCATCTCTATGGCAAAAAGTGTCCCAATTTACATGTATTTACCCTCAATTAATTATTCATTCAAAAGTATCTGCTACACTTTTATTGCAATAATATGAAAAAAAAACCTGCATCTTTTTAACTAACCACCCATAATCCAGTTTAACCAGCCACTATCTGTTCTCAAATACTGTAGTAATGTAGCATATTTAAATCAAATAATTGTCATTCTTCGTGCAATCAATGGAACAGTGGCAATAATTCATCAAATGAGGATTAAATGATGGAGAAAAATGTTATATACAGATTTGCCATGTAGACACGTGCATGTTTGCATTTTAAAGAGCAGATTCACTCTTAAAGGGATCCCCTGGTGTTAAGACTTGTATGGCTTCGACATAAGTCAGAATGTGAACCAACGAATTAAAATTCCGATATCCCAATTCGTCGGTTCACATTCTGATGTATGTCGAACGTGACCGACTGAAAGGGAACGTCACTGATACGAATGTAACCCTCATTCCCTTGATAAACTTCAAAAGTTTTTTTGTTAGGAAGATACATAGATGGCATACAATTTTATAGCATATAACTGAACATCTTTGAAATTTCAGCCAATCATTTTCTTTTTTAAACAATGGCACTTACAATTTTTAACTAAATGTTGTTGCAACCATGTATGAATAAATGAAAATGCATATTATTCAATAAGAGAACTCAGAGGATTGCTTTTGGTGCTTGAGACTTTATTGGTTATTTTGTGTTTGAATAATGAGTTTAAGAATACGCTACAAGTTACGTAAATATAAAAAAAATTGTTCTCTACTTAACGGCATTAACTTACAATAGTGAAAGGACGACTTCCCTTTTTGATCACGTCTTCCCTCAGGGAGAATGCATGCTTTTTTGCATGGCTGAATGTTGGACTCATGAACAATAATCACATTGTTTGCATCCGCCTAAACTGATCTGCTGAAATCAAAATGCAAACAGTGAAAGGGATTTGCCGTTAGCGCGAGCCACTCGCTGTGAAGCGGGAGCGACCAGCCGGCACCGGCATTCTGCTGGGTTTTAAAGCCTTCTGCAAACGTTTATGTTCGTAAATCAAACAGTGATTTGTCTCAAAGGAATATGATTAATTCTCAATTTAGCGCATATGTCTGAAAATACGGGACAAATTGTGTTCCGTATGCCTTACTGCAACAAGTGTCTCATAGCAGCCACCGAGCGAATGCAGAGTAACTTTAACATAACTTTCAACACACTCAAATGTATTTTTAGTATGATTGTTTTGACCAAGTAAAACAGTGCTGCATTAATTAGCCACAAGTGCTGAATTACTACCCATACTGACCCGTAAGTAAAGTGAATTTAAGTGATCAAACATAACTGTAACAATGTTCAAGTTCAGGGCTCTCGGCCCTGCCCTACTTCATCCAACAGTAACTTTAATAAAACTTTAATACATTAGCTCATCAATGAACATTATTTCTGCTTGAGTCCCGTCAGATTGCTTTCCATCGGCTGTGGAGGTGAAGACGACAACTCCCATGAATTCACACTCATTCACGGCGTCATCAAGCTATGCCTTTGTTATTGTTTTAAATAGGCAACCTTTAGCAGTGAAACTTATGTACTGTGCCTTTAAGAACTTTTCACTGAACGTTTCTATGTTTCTACGTTTTTCGTCTTCTATGACATTGCTGCAAATACCTCCTCTTTTTGGAACCTTTATTTTTCTAAGAGTGTGGACTGCTTCTCCATATGCACTATGTCCCTTCTCAGAACACAAGATAAAACTCATCCAAAAACTCATCCGTTTTGTAGCTAAAGGCATCTGCTTGTCTTATTTGAACTATCTTGACAGGGTCGTCTGTTCTGCTCTCTGTTCTTGCAAGATATATTTCTAGATATCTTGTCTTTCTCCCTTCCAGCATCTCTTCAGAAACACTGTCCTCATCTTTCACTCTCTGCCAACCCCTTTGAGTCCTCATCATAGTCTGGTGTCCTTTAGTTAGCATTTAAGCGGTTTCATAGCCTCTGTCATCAAACACCCAACTTCCATCCCCCAAAATACACATACTGTATGTTATATACAAACTCGTTCACGGTGCATCAACTCACAGGATCTGCAGAGCGGAGATCTTGTCCTTCAGCAGTTCCTGGGCCTTGTTGAAGTCTGACAGCATGTTCTGTGTATCTCTGTGGTGGAGAGCGTTCAGCTCGGCCATCTCCCGCTCATGTTTCTTACACAGGTCCTGCTCATGAGCTCTGAGAAGAGAACACACACATACACACACATGATACTCTCAACGATCCTTCAAAACTCACTCTAACCCCACAGTGAATTACACATCTTTTACGCACAATAAAGCACAACAGGAAGGTTTTGGAAGTAAAAGTCCAATTCATTTTCTCCACAGAGAAATAGATTTAAGATAGAAACCTTTTAGACAGAGTCTCCTTAAACTATGAAATTACGGGGGTAGGCAGGGGCCACTTGTGCTTTTAGGGGGCACACGTTAAAATGTACGTTAAAGGTAGTTAAATATTGTCTGGCTGTCACCAGACCAAGCTCAATTAAAGATTTAACATTGGTCTGGGGAGTCTGCTCAAGAGGCGTGATAAACGAGCATAATTCAGATGACTCTGTACGCAATTGTATAGTCCTTCAACCAATCAGACCACAAGAGGCGTGATCAACGGGCAACAACCCATCTTCTCTACCCGTCATCATGTTAAACCCACCAATAGCGCGCCAGGTGGATAAGCCAGTCTGTGATTGGTTCCCGCAAAAGTGTAACAGAAGCAGTAGAGATTAATGTACAGGTTTCCAGACTGAGTTGCAAGGCGAAATCAAATCACCAGCAGATCAGGCTGGGTTTACCCAGTCTAAGTTAAATAGGTAGTTCACCTAAAAATGTAAATTCTATCACCATTTACTCACCGCCATATTGTTCCAAATATGACTTTCTTATGTTGAATAGACAGAAGAAATTTCTGAAATGGTTTGGTTACCGACATTCTAACTAATACAGGATTTTGGAACAACAAACAACATGAGGGTGAGTAAATTATGACAAAATTTCCATTCTTAAGTGTTTTGATTTTCTTTTTGGGTGAACTAACCCTTTAACCTATTTTCAGGATTATTGAAAGTCATTTTTATTTGGCCATGTACTGTACTCTGCAATCTCTACACGTGAAGGACAATGATTTCAAGTTCATTTATTTATTTGACAAGTAATCTTGTATTGTATTGTGATAATGAGCAGTGATGACTTAACACACTTTTAATATCTAGGCACTTTTCTGCATTTGTAAACTTGACACTATATTACACAAAACAAATTGATGACAAAAATGTAAAAAAAATGTATATCTATAATATGATCATGCATGGCTGCATTATAATGACTTCCTAATTCGGAATATGATCAAAGATTGCATATGTGGATGTGTTCTGAGAAATTAGCCATTGAAAAATTATATTTGAACTACCAGTACATTTAATTGAACTAAATGACTGAACAGAATTCAAAGTCGTCAAGGCAGGAAAATTAATCTACAGTATCACTGCTACTTATGGGTGAAGTTACACACAACACAACGTGTATAAAGAGAGCTTATTTTATCTATAATCAAGTGCGTATAGCAACCATTATAGCCTGCATTTAACTATTTGAGCAAACACAGACAGTGACAAATTATTCATAAACAGCCATCACTACTTGTGTGCCACAGCGCATAGCCTCTTTGTGCGGTTTTGCTTCTCTGCATCGGTTATTGGTTATGACACAATAAATTATTGTTTTCATCACATACTGCCACAGCAAAAACTGCACATTGTAACCAGTTTCAGAAAATAGTTTGGTGCGATACGATTCCAAATTTAGGGGGGCCAAGCTTGTTGACACTGGCACCCCCAGCCCCCCAGTCCCCCCCAGCCCCCAGTTATTAGGGATAGGGATTAAAGGGATAGTTAAGAAGATATTTTGAAAAATGTCGGTAACCAAACAGTTGATGGACCCCATTGACATCCATGCTATTTTTTTTCCATACTATGGAATTCAATTATGGTTTCATATCTTCTTTTGTGTTCAGCAGAAGGAAGAAACTCATACAGGTGTGGAACAACTTTAGGGTGAGTAAATGATAACAGAATTTTTATTTTTGGGTGAACTATCCCTTTAAGACTTCTTTTAGGAGAACATGGGCCCTATCATACACCTGATGCAATGCAACGGCAGGCACGACGCAAGTGTTTTTTGCTAGTTTCAGTCCAACGCAGTTAACATTTTCACATCCAGCGCCACGTTGTTTAAATAGCAAATGCATTTGCGTCCATCTGTTCGCCCGTGCTAGTCTGAAAACGAGATGTGTTCAGGCGCATTGTTGACACGTTGCTATTCTGAGGCAACTGAAAATGACTGCAGTATTTTTTGTGTTATTTAAAGGGTGTGTTAGTAGTATGCGCCTACAGGCGGGTGCACAACACGTGTACACACTGCTTATTACACACACAGGGATGCGCAGCAGCACACACATTTTTTTAAATATTAAAAATAAAAGGATTCCACCCTGGAGAAGCATTCAGTCTTTCCGCTCGCAAATTCCTCCATGTAAATAGAGAATTCACCATGGTACAAGCACAACTGGCTTTTAAAGGGAATGGGAGATGAGACTCTGATTGGTTTATTGCATGTTATGCCCAAAACACACCCATGACTCATTAAGAGACTAGGTACCACCCTTTTGGACCATGCACCTGGCGCATCAACCGTCTTTTTTTTCATCGTTAAACTAGCAAAAGTGGATTCGAACACGCCCTAAGTGCACCATGCTCTTCAGACCATGTGCTCAGATCATTAAAATATGACCCCATATCTTAAATGAATGTTATTTTTCTTAACCCATTCATACTTTGTCTCGGTCTAAACATAAATCTCACTATATTATATAAAAACTATTTGCCAATGGGGTAAGAAAAATAAACAGTCACACTTTAGATTAGGGTCCAATTCTCAACATTAGCTAACTATTAACTACGACTTTTGCCTCAATAAACTTCTAATTACCGCTTATTAATAGTTAGTAAGGTAGTTGTTAAGTTTAGGCATTGGGTAGGATTAAGGATGTAGAATATGGTCATGCAGAATAAGACATTAAAATGTGCCAATATACTATTAATATACATACTAATAAGCAACTTTTAATAGTGAGAATTAGACCCTAAACTAAAGTGTTACCAAATAAACTTAATTCAATATATATTCTTGTCTTTTTTTTTTTAAATACGTTTAAAACAGTTTGGAGGACTAGTTTGAGAAAATATATTTTTCAGTGTAATTCATTCCCTCAGAAAATAAAGTTACTGTCTTTTATCCGATTTTCAAATATTGTCCCTCTTTAAATCAAAGGTTACAATATTGTCATTCATCTCAGAGCTGATTCATGGCCTAGAGCTCTTTATTAAAGAATTTCAACTCTATGACCAAAATGAACAAGAAAAATGGAAGCAAGGCCGCTGAAAAAGTGTGCGTCATGGTTTTGATTTATTAGTGCACGGATCACTTCCTTTGATTCCGGTTACATTAAACTTTAATCCAGAGCAGTGTTTATTTCTTTGCTCTGATACAAATATTCAGTCTGAGAAAATAATATTCACAAAGCACTGCGTGATGTCAACAGTGTCATTTTCAAAAGACAACACACTTCCTGCTACATATTGATTTGTATTTTAGGACATACATTTCATTTTTCTCATATTGCAATTTCTTTGCTATATGACTTTTATCCAAAACACATTCTCTACAATACAGCCACACACTGTGATGGCTTCACATAGGGAGCAATAAAGCAGGATCTCCTCTCGGTAAATGATACGCCTTTGGGAAATGACACTGCAATTAATTTGCTGCTTTTATCTCAGGACCTGGATATGTCAGTGTTACATAATTGAAAGTGAAATGAGTCTTGCATTATGATTGTGTGTTACTAAACAATCACATCATCTCAAAACAGCCGCTATGTATAATGAAATGCTTTTTACTTATTAATAAAAGGGTGAAATATTAAAATCACACCCTGAATTAAAATAATGGCTGTGATGAGTTCAGGTTTTTTTATCCACTTTATTTCTCTTTTTAAAAGTCTGTGTTTTCTTTCCTTTAAATTACTACAAAAGACAAACACCATCAAAAAGAGCCTGACAACAAGAGAACCGTGAGCAAAATGACAGATATATCCTGACTTTCTGGTCGAGAACGTGGTTTATTCTTTATTTTTCACTTGCCACCCCAATCTGGTTGAAAATAATTGAATTTCCATCTCTTTCATCATCACCAAAGACTCTTGTCACATTCAACCAAATGTAACAGTTGTTTAAAGGCCCACTGAAGTGCCTTGAAACGCACAGCATTATTCAATGTCGTAATTTTCACTGAAACGTGAAGACAGGGTGGGACATATCGAAGAGCTCCTCCCCTTTAAAAAAAAGCCAACAGCGTTTAGTTTATATCACAGCTTGGCCAGAGCTGTTGAGCTCGGTAAGTTTCCTTCTAATCTCTAACTGCTTCTCCTAATATCCTCCATATCACTTTAAAATATAGAATTCTGAGCAGAATTCAAATGGGTCCGATTTTCTGGTATATGCCAACTCGCGCATATGATTCACTCTGTGCTATCGTGTCTCTGGATCAAAGCCCAATGGAAAGAATATTTAAACTGTCTGAATCATTCCTTTTCCCATATATAGTGGACTATGCCATTCACCATTTAGAAAAAGTAAATGTGTGATTTCAGCCGCAGCTTCAGCGTCTATTTATAAAGCAGGGGTGGGACGCTTTAGATTCTCGAGAGCATTTTGATTTCATGGTGACTTTAAGGATTGTGAATGGTCTCCACTGAACAACACTCTTAAAAATAAAGGTTCCAAAAGGTGTTTTTCGCAGCAATGCCATAGAAGAACCATTTTTGTTTTCCTAAAGAACCTTTCAGAGAACAGTTCTTAAAAGTGCAGAACATTTTAATAATCTAAAGAACATTTTCCACTATTAAGAACCTTTTGTGGAATGGAAAGACTCCATTGATATTATGATGCTTCTTGGAACCTTAGGTGCCAATAAAGAACCTTTATTTTTAAGAGTGAAGGATGACCCCATGCATGGAGACGTGAGGTGAAATTTATTTATTTATTTTTTTCCTAAAGGCAAGAAAACTTCACATCCATAATCACAGACTCACCTGATCTGCTGATTGGCCTCGCTACGGATCTTCAAAACCTCTTTGCCCTTCAGTTCCAGCTCCTTGGTCAAAGTGCTGATGTTCTCGTTCAGGGTGTGGATCTCGTGGTCCAGATCCGCGATGTGCTTCTTCCTGCGACTGACCTCGTCCTGCAGATCTGAGATGCGACTCAGCAGCTCACGTTCCTGCAAACACACGAGCATGGAAGGTAAACCGAGGCTACGATAAAAGCCAGACTGACCTTACTTGAGAATGCCATGCGTTATATAAGAGTGTGGACTGTGTGATGGCTTCATCTGTAGTGAAGGCTCTCCCAGAAACATCAAAATTCAGACACACATGAGGGTACTGCAGATGCTATTTTCACTTCGCACTTTGAGACTATGTTGGGATCTAATATTGATGGCACATCTCTCTGTTTCTCCTTCCTTATCTAATATATGAATAGTTTTGTTATGAATAAATAAAAGGTGGGAGCAGCCAGCAGATCTACAGCATTATTTTTAGCATGGATGTTTTAGCGCTACAGTTTCATCTCTTGAGGGATGTCAGAAGCTAATGGGCCTTGAGTTCTAAAGTTACTGAGGAACAACTTTCGTCAACTTTTTTAAGTATTTAGTAATTTAGAATTAAGAAATCTGTTTGGAAATGAGTGAGGAAACTACAGAAATACATTGCAGAGCATGAGATGATGCATGAGATGAATCATCAGTGATGATTTATGACTTTGAATCAAACACTGAATATAACACAAATTACCACTAGTCTTAGTACTCATCATTCCACAGTAAGAAAACAAATAAATAATACAATTCTCAGAGGTTTTTTGTCCAAAGAGGCCATGTTCGTAGTTTAGTTCCACGTGACCATTTCCCCCTTCTCACTGACCTTTACAATTAAACAGGCTGTTTAGCTACTTACTGTTAAGGCTTGTATATGCAAATGACATGTTATGATTGGCTAAACATTCTGCAGGCAAAATGACTAACAATAAACCTGATACCTGATTTTGCCGAATGCTAAACAGGCACTCATGTTATCCACGTTATGGAATCCATTAAAAGCAATTGTTTTTGACTTCATCAGTAAACCGAGACAGTTCACATGCATGAACCTATCTTTTTATATACTTTCCACAAATAGGTTACAAATTAGAGCCTGGAACTCTTTAAAATTACAAATTAAATTTAATCTGTGTTATTTACAAGAAATAAATTGTAAAATAATCATGAAATGAAATAAATAATGGAATTATTTATAGGAATTATAAGGAATTATTAAATAACAAATAAAATAAAATTACATTAAATAACATATTAAATAAAACAAATAATAATAATAATAATAATAATAATAATAATAATAATAATAATAATAAAAATAAATTAAATGAAATGAAATAAATAAATGAAAAATGAAATAAATGAAATGAAAAATAAAATAAAATAAAATAAAATAAAATAAAATAAATAAAATAAAATAAAATAAAATAAAATAAAATAAAAAAAAAATAAAATAAAATAAAATAAAATAAAATAAAATAAAATAGAACCTCATATAGGTCTGGAACAACATGAGAGTGAGTAAATGATGACAACATTTTCATTTTTGGGTGAACTTTCCCTTTAAGGGAAGCAAAGATATTTGCATTTAAAATAGCTAATGTTCTGTTAGATAACAAATGATCCAACTTAATAGTTCTCACTTCATAAAACATCACATTTGTGCCTCTAATGCTTTAAAAAGGCAAAGTGTACTGTATTCATAGAGATTACAACATCGCAGTCTCTACACTGTAACACTGATACACAGCTGTATATGTCAGCCTCCAGTACAACCTGGGTTAGATTAATTAGATGCCGCTTGTCTCAGGCAATTTTCCACTCCACTGACACTTTGACTTTTAAATGCCTCGTTCACAGGAAGTAGAAGAAACCATATAGATAATACAACTGAGCCAATTTCCGGTTTTATGTGGTTAATGGCTCTTGTTTAATCAAATTACAATCTGCTCGACCAACTTTGAATGTCTGTAAATATCATTTCACACAACAATTAGCTTAATAACAGCATCAGTATGTGTGGCAAAGAAAACCTGTGGCCCAGAGGGGCTTCCTCCAGGGCTGAATTATGTGATAAAGGATACCAATGTCAGCAGGAAAAGTAATAAATAGCAAACATTTGTATTAAAAACAAATTTGTGTGTATTCCCAGCGAAAAAAAATTTTCTAACGTATACTCCCTTACATAATTACAAACGTATCACAACCATTGTAGACGACCGTGAAATATCCTGAAAGAGCATTTCTTAATATCTCCAAACCACAACAGATGGTTCATCTTGAAAATGAAGCATAAAACAGCGCTAAGAAAATCTGTCCAAATAGTAAAACTCTGAATCTATGCCAAGCTCTCTCGCTCTGCCCATTTCACCCTCAGCAATGATATTATGCTTTAGAGCAGTCCATTTTGAAATCTGTACATTATTATTTCTTGTCAAAAATAAAAACATATAATTTAATATGCAATAAAGTACCAAAACCATAAAAATCAAGTGCATTATATATGTATCAGTAAATATATATATAAAATGTTTTTCAAATAAATGCTGTTCTTTTGAACTTTCTATTCATCAAGGAATCCTGAAAAAATACATAGATACTAATGTTATATTTCTAAAAAAATAGAAGACACACAACTGTTTTCAACATTAATAATAATAATTTAAAAAAAATCGCGAGCAGCAAATCAGCACATTAGAATGATTTCTGAAGGCTCATGTGACACTGAAGACTGGAGGAATGAGTTATAATATGAGTGAAATAGATACTGAGTTATTCAACCACAAGAGTTATTGTAACACACACCTTTATATAGTAACCTCTTTCCATCTAAAACTAAAATACAACAGGTAATCGTGAGATTAAAACAAGAAATAAAGTCACATTATGAGATATAAAGCTACAATAGGGAGATTTAATAATCGCAATCACAAGATATTAGGCCACACTGAGAGATATTAAGTCACTCTGGGAGATAAAAAGTCATAATTATGAGAAAGTTATATATAAAGTTAGGCTGTAAATTGTGAAACATGAAGTCATATTGTGAAATGTTAAATCACTTCATGAGATAAAAAGTAACTATTGAGACAAAACAGTGAGATATTAAGTCACTCTGGAACATAAAAAGTCACAATTATGAGAATGTCATAATTGTAAAACATTCAGTTAAATTGTGAGGAAAAAAATCATATTGTAAAATATGATTTTAACTTAACATAAAAATTACTATTAAGCGAAAAAGAGACAAAACTATGAGAAATTAGGCCACTTTTGGAGATAAAATTTCAAGCATAAGAAATAATGTCATAATTGTGAAATATTGGACCCTATTTTAATGATCTGAGCGCATGGTCTGAAGCACATGGCGCAGGTGCACTTAGGGCGTGTCCGAATCCAGTTTTGCTAGTTTAACGACGGAAAAAACGGTTGGGCGCATGGTCCGAAAGGGTAGTACCTAGTCTCTTAATGAGTCATGGGTGTGTTCTGGGCGTAACGTTCAATAAACCAATCAGAGTCTCGTCTCCCATTCCCTTTAAAAGCCAGTTGAGCTTTCACCATGGCGGATTCTCTATTTACATGGAGGAATTTGCGTGCAGAAAGACTGAACGCTTCTCCAGAGAGGAATCCTTTTATTTTTATATTTAAAAATGTTTGTGTGCTGCTGTGCGTCCCTGTGTGTGTAATAAGCAGTGTACTACCGGCCTATAGGCGCATATAACTAACGGCCTTTAAATAACACAAAAAATACTGCGCTGTTGACTTTAGACCAGGTTTTTGTTGGTCAATGGTGCAGTCGTTTTCAGTTGCCTCAAAATAGCAACAGGCCAACAATGCGCCTGAACACACTTCGTTTTCAGACCAGCACGCCCATGGGCGAACAGATGGGCATGAGTGCATTTGCTATTTAAACAACATGGCGCTGCATGTGAAAATGCTAACTACGTCGGGCTGAAACTAACAAAGACACTTGGCATCGTATTGCGCTGAGTGTATGGGTGTATGTATAAATTAAAATATAAACCACTTATTTTAAATTGTAATAATATTTCACAGTATTACTGTTTGTACTGTATTTTTAATCAAATCTTTGCAGCTTTGGTGAAACATTAAAAATGTGACTATAAATCTATTGTAAATAAATACACTGGTTAAGATCTGGCAACCTGGGTCCTAAAAGAAAGAAGTTACTGAGCGCTGCTGTACACCAACAGCATGTCAACAAAACATCTGCTCTTCCTGCTGTCATTGTATTAGCTCAGCAAGTTCATCTCTGAACTATAACACTCATGTGCTGAGGCTCAGGTGTGTGTTGGGGAAAAACACAATGCCGTCTTTATTCCCTGACCGCTAACTGTATGTATGTGTGATGTTAATGTGCTGGAGCAGAGCTGTCAGGGGGTCTGCCTGTGACATTTTCATTTACACTAACTCAAGACTGGGCCTCCAGCAGACCACAGGAGCAGCGCCTGGAGAAACACAGCGGTCCGGTTCTCCTCATGCTCATGCTCTCAGACCGACAAACTCACTCTCTCTCACTCTCGACTTTAGGGTAGACTCTTTTCAACTGGGCCACTTAGCAATCATCCAGACACCTTAGCAAAGCCCTGACAATGGAATTTGCACATGCAGGCAGCAAAATGCAGTGTTAAGGTGATGATACACGGGGCAATGTTGCCTGGGTTTTTTGAGCAATGTTGCCTGGGCACTTTCCCATTGAGAATGGGAAACAAAATTCTATCTGGATACTTTAGATCGGTCGTGTGCCCTGTGTCTCAACTGGTTGCCCGTTGATGGAAACATTGCCCAGCAATATTGCTCAAAAAGTTGCCCCCCGCGTAGCATCACCTTTAAGGCCCGTTCACACCAAGAATGATAACTATAAAGATAATTATCATTTATGCATTTAAACGGGTAAATATACGGGGAACCATTTTTTTGTGTGTGTAGTATCCATACCAGCGGACGGCACAGTTCTGTTTGTTATAAGCATGAGCTGCAGTTTTGTTGTCTGCTGTTTTAAATGCTCAAACTCTTGGAGCAAGGTGGATTCTGATTGGCTGTCAGTGTTTTTATCTTCATTCGCAACTTTTGCCTGGAGTGAGGTTGAAACATGTAGATAATGTTACATAATACTTCATATGAAACCAGCTTTAGCTGAATAATTGATTGCAGATTTTGAACGTTGTGTGCATGTTCAACAGGAGCTCAAGCATCAGGTCAAAATAAACCTTGAAGCCTTGGTCATCTAAACCTCTCTGGAAAGACCCTCAGAAAATGTCACAACAGCCATCCACCTGTCATGACAGAGCTGAACCTGGATGAACAGTCATCTGACATCAGCAGGTGACCCTTTTCCTAAAGAGACGTGGCTTTAAAAGTCTAGTGCTCATTCTACCGTACAAAAAGAGACCTGCTAAAATCTTTAAGCTCTTATCCCTGAAGTTGAAAGGGCATAATTAGCGAGGGCTGAAGTTAACATCTCTGACCTTTTCAATCAAAGACAGAAGCACCTATAAATGCCTCCCTGGAGGTGTACTTCAATGCGTAGGATAATATAAGCATCATTAATGTTGGACCAAGTTGCTTAGTAGGTGTCTGGGAGGGTGTGTGGAGCTGTGCTCTCCTGGGCATACTACCCAGAAAGCCTTGAGAGAGGCTGGATTTCAGTGTTCTGCTAATCAAAAGCTTCTCGACCAAGGGGGAACAGCACAGGTCATAGAAGAAAGAAGGAGGAGGGGAATGAGAACTCATGGTGGCACTAGGTAGATATGAGTTAATCATGTAACACACACCGTTATACAGTAACCTGTTTCCATCTAAAACTAAAATACAACAGGTAATCGTGAGATTAAAACAAGAAATAAAGTCACATTATGAGATATAAAGCTACAATAGGGAGATTTAATAATCGCAATCATGAGATATTAGGCCACACAGAGATATTAAGTCTCTTTTTTTGGAAATAAAAAGTCAAGAAATAATTTTAAGAAAGTCATCATGGGCCCTATTTTAATGATCTGAGCGCATGGTCTGAAGCACATGGCGCAGGTGCACTTAGGGCGTGTCCGAATCCAGTTTTGTTAACGACAGAAAAAATCGGTCGGGCGCATGGTCCAAAAGGGTAGTACCTAGTCTCTTAATGAGTCATGGGTGTGTTCTGGGCGTAACGTTCAATAAACCAATCAGAGTCTCATCTCCCATTCCCTTTAAAAGCCAGCTGCACTTTCACCATGGCGGATTCTCTATTTACATGGAGGAATTTGCGTGCAGAAAGACTGAACGCTTCTCCAGAGAGGAATCCTTTCATTTTTTATATTTAAAAATGTTTGTGTGCTGCTGCCCTGTGTGTGTAATAAGCAGTGTACTACCGGCCTATAGGCGCATATTACTGACGGCCTTTAAGTAACACAAAAAATACTGCGCTGTTGACTTTAGACCAGGTTTTTGTTGGTCAATGGTGCAGTCGTTTTCAGTTGCTTCAAAATAGCAACGGGTTAACAATGCGCCTGAACACACCTCGTTTTTTAGACCAGCACGCCCATGGGCAAACAAATGGACACGAGTGCATTTGCTATTTCAACGTGGCGCTGGATGTAAAAATGTTAACTGCGTCAGGCTGAAACTAGCAAAAAACACTTGCGTCGCGCCTGGCATTGCACCTGGCATCACATTGCGCTGGATGTATGATAGGGCCCTAAGTCATATCGTGAAATATTACATCACTTCATGAGATAAGAAAAAAATCACTATAATGAGACAAAACAGTGAAATATTAAGTAATTCTGGAACATAAAAAGTCACAATTATGAGACAATGTCATAATTGTAAAACATTCAGCTAAATTGTGAGGGAAAATAATATTATTGTAAAACATTATTATAATTTCATGAGAAATCGCTATTATGATAATAATACACAAAACGGTGAGATATTAAGTCACTTGGTAAAGGTCATAATTATGAGAAATAATATCATAATTGTAAAATATTAACTCACACTGGGAGATATAAAGTCATACTGTGAGATATTAAATCAATTCATGCCATATAAATTAGAATTTACATAAAATAAAGTTGCAATTGTAAGATATACTGTAAAGTGACAATGACTCGACTCTACGCTGGGAAACAGGCTTCTATCCAAAGTCACTTTTTTAGTCAATGACAGTTCTAATGGTGCAAATCTTAAACTTACTTTTTTTACTAGGACTGTCAATTGATTAAAAGTTGTAATCAAATTAATTACATGGAATTTGATTAATTGAATGAATTGCAAAGAATCAAACACATTAATATATCCGAAATAAAGATAATTAAAATACATTCCATTATTGTGCCAGACAAAAGCATTAAATAGTCAGGGATGTGTGCCTAGGAGACTTGCCGGGGAGCACTTGATTCCTCTTTCTCTCATTCTTCATCCACGCACGTTTATTACTGAGTGCAAATCAGCGCTGTCAGAAAAAGTGGTGACCCGTGTAAGAGAGCGTTAATGGTTATCCATCGGCCAACAGATTCATGGTGCAGGAGCACTGAGCAGCACAGGCTTTAATAAATACAGTGTCTCGTGAACGCAGGCACTCGTTTAAAGGAACCAGACCCCTGGGAGCCATTGAGCCACTTGAAGAGCTGCCAAACGACCATGCGGATGAAATGATTGGGTTTGTACAGTTCTACCTTTAATGCATATGGACAATTTATAATGCTGTCATAAAGCAAGAGAGCTCCCACACCATGCACTAGGTACATATGACCTTGGTGCTCACTTGTAAAATAAAGAAGTGAATGTGCCTGTAAGATTCAGAATGGATTTATAAATCTTGAATGCTAATGGCCAAGGGTCAAAAATGATCTCAAGCCAGTAGCCAAACACAAGAGTTTGCCAGGAGACAACGAGGTGAGAAGCGGCCATGCCGATTGCTATCGAGGTAAAACTCAATTCTTTGCATTGTGGCTTTGGCCAGCTCATTTTACACAGCTCATTAAACCAGGCATGGAAACTAAACTCTCACTGGGAAACAATTAATGATAAGACAAAAATTGAGTGTTTGGGGGAAGAGAAAGTGAGATTTCTGTTATGCAGCATGAGCAAAGTGATTCTTGCAAACCCGCACAGAATTCCAGGGAGTCTCTGCTACCGACTTCAAACTCACTTTTAATACCTTTCAGTAAGCTGAATGTGTTTGCTATCTCTTACTGAACATGAAAACATTTTATTTATATATGTATGTATGTATGTTTGTATGCTTGTGTGTCTAGTCCTGTCCTGTTTGTCTGGAAATCCGAAAACACTACAATAAATATAATATAAAAGAACATAACAACATTTAAAATATGCATCAGTAATGGAAGAGGTAAATGATTTAGGGCAGTGTTGATATTGCTAAAAAAAAAAAAAAAAAAAAAAAACTAACTAAAATAAGTTAAAGTAACTTGAAATAACTAGGGGAAAAAATGGCTATCATCTATCCATCCGTCTGTCTAAAATAAAATAAAATAAAATAAAATAAAAAAATAAAATAAAATAAAATAAAATAAAATAAAATAAAATAAAATAAAATAAAATTCAGGTTAAATCATGTAACCAGTTTATTCAGACGCTATCGCATCCAGTATTTTTTTTTTAAATTAACTGACAAAGCAATGTTTACACCTTATGTTATAATGATTTGAACTAGAAAACATAAACCCATGTTTCTCACGGCTCTTTCATGACACATTTGCTTCTGCTGTCATAACTAGTGGGATCGGCAGGAGTCTTGGGGGAAGGTTAAGCATTTTTTTCCCCAGCCTTATGATGTCAGGGATGTTACTGAGAGTACGTGAGGGCATTACAGAAAACTGAACACAACAAAGTCAACTGTGTCCCTGAGACAGATGCACAGTTTGATTGTAGGTGCACATGAAACGAATCTAATCTCACAAGACACAAATGTTCACAGTTTGACCCATGAAACGTGCATCTGCGTTTTCCGTGTACGCTCATTTGTTATTCCTGGATGATGTATGGCGTACTGTGGCTAGAAACACTTAGTGAATGCTTAGCAAAAATAGATTTCCGACGCCAACAGTGCAGGTTTTATTGAACTCCTGAGAGAGCTGTGGGATTACAAATTTAAGAATATGTTTAAAACTAAGGGACGTACATTGTATTTAGAATTTAAGGTAAAGATGATGACGTCAGATGAATTATTCTGTTATGCAAAGTTTCCAGGCTAGTTCCTGTTCTCTTTATTGTAAGTCAAATAAAACAGATTACTGAGATTCTCACCTTTTGTTTTTAATGGCTCTTGGAGCCCCTGTCCCATTTCTGAATCGTCAGAGTGACTGGATTAGCATCTATGCATTTGAATGACACTTTATACTGACTGGATTAGAACTGGTGACTGGTCATTGCTTTGTTTAGATTGTTTCCTCTACTGTATGAATCCCTCCCCCTGAAATGTGGATAAATTACAGTGTTTATACTGTTAGACTTGATGACTACAGCGACCAAACAGCAAGTTCTCATGATACAGATTTGAGCCCCAGGAGCATGAGAATTAAAGTGCCCCTAAAGGGCTTCATGGACACGTTTTCCCACAAGGCCCGCGCTTAAGACTCAAACTGTACAACCTTTCAGTTGCTTGGCCAACAATCCTGTCAGAGTTTCTTTTGTTGAACTGTTTTCTTATACATGGGGCCAGATGACAAGAGGATTTATTAAGGCCCTTTTTCTTTCATAGCAGCCAAATGTTGGCATAACGCTATTGATTTGTCCTTTCTTGGAAAGGCATTCACATGCTGAACTTACTGTTAGTCACTGTCTCCATTAAGAAACAATAGGAACGTAGGAGACAGTCGGAAAATGATGGGAATACACTAGCAGAGAAGCTAGGACACAGCCCACACCGAAATTACTGGAAACTAGCAATACTTTAAAATAATTACTTAAAAAAAAATGTGTAGTATAATGCGAATGAAAACTAAATATAATTAAAAAAAGACGTCAACTTTTTTAGGGTTTTTTTTCATACTTTTTTCTACCATTAAAAAGTATGATTTTTAAAAAAAGAAATTAAGAATTGTATTCAGCAAGGATGCATTCAATTTCTAAAAAGTTGATCAAAAGTTACAATAAAGGTATTTATAATGTTAAATCAGCATATTAGAATGATTTCTGAAGGATCATGTGACACTGCAGTTTTGGAGGTGCTCTGACCCAGTCGTCTAGTCATCACATTTTGGCCCTTGTCAAACTCGCTCAAATCCTTACGCTTGCCCATTTTTCCTGCTTCTAACACTCAACTTTGAGGACAAAATGTTCAATCACTGCCTAATATATCCCACCCACTAACAGGTGCCGTGATGAAGAGATAATCAGTGTTATTCACTTCACCTATATATATTAGCATTTGATCAATATGAAAAAAAAAACAATTCAAGCTTTTCTATGTGACATTTATAGGCATGTCATTCTAAAATTGATGACACCGCATAATAAACCGTGTGCAAAAAATATCAACATAAACTTGTGAAATATAATAACCCTGCTGTGGGGGAAGATTACCTGTACTCTGCTCTGCTCCAAAGCGCTCTCCAGTTCCTGTTTGGCAGCCGCTGTTTCCTGTTGATGGGTCTGACGCATGTGTTCAATGGCTGATGCGTGGAGATGGTTCAGCTCTGAACGCAGGGATGCTGAGAGGAGAAAGAGAGAAAGAGAGAGACACAGGGAATGAAAAACAAGACAATTCCAGGGAGATGAACTGCTGTCTGAAGCTGAATTAAACATCATTCATCTCCAACTTTCCCTAAAGCACAGGTGGAAATGGAAGTGACACTCATTCCCCCACCCGCAATTTCCTGTCTGCACTCTCTCATTACGCTGCTTTCCAGTTTCTTCCAATTATACCATATTTCAATGAGATTGAGCTATAATTAGAGCTGTAGATCTCTTCAGGACTTTTGGAATCTAGTTCGAACACTGCTTAGCGTACAAAGCAAATATAAATGTACTTTAAATCAAACATTTATTTAACGTTACCAACAAAATGCTAAATTATGAACATACATGGCACAGGGTGACAACAGAAAACCATTTTGATTTCCAATTGTCTCTAATTGAATCTGTAGCCAAAAGTCTTTTAACAAAATGATGCAAAATTAAAATATTGACTAAATTATTTCTTATTTTAGATTTAGTTTCCCAAGCTTCTTGAAACCCAATCATGACAGATATATGGCATATATTTGCCATATATGAGTTTTTGAGCTGATTTTGGTTTGGTCTATCTGACTCAAATCAGTTTCGTATTTGTAGTCTGAACAGGAAAAAATAAACTAAAATAATAAAGTGGAAAGAAAACAAACACCTTAAACCATCTAATGTTGCTATTCTTTATAAACAGATTTTTAAAATAATAATATTTCTCTTGTGAAATTATAAGTAAAACAAAATGTTATGTACCTTATGTGAACAATGTTCATGCTTTGTGAGAAAGAGTTGGATAATGAAAAAATATATCACATATTGATGTCAGCTTAGAAAAGTCTTAACAGGAATAAAAGTCTGCACTCTCATTTTGCAAGTGATGAAATCAGATCCATTTGCAGAGACACTGTAGTCAATACCTGTAATATCCAGATAGGTTACCATAGTAATGACTTGCATGTCAGCAAAAGAGTAGCTTGCACAATGAAAAAAAGGGCAAAAAGCTGAATATTTTCCTACTGCTTATAGAAATCCAAACTGAAATGTCTAAAGATTGCATTCAAACTAGAGTAAATAATAAAACAGGTTCTTTAGAGTTTTTACAGCAGGTGTGTAAATGAATGTGTGAATTAGTCGCTGCTCTACCCAGCATGGCTTTGCCCTCATCCTCCAGTTCAAAGCGGAGGGTTTGCAGTTCTTGCTCTGACTGCTGTTTCAGAGTCTCGATGTTCTGCCTGTGAGCCTCCCGCAGAGTCTGAAGCTCCATGTGGTGCTGCTGCCGGAGACGCTCCTCGAGCTCCTACACAAAACACAAAACACAAAACACAAAACACACGCACACACGCACACACACACACACACACACACACACACACACACACACACACACACACACACACACACACACACACACACACACACACACACACACACACACACACACACACACACACACACCAGTTCATCAAATCAGTTTATCACTCCATTCCATGCACCATTTCATTTTGTCAAGTTAGAATAGGAAAAAATTAGAGCTGTTAAATCGATTAATCGTGAAGTTTTTGTGTGTGTATGTGTGTGTGTATATACACATACACACACACACACACACACACACACACACACACACACACACACACACACACACACACACACACACACACACACACACACACACACACACACACACACACACACACACACCGATCAGGCATAACATTATTCCTAATATTGTGCTGGTCCCCCTTTTGCTGCCAAAACAGCCCTGACCCATCGAGGCATGGACTCCACTAGACCCTGAAGGTGTGCTGTGGTATCTGGCACCAAAATGTTAGCAACAGATCCTTTAAGTCCTGTAAGTTGCGAGGTGGGGCCTCCATGGATCGGACTTGTTTGTTCAGCACATCCCACAGATGCTCGATTGGATTGAGATCTGGGGAATTTGGAGGCCAAGTCAACACCTCAAACTCGTTGTTGTGCTCCTCAAACCATTCCTGAACCATTTTTGCTTTGTGGCAGGGTGCATTATCCTGCTGAAAGAGCCACAGCCACCAGGGAATACCGTTTCCATGAAAGGGACATGGTCTGCAACAATGCTTAGGTAGGTGGTAAGTGTCAAAGTAACATCCCCATGGATGGCAGGACTCAAGGTTTCCCAGCAGAACATTGCCCAAAGCATCACACTGCCTCCGCCAGCTTGCCTTCTTCCCATAGTACATCCTGGTGTCATGTGTTATCCAGGTAAATGACGCACACACACCCGGCCATCCACGTGATGTAAAAGAAAATGTGATTCATCAGACCAGGCCACCTTCTTCCATTGCTCTGTCATCCAGTTCTGATGCTCACATTCCCACTGTTGGCACTTTCGGTGGTGGACAGGGGTCAGCATGGGCACCCTGACTGGTCTGCGGTTATGCAGCCCCATACTCATCAAACTGTGATGCACTGTGTATTCTGACACCTTTCTATCAGAACCAGCATTAACTTCTTGAGCAAATTGAGCTCCAGTAGCTCGTCTGTTTGACCGGACCACACAGGCCAGCCTTCGCTCCCCACGTGCATCAATGAGCCTTGGCCGCCCATGACCCTGTCACCAGTTCACCACTGTTCCTTCCTTGGAGCACTTTTGATAGATACTGACCACTGCAGACCGGGAACACCCCACAAGAGCTGCAGTTTTGGAGATGCTCTGACCCAGTCGTCTAGCCATCACAATCTGGCCCTTGTCAAACTCTCTCAAATTCTTACGCTTGCCCATTTTTCCTGCATCTAACACATCAACTTTGAGGACAAAATGTTCACTTGCTGCCTGATATATCCCATCTGCTAACAGGTACCGGGATGAAGAGATAATCAGTATTCACTTCACCTGTCAGTGGTCATAATGTTATGCTGGATCGGTGTATATATATATATATATATATATATATATATATATATATATATATATATATATATATATATATATATATATATATATATATATATATATATATATATATATATACATTTGATTTGACAGCACAAAAAAACAAAAAAACGTATGTTTTCTTTCAGCTTAAGTATGCAGGAAAAGTATGCAAAGCAAATGAGAAATCACTGAGATTTTTTTGGCCCATATTTTGCTGGTACACAACAGAAAAAAATTATATAATGTAGGAACTAGACGCAAGGAGACACTTCAAAAATCATTTTCACCTTTCCCTTCAGTGCCTCTGTACAAACAGTTTGCTACTGCCTGCAGTAAAATTGGCATAAAAATAATTTGAATATATTTGGTAAGCATAAACCTTTGGATAGAGGACAAGATGTTCAGAAGTCCCAGATAAAGCAAGAAATAAACATCACTTGAAAGAAAAACAAACCAGTAAGAACATAAAAGCTGGATGCTGGATGAGAAAGAACTTTAAAAAAGAAAAAGAAAAAATGGATGCTTGTTAAACTCTATTAAAATATATGAGCTAACTATACTTATAACGTATTAATGTTATACTAAAAACTAATGTATCTCAATATGGTTGCTTAGCCACAGAGAGAATAGGTTTGCTCAAACTTAAACTACAAACTGCCTGATTTAACCAACAAGAACCTGATCCATTAGATAACACAGTAAGACCAACTTGCTCAACTAACATCACCAGAAAGACCAGAAACAATGTTGTTTGTAATAAGCTAATGCAGTCTCTGCATTATGGAGTATACTCACCTCTTATTTACATGAGGTAAACATAAAGCTGCTTGGTTTATATTTTTATTGTATATAATACATATTTTAAAATTGTATTGCATGTATTGCTGCCATAATAACGGCCCATTTTAAATGTTTACTTTCTTTTTATCCTTTTTGCTCTTAATACCTCCCACTCGCTGAGGTGGAGCGTGATGAAAAAGTGTTTTGTAAATACTTTATAGCATTTCAGTAATAAAAGTGTACATCTTTAAAATGCATGCAAATTACAGTGAAGCCCAACAGTTATCGCATGGTGCGCCGCAGTGGTCAAGAAGGATTTAAACCAAGAGTGGTCAAGAAGGATTTTAAGGATTCTTGTAAGCTCAGAGATGTGCATTCAGATGGCAATAACATTAACACACAACCTTGGTGTTTGTCAAAAATCAGTGGGTAAATTTACCAGGGATTTTTACATGGGTGGTGGGAGAAAAACACTGACATTCTGGATTCGAACGGCAATAAAAAAAGTAAATGTTAAAAATACCTTACATCACCATCCCCGAAAAGGGCTTAAAGGGTTAGTTCACCCAAAAATGAAAATTAGCCTATGATTTACTCACCCTCAAGCCATCCTAGGTGTATATGACTTTCTTCTTTCAGACGAATACAATCACAGTTATATTAAAAAATATAATTGCTCTTCCAAGTTTTGTAATGGAGGTGAATGGCGGTCCTGATTTTGAAGTCCAAAAAAGTGCATCCATCCATCATAAAAGTAATCCATACAACTCTATGGGGTGAATAAAGGCCTTCTGAAGCAAAGAGATTGGTTTTTGTAAGAAAAATAACCATATTTAAAAGTTTATACACTAAAATAACAAGTTTCCAGTCGATTCGCGTCAAAAGACCCTTATGAAAATAAACCATGGTTTTACTACAAATAAAACCAAAAAACCATGGTTATTGTAGTTAAACCATGGTAACCACAAATTAACCATAGTTTAACCATGGTATTTGTGGTAAAACTGTGGTTATATAAATGGTAATCAATTAGCCAAAAAAACATGGTTACTACACTTTTACTACAGTAAAACCATGGTTATTTTTCATAAGGGGAGTAACCCCTGATGCAATGTATGACGTAGGATGTAGGAGTAGCGTAAACTTAAACAAATAGTGCTGGGCAACAAACTCAAGCTCCTCCGACATTTCTCTTTATAAATTCTTGTTTTAGACTTCTGATTCGTGACTGGTGTTTTGTTTTGCTCTATCCTTCGTCAATATATCATGTGTCAGGTCGGTGGTTACTTTTTCGCTGTAAATCGTTGTGCACGGCCATCTGTCGGAAGCTAACTAAGTTTTAAATGTGGGTATTTTTCTTACACAAACGCATTGCTTTGCATCAGAAGGCCTTTATTAACCCCCTGGAGCTATATGGATTACTTTTATGATGGATGGATGGATGCACTTTTTTGGGCTTCAAGATCTCGACCCTCATTCACTGTCATTATAAAGCTTGGAAGAGCCAGGACATTTTTTAATATAACTCTGAGGTCTGAAAGAAGAAAGTCATATACACCTAGGATGGCTTGAGGATGAGTAAATCACTGGGTAATTTTCATTTTTGGGTGAACTATCCCTTTAAGATGGTCTTCTCAACAAGGTGAATGAAGAATTGCAACAGGTGCAACACCAAAAATATGCATAACGGGCATCACAAAAAAAGCAGCACTCAGCCAGGAACATAGGCATAAATTTAACATATTTTACAAACAACTGCCAATCACAGGAATTATAACTCTATCAGAAGGCACTTAAGCATCTCTGCAAGCTTGTTAAAGATCTTGGATGGCTGCCGTCTTGTGCCTAGCCAGAGGAACGCAAATTACAGCACCCTGAATTAGATTAGGAGAATGGAGCTGTTTGAGTGCTGGAGATACACTGACATAATGAGGGGTAATGCAGGGCACCTGCCTCCACTGAAAGACACTTTGGAGTCAGTGATATCCAGCAGAGTGGGTGCGGATGGGAGAGGAAATGGGTTAGGGAATGACAGGGGACGCAAATTAGACCAACTGCTTCAGTAAACACTGACTGCACCAAGCCAGTTGGCAGGGCCGTTTTGGAAACTGGGCAGTTTTAATGCTGAGAGATCAAAATAAAACAACTCATTTAATTTTAACCATGTATTTGTGTGTGCTAGTATCCCACCATTAGCTTAGCTACATGTGCTAAACAGCTAACTTCATGCTAGGCAGCAGTCAGAAAGGTAATTCACCAAGTTTTATCTAATATTACCCAAAAATGTTCAGTGAGAATTTTGCGTATACTCATTAACTAATGAATCAGTCAAGCTCTATATTGTGTCAAGTGTGTTACTGACACATTTTTTGCTAGCTAAAGGAACATCAGGCATCAAATGGCTGTAGTGGTGTCAGTTTTCTCCAGTGTAAGCCAACTCGATGCATCCCGATGCCTCTGTAAAACTGAAAAGGTCAGGTCATTTCCGTCATAAGAAAAATGTCAGGGACATGGCAGCCTGAGCTGGACAACACACACTCATGAGAAAAACATCTACAGCAGGATGCTTTTCATCTGAATGACTACAGCGGTCATGCATAAACACGCAGAGTTGTGATGTTTTTCCACACATCTCTTCCCACTCTAATGTCACAGTGCTATTTTCACCTTCTCGAGTGCTACGAGGGTGATGCCACATTCCAAATGTGGAAATGAATCCGGAGTGGTAAAAATTACAGTTTGTTTTTTTCCCTGCCAATAAATCTTGTGCATGAATTAGTGAGTTATTTTGGGATTCAACACACTCACAATGTTCCCAGATAAAGAGAGTATCCCCCTCAAACATTGAAATACAGAAATCAACCCACTAAATGCAAACCTTTTATAGTGCTAGCCAATGTTGTGGAAAATTACTTTTAAAAGTAATGCATTACAATATCGTATTACCTCTTAAAAAAGTAACTAATTGCGCTACTTAGTTACATTTTATGGAAAGTAATGTGTTACATTACTTTTGCGTTACAAACGCTATTTAAATATTGCAGGTTTGCTGCGTATTCTGAGTTTGCATTTCACAGTTTTTTATTAATTTCTAGGTAAACTGAATCTGTTTTGACCAAGTGAGAAAACCCATGCTTACATTTAGTCTGTAACTACAAAATCCATCATGTTTACACCGTTCACACAACACTTCTCAACAGGAGAGACAAGAAACAAGAAGGGTGTCAGTCAGTAAGTAAGGAATAATTGACAACATTGTTCAGATGACTTATTTCAAGACATTGGTCAGGTCGCTCTTGTGTGCAGGACTAATTTTTTACGCATCTAAACCCAAGCCTCCTTTGCTAATTCCAAAACGTCATTTTAGAGCTAGTAACGGAGGCTTGAGCCACTGATAGCAGACTAATGCAGTTATTAATGCAGTAAGTTATTAGAAAGAGAGCGAGAGCGAGAGCGAGAGCGAGAGAGAGCGAGAGAGAGAGAGAGAGAGAGAGAGAGAGAGAGAGAGAGAGAGAGAGAGAGAGAGAGTATGTGAATTACCTCAGTCTGTGCGTCTCTTTGCTAAACTATTTTACTGATAAAATCGTCAGAGCAGCGCTGACAACACGTTTCTGTGCGAGTACGTGTCAGCACTGTATGTGTGTGGGTTTCAGCAGGAGAGCAGACAGAGTGAGAAAAAGAGAGTATGTGCTTTCAATACATAATAAAACGTAATTTTATGGCAAAAAACATGGAAAGTATTTGTCAATTGTATCCCATTGTTTACTATATTTATTTGCTTGTTCAGTGTCGTCGCGGGCCGTATAAGGTATATTATATATATATAAGTATATATAAAGGTATATATTTACCTTTGAAATAACTGAAATCATTTGGCGAGATGATATGGAACTGTAATGCAGTCAGACCAGCCTGGAACTACTTTAGCCGTGCGTTTCCCTGAAAATAATTGCATTCCTTAGAACATTCGCCAACCAATCAGATTTAAGCTTTCAACAGCCCCGTAGTATAAATGGAAAACAAAAGAAGCTTGCATTATTTGTTTGAAAAAGTAACTCAGATATATTTTGTTGTACATTTAAAAGTAGTGTGTTTATTTAGTTACTTGAAAAAAGTAATTTGATTATGTAACGCGAGTTACTTGTAATGTGTTACCACAATACTGGTGCCAACACACATTATAGTATAAGTTACAGTAATTATGTATTCAACATGCGTCGGCTTACATTTAACATTAACTTAATATGCCACTTAAGCTAGTGCATCACAGCACTGTTTATATCCTTAACTAAAACGAAAACCTTTAAAAAAAGAATTATATAAAATAAAATATAAATATTAGATGAAAAACCAAACAAAACATTTAAACTAAAATAAGTTTAAAGGTGAAGATTTTTATGTTAAAATATATTCTTTTAACCCAGTTTATTGTTCATTTAAGTGTAAATGAAAAGTGTAAAGTGTAAAGATTGAGCTCCTCAGGTACCATCTAAACATGAGCATGGAGCATGGCTACTGAAGCAGGTGGAGCCAGAGGTTTAGCAGGTATGCGACCATGATTGCTTGTTACATTTGAAAAAAAAAGATGTTCAACTTCATTTACAGAAGTGCAAGCCAAATTTTGCTGCATTTACACCTTCACAGATTAAACGGTTGGTCATGGACACGTCAAAGAGAATGTGGCATTGCAAATAATTATTGATATTACGAATGATAACAAAAACACAAATAATTCAAGGGTGAGACTGTGTGATCAATACAAGTAAAAGCTGGCTATAACCCAATATAAGATCTCTGAAATGCCTCACCACTGGCCTTATGGCCAGGGGAGGCAGGATATAAAAATGTCTCTCCTGTGTCTTCTGAAACTAGATTTATTTAGCTTTGGTATGCACTTAATGTAGTTTACACCATCATAAAAATCGCTCTCAGTGAAATGAAAACAGATAGCCAGTTTTGAGATCTTTTATGAGGCTTTAGGTCAGGACTACTCAAATCTCAGGGGCCACAAAACAGGTTCCTTTTTAGACTCAGCAGGCCACACACCAATAGCACTATTTTCACATAATTGTTATATTACTAGACTGTGGGCCCTATCATAAACGCAACGCAAGTGTTTTTTGCTAGTTTCAGCTCAACGTAGTTTCATTTTCACGTCCAGCGCCACGTTGTTTAAATAGCAATGTTCGCCCATGGGCGTGCTGGTCTGAAAACGAGGTGTGTTTAGGCACATTGTTGACTGTGTTATTTAAAGTGTTATTTAAAGGGTGCGCTAGTAATATGCGCCTATAGGCGGGTGCACAACACGTGTACACTCTGCTTATTACAGGGAAGTACAGCAGTACACAAACATTTTTAAATATTTATGGATCCTAAATATTTAGGATTAAAATGTAAAAGATTATTATTGTGTATATAAATATAAAAAATGCCTACATGTCATAATGGATAGTCATTGCATGTATCAGAATTAGTCTACCTATTTGCAGTAATGACGAGCAAGCAGGCGTGGCGTCATTGGACGAGCAGATCGCTAGAGAAGCGTTTTTCCTCTCGCAAATTCTGCCATGTAAATAGCGAATCCACCATGGTGCAAGTGCAACAGGCTTTTAAAGGGGACTTTGATTGGTTTATTGCAAGTTACGCCCAAAACACACTCATGACTCATTAAGGGTGGGAATCTCTAGGCACCTCACCATTCGATTCGATTACGATTCAGAGGGCTGAATATATATATACACTGATGATGAAACGATTATCGATGCATCTTTTTTTCTATAGCCTACAGATAATCTTTTTTCTCACTTGGTACTTTTAAAGCAAAGTATTTGTAATGACCCATAATGAATTTACTTCCAATATCTTTTATTAATAAAACAAATGGAAGTGATTTTACAAGTCAACAGGAAGGTTACATTTGCTAGAATATGTCCCAACACTGCAAAGAACCAAAAAGAAAAGTGTCTGTATCAGAATACTTGTAGTAAATTAGACTAACAGACTTTAGCATATTCTGAATCACTAACAAAGTAACCAACACCCTCCCGTTATGTGCAATGAGCAATATAATCCTATAAACATTTTGCTGTACCAAAATCACAGCTTTTATACAAAAATATAGAATTCTGTACCAGCAGCTCTCATACAAAAGTAATGCTTGTGGACTTCAGCATATTCTGAATAACTAGCAACATACATACAGCTGCTCTTACACAGAAATAAATCTTAGAGTCTAAGATTTATGACTTCAAACTAAATCCTGAACACAGACACGTTTTTTATTTTGCTGTATACCACAATCAAAAACAGCTTTATGAAATGAACATCTGAACACGAAATTAACATCTGCAGAGAATACGACTAGCTTTTAATGCAGAGGGTGCCGGTCGGATTTCTCGCTCAGCCATCATGCATCTCTGTCATGTGCATGCCACAGATGGTTCGGCTGCTGCACTTCCCGCGCTTCAGAGTTGCGCCTTTTGCATTCCGTCAACATTACGTTATCAACATTTAGAAAATACATTTTTTGACATTTGTGAATCGATTCGGAATCGTCCATGTCTGCATTACGATGCATCTAAGAATCAAAATTTCCCCCCACCCCTATTACTCATTAGGTACAACCCTTTTAGACCATGCGTCAGGCACGCCAACCATTTTCCCCATCGTTAAACTAAAATAGGACCCTGTATGTGTGACTATATTACGTTTTGCATCAGTGCAGCTGCTTCAAAATAAGCTCAAGAGGACATATTATGCTTTTCACATTTTCAACTAACTTTAGTGTATAATGTTGCTGTTAAAAAAGGTCTGAAAAATTATCAAAACACAAGTCCACCACTCCAAATTCTCTATATCAGGGCACACTGTTCTTAATTCCCACAAATGCCTCAACTGTAGTCTTGAGTTTTCTTCTGGTAACTTACCAAATGTATCCATATTTATACTATATAGTGCACACTGTAGTACCTATTCAGACAGAATGCAATTTCGGACACAGTGCAAGACTTTGTAAAAGGGGATAATAGGTCCTCTTTTAAAAAAAAAAGACTTGCAAATAGTAATAGAATATAAATATGTTTGGATGAGCTACATTTGATGGTGTTAAATATGAAAAGCTGGCCGGAAAAGGGCAGCTCTGAACTTCACAGGTATCTTCCCATTTCTTCCCCTTTAACCACAGTGAGTCATCAGGTCCATATGCTCTCGGCCGGTGTGCTGTTGAGGACTGGCACACACAAGCCTTTTACCTACTGTGGCAGCTGCGGGATTTTCGCCTGTTCTTTCCGGCTGGGTAAAAAGCAGTGCTTGATATCAGCAAAAAGCTACAGGAGGGAGCTGAGGTGCATGTTGGAGCGAGATATCAGATGGAGGAATTGCACACTCCATTTTAGTCTCTGAGGACGGAGCAGCGAGTTGTAAGACTGACGCTGTCTTTCTCCTCCGCAGTGCTGTTGAGCCTATTAGCAGCAGAGGAGCGTTCCTCCGCCTGACTTCAAAAGAGCCCTGCTCAATATCGAGATGCTGGTGAGCAGAGAGATAGAGACAGAGAAATGGTGATGCGGTCGGTGTGAGATTATCTCAGGGTGCCACACCACACTGAACCGCAGATGATAATTAAACACAAGTCAATAAATCGGCTCCTGGTGTCTACACGTCTACCTTGGACATGGTGCTTTGGAGCAGAAAGATATTAAATGAGATTTCATAACCCTTCTGTTGGATCTCCACTCATTAAATGCATGAAGCCAGGCCAAGAGGGCATATTTGAATTGCAGGGCAACTGGGTAAAACTCTACAGATTCTACAACAATTACAATTGAACCTTTTATATTTGCACTGCTGAGAAACTTTGCACTGCTCATCAACATATGAATTACTGCTGTGTCTGATATCACTATGCACTATGTCCACTATACAACCATACACCAACCATTAGTAATAATTCATGTCTATAACCACTGCTAATATGCCATGCTTTTTTTTTTGACAATGAATTGTGACAATAGATCTAGACTAAAACATAGATATCAATCGATGAAAAGAGGTAGATAATATATTATTCGCTGATAAAAGGAAATTTAATACCAAATATGAATAACAGCCATTCATTTTATAATTTGAATTCATGCATCACTTATTATGTGTTGTTAGTGATTTTTAATCAGTTAGCTTGCAGCTCCCAATTAAATATGGAGGGACAAATTACTCCAATTAAATATTTAAATAAATTGTATACCAAAAAAATCTATACCAAACAAACTGATAGATGTCAATTGTATTCCATTTTAACATTACTTTTTACATTTTTCATAGTGATAAAACTAAATTAAATCTAATGCTAAAGAATAATGTGATACAACAGATATTTATTCATTTGTTTGGAGATTTAATTAATTAATTAATTGAATGATTTTATGTTGTTATTATTAACTATTTAATGATTTATTTAAACATTTATTAAATTATTTGATTATGGAGAGTAATTTGGGCCCTCCATAATTAAAATGTTAAAAACGCAAAAGTAAAATGATTGTTTATTGGTATTCCAAATCAGTAAATGGGAAGTAACAGAAGGTTGAAGTATCACAAGGGTTTGACCCGTCAACTATCATCACTAACATCAGGCTGCTCATGTAAGAAGTGTGCTGGTTAAAAAAAGGCTCATCTAAAAGACAAATGAGCAAATAGTAAAATATACAAATGAAAATGCTAACACAAAGCCAGTAAGAATAGTGGAAATGTTGGGTTAGGATTTTTTGTTAGTCTGATAGTTTGATACCAGATTAGAGTAAAAATAGATCTCTATTAGGTCTCTGTTGCATACTGGGTCAATATAAACAGTTAACCTCTGTGTGTATATTTTCTAATGGCATCTCTGATAAATAATCTAATTCCCTCCATTCCCAATCCACTAACAGCTGGTGGGCGAGGTTCATATTGCCAGGTGTGTCCTGGACAGTGGGGCATACCAGTAATAGAGGTCAGTTGGCGTTATCACACGAAATGTGCTCAGAGACCACCTGTGACAATGAAATCCATTACACGACATGTTGCTGAAATAAACAGTAAATCGAACAACTAGCGACTTTCAGAGCCAATTTCAACCAAACAAATTCAACAAGAAAATAAATGCCCAAGCATTCCCATAGCCGTTATGGTGGATGTGTTGGGTTGTCTCACATTTTGTAATATTATAGTATGATATAGTATTTTTAATAAATAATTGGTTATTTAATTAATGTTATAATTATAACTATTTAATATTTTAATATAAAATGTTATTTAATAGAAAAAATTATAAATAAATTATATATTTAAACTTTATTTAATATTTTTATATTTAAACATACACATTTTAAATGTGTAATTTACTATTTTTATGTAAATATTATTTAAATATTATTTATTTATGTTAAACAGACAAACAAATAAATAATGGTAAGGAAGTACATGGTAAAAATCTCCGCAGCACTGTCAAAAAAATAATAATGATTATTATTGCCATTACTAGCAATAACAATACAAATAAATAAATATACACACATTTAAATACATTTAAAATGTATTGTTTACTTTGTAATATTATTATTATTTAGTAATGTATAAGTATATACACTATATATATATATATATATATATATATATATATATATATATATATACACACACATACATATATACATATACATATACATACATATGTATGTATATATATATATATATATATATATATATATACACATATATATACATATATATATATATATATATATATATATATACACACACACACTTTTCAAAAAGATGCCTATACTATACATTTAATAATGCAAATGTTATAATAAAAAGTGTCAGAATTGTATTCATACTGGGGTCCCTGGATGGGGCGATCCCTTTGTCTGTAAAGGCAGAAAACTCATGATTACATATAATTGTAGTAACGCATTACAAATTATAATCAAAATATTAATAGGTCATATTAATTTATGTGTCCATAATTAATATTCATGAGATAAGCCTTGGCCATTTTGTGATAATCACAACAAGCCAGCCTGTGCCGCCCAAGTGTTTTCACTACTTCTTAGAATTGTGAAGCCTGTGATTCTGACTGACGCTGCATTTGGTGAGTCAATCTCGGCTTATCACCAGTTATTCAAGCGGTATATCCCCGCTGTCCCTGCTCGCAGCCTTCATCTTCTGGCCTGCGGTGTGGAGCCATTTCAGCCCAGCTCAAGGTAATCATTTGCAGTTGGAGTAAGAGTTTCTCTCCCCTGGAGTCGTCAGGGGCCAGGTACTGGATAAAACAGACATTACAGCCAGAGACAGCAAGCGCTCAGCCATTACTAACCCACAGACAGGAGAGCTGAGAGTGAGCAGGTTATTCCAGGATATGGGAGAGGAAGGACCTGAGAGATGTGCTGTGGGCAGGGCTGGATCTGTGGCAGATCTGCCTCACCACATCACATCTACTGGGGGACAGAGAGAGGCTCTTGCATGAGGGCAATCAGGGCTAACGGACAATTTTACCAGTGGACAAATAAGATGAAAGGATTACAGTCAGCAATTGCTTGGTTGCCTCTGTATAAGGCAAAAGCTTCAACAGCAGCTGAAGGTTGGAGTCGATGTGGTCTCATGTAGTCAGACTGTCTGCATAAAGTCTCATCCACAATCCACAAAGACTAATACTCTTTAAGAACCAGATACAAATAAAAATGCCTTTAGCGGGCAAATAAAACAAGATACTCATCGGTGGCCAGTGATTTTACAAAGAATCTGCAACATGATACATGGTTTAAATCAAACTGTAATAAAACAGTCTAACGCTTGCTGATGTAAGAGAAACAAGCAATTCAATTCAAAGCCATACAAACAGTCTACTAAAGACAACTTGTGATCGGACCAACAGACAGATTTTAATACCCCAGATGTAAAATATGAATAATCCTTTTGTCATAATGACAAAAATATAAAGGTATAACTATAATGAAATAGACACAATGTTGGGGAAAGTTACCTTTTAAAGTAATGCGCTACAATATTGCGTTATTCCTAAAAAAAATCTTTACTAATTGGGTTACTTGGTTACTTTACAGCAGCAAAGACATTGGCTAATAAAGTGAGATTAAATACATAAAGTATATTTGTGTAATTTAATATATTTAATTACTGTAGGTTTGCGTAATATTCTGATTTTGCATATTTTTTATTCATTTTGAGGAACACTGAAACAACAATAACCATCATGTTTACACGGCACACACAACGCCTCAGCCTCCTACTTGCGTTTCTTATTGAAAAAGTAACTCAGATATTTTGCTGTAAATTAAAAGTAAGGTGTTACTTTACAGGTTACTTGAAAAAAGTAATCTGATATCGTAACTCGCATTATTTGTAATGCATTACTCAAGACTCAATATTTAACTTATTATACAAAATGAATGTGTCCTTGTAATCCTTAAAATAAGTTCCCCTACCTCTTGCAGCGACATCTCCTCTGATGACGTTTACTGGCACGAGGGAGGGACAACCTGTCACTCACATGAGGTCGACCAATAGCAAAGCACAACCATTCAACCAATTCCCCATGGTTCCCCATTCCCCAAAATGAAGTCCCGTCCTACATTTTTTCTTGTTCAAGAAGCAGTTCAACTTGGATATATGTCACAACAGGAAAGAAAAGACTATCACAATTTGCCAACTTACAAGAAATGTAAAATACAGTTTCTTGATCAGAAAGAAATATTTATATTAAAGCCATAATATGTAATTTTTCACTTATTCAAAACAAAGGCGTAGCATGGTGATGCCTGGATTTCGATGAGCTTTTATTATGCCGCAGACAGCCGCTTCCGCTTGATTCATTTTCTGTCAGTGAATGCATCCAAACAGTTGCTCACCTAATAAAACACATAATATATTAAAGCGTCTTTGGTGTTTCCATGGTTTCTACAAAATCGAGGGTAACACGGGTATGATGTCATTGATAGGTGACGCACAGACACAGTCCGTGTCCTGGTTAAAATGACTTATTTCTCTGGATTTAAACATTCTTGGAAACATTTGGGATAATGCAATTACACAAGTCTTGTCAACAAGTCAAATATACACTCACCTAAAGGATTATTAGGAACACCTGTTCAATTTCTCATTAATGCAATTATCTAATCAACCAATCACATGGCAGTTGCTTCAATGCATTTAGGGGTGTGGTCCTGGTCAAGACAATCTCCTGAACTCCAAACTGAATGTCAGAATGGGAAAAAAAGGTGATTTAAGCAATTTTGAGCGTGGCATGGTTGTTGGTGCCAGATGGGCCGGTCTGAGTATTTCACAATTTGCTCAGTTACTGGGATTTTCACGCAGAACCATTTCTAGAGTTTACAAAGAATGGTGTGAAAAGTGAAAAACATCCAGTATGCGGCAGTCCTGTGGGTGAAAATGCCTTGTTGATGCTAGAGGTCAGAGGAGAATGGGCCGACTGATTCAAGCTGATAGAAGAGCAACTTTGACTGAAATAGCCACTCGTTACAACCGAGGTATGCAGCAAAGCATTTGTGAAGCCACAACACACACAACCTTGAGGCGGATGGGCTACAACAGCAGAAGACCCCACCGGGTACCACTCATCTCCACTACAAATAGGAAAAAGAGGCTACAATTTGCACAAGCTCACCAAAATTGGACAGTTGAAGACTGGAAAAATGTTGCCTGGTCTGATGAGTATCGATTTCTGTTGAGACATTCAGATGGTAGAGTCAGAATTTGGCGTAAACAGAATGAGAACATGGATCCATCATGCCTTGTTACCACTGTGCAGGCTGGTGGTGGTGGTGTAATGGTGTGGGGGATGTTTTCT